>JACDJE010000060.1:3888079-4352421 GCA_016647715.1 Pavo muticus
CCCCTTACCTTTGAAGCTCTAAAACCATCCATCAGGTCTAGAATTTTAGATGGAACTTTTGCTGCACTGTCTGACACTCCATTCTGATTTTCCAAAGGTACCACAGAACCAGTTCTGACACCAGAGCTGTTTTCAGAGCTGCAAGTAACTCCTGAGGGACTGTCCAACTTACTAGCACCTTTATGTTCCTTGAAACTTGAGGATTCACTTTCTCCATCACTCAGGCTCTCAAAAGTGTCCACAGAAGGGATAGAGTCATGCTTTATATGCTGTATGGTATGTTTAAGGGGTGGATAGTACAACTCTGCTAGCTTTTTGCAGAAGTGATTCAGAGGAAATCCCACCACATTCAAGAAGTCTCCATGGACATATTCAACTAACATTCCACCAAGGGCCTGGATTCCATATCCACCAGCCTTGTCCCTGGGGGAAGAGAAAATGAAAGCTGAGACCTATCTAATTAAGGTTAAGAGAGTGTTTGACAGTAAAGTTTGCACAGAACACATAATCACTAGTACTGCAGAGACTGGAATAAAGACTAGTCCACTCAAGTTAGAGACGGATTCTAGTTAAGCTCAAAACTGCAATTTATAAGTCATAACTAAATATAAAGGTTAATATTTTTACTAAGGGTGAATAGCCTAAGGTCCTTAAGTTTCTGTCAGTCCAAGTGACATAGTCACCTAGATGGAGGTATACCATCTGACTGCAGTCAAACTGCGCTGCCATAGGTCACCCAGCTTCCTCCACATCCTGTCTGGCAAGGATAGTAACAGCAAGTGTCCCTGAGACCAACGTTGCCACTCAGTCATCCAGTTACATTCTGACCCTAGCTCTATTCCACTAGAGGCTGAAGGGTCTTTAGGCATATATTAGCTTGAAAAAGAGCTCAAACTTAAGAGGACGTCTTAGAACTCAAACAGCTGTAGTATGTGTCTTGCAGCTCTCAGTCAGAGGAATATCTAAAATGAAGATCAGGAAAAGAAGTTGCTCTTTTTCAAAGTCCTATTCAAATAGCACTGGATTTTGTATCTCACTCAGTCCTATCTCATCTCTATGTAATTTTTTGGAAATGTAATTAGAGCTGTACACAACAAGGTGCTCTAGCATCACGGCAATACTAGCACACACATGTATTTCACAGAAAGTAACCTTGGGAATTTAATCTGTCTAATTATGTAAATTTCACTGTGTAATGTTATGTATACAGCCAGATAAAGTGCAGTAAACCAACAGTTTCACTGCTCACGCCTACAAAGGAGGTAGGTAGAAGTACACTGACTAACATCCAAACCTGAAAGCTTAAGTAAGCAACCTTTGAAACCAAAGGTCAGTCAGCCTCAGACCTATTAACTCCAGACTGTACAGAATCACAAACTGCTTTCGAAAGAACACTGCTACAAGATGGTTGACTTAAGCTTAGATTTGACGAGAACAAGTTCTGAATTTCTGGAACATACAGAATAAAACGCTGATTCAGAGAGACTAACAGAAACCAATTCTCATTAGAGAATCACAAGGTAGCTAGAATTACTACAGACCAGCCTTATTTCTACAGAGAGAAGTAGTAGGAAGAGATCTTCCAGTCAGAAAACAAAAATCCTTGGTTGAAGAAAGGAGAGGGAAAATAAAACAGGAAGTGAACAGCCATATTTCTGCAGCCATCAGAAAGACGTTGGGCTCACAGTCTGCTTTGAGATAGAGCTCTTCCCTCCTTCCTTGTTCATATTTTAACTTAGCTATATACTTTTAGAATTAGTCTGTGTCACCAATGACCAAACTTTAAAATACTACATGCCATTATATTCTGGATAAGAAGGATGACTCAATCCAATCCACAACAGCAAAAAAAATTAGTCAATTTCTTAATTTTTCATGCAATTATTTAATTCTAAGAAATTACACAAGATTAAGTCTGCACTAAAAAAAAAAACCAAACAGTTACTTGAACTGTAATAGTGTTTAAAAAAAAATCTGCGTGGGTGATGATGGTGAAACAATGGAAAACAAATACCAAAAGACTTCTTACTGTATTACAGAATTTCCAGGGCAAAATATTTTATGCTGCAGGCTAGTAACGTAACCCAAGATCTATTCTGAAGTACTATTAGATAGCTTCAGGGTCTTACTTACATGGGCTCTCCACTATGAATGTACTCCCATAAGAGCTCTTCTGAAAGGTCCGAAAATTTTACTTTAGTTTCTTCATAGAAATCAGTGATTTCTGTCTCTAGCTGATTATCTACAGAGAGGAAATCTCATTAGAAACAGAAATTGTAACATCAAAATGATCATTTAGAGAATAACATCCATTTAATTACACCTCATATTAATATGAATCTTACTTAGAAAAAAATAATATAAATCATGAAGTAGCTAATAGAAGTTTCGAGGGACAGTGAACTCTTCTGTTTATTTCAACCTGCACATACTCACCACTTTCAGTAAGCTTTCACAGCTTTCAGCTCTTACATTTTCTACCACTGTGTTCCCCTCTTCAAGCTAACAGCTTGCTCTCCCTGAGTACAATATGCTCTAGTTAGCACAATTAATTAATTGCCAGCATATACATCCAGTAACAATTACAAAGAAGGCTGCAAATATCCTTCTAACTTAGGAGTGTTGACAAACAACCCATAACACAACATAGTTAAAATTATAGCTGTTATATATGCCCAAATGTGCAGCTGCATCTGTACTGCAGACATCCAGCAGTGCCATCTGCAGTGTGATCTTTCATCTCTCTCAATAAATAAGAGTTATTTCAGCCTTCTTTATCTAGAAGTGGTTGTAAGAATGCCAAAAGTGCTCTGAAGTGTGCTATGGAGCACTGCATATCTGGGTGTGGGCTTCAACAGCATAACGTGTGGGTACACTGAACCCAGTAAGATTATAGAGCAAGGCTGCACCAATGTGGTGCAGCCTTCTAAGAATGAGCATGCACTAGAACATTACATGTTATTAGTTGACTCTTCCCTACAAGATCAAAGCCTCCATCTCCTGCTACTGCTGTGCAAATTGTTAGTCTGCATTCTGTTAGCAGTTGAAATTCTCCAGGAGGTAAAAGGAAGATCTGCAGTACTCTAACTGCAAGCGGTGTTAGCACTGAAAGAACACAACAATTCAGATGAAATTAAGAAGTGTTAGTAATCAGTCTTCCTATGCTACATGTTGATGAAAAATCTGTCTGGAACATAAATGCTAAACTTAGCAACACATTATAATTATCAACTAAAACAAAAATGAACTCTAAAAAAAATAAAACCACTTCTACTGAATCACTTGATGAATATGCTGACTTCAGATATTTTTGTTCATCTGAATATACCACGGCTTTAACTTCTAAACTTCAGATGAGACAAGCTGTCATCAGCATAGCTACCGACAGTGTATGCAACTTTATTTTTCTCTTAAACAAGAGAGGGCATTATTACTCTTCCTAGACTGCTCACAGACCACTTGACAACATTTTCTTTCCTTTTCAGCAGTTACTTTTTCTACTGTACAAACATCAATAAGAGTACCGGATCACTGACCTTATTTCTGTTACAAGACTTAAGAACAACCATTCCAATAAAAACATAAAGCTGTAAAGAATTTGTCCACATAAAACCATATTCATTGAAATTTCAGAGAAGGGATTTTGATACAAGTTCTTCTAATGAAGTATTGACACAACTATCAGAGGAAATCCTTTAAACACACAAGTTTTGACATTAGAGTGCTCAAAAAACAACTGTTTGCTGAAAAAGTTACCTGATAAATCCAGATGTATTGCTCCCTACAGTTGCCATAAATTGTCTGAATTTCTCTTAGAATATTTCCTCCAGTTTACACTGATCTTTTAGTTTGTCCCATAGCTCTCAGAGCATTTTTATAGGCTTGTATTTTGTCATAAAGGAAGGACGATGACAACTGAATGCAGTAATAAGGGTAGCTTTTGTGATGAGTTTTTAGTTTAAAGATTAGGTAATTCCCGTGTTGAGTTAGAAGCCAATTCAGACTATGTAAGAGAAAATTCAACCCTATTTATTTGCCCGTAGAAGGCAAAGTCCATATGCAAATAACTGCTCAGGAAAACATGGAGCAAAAGAAACCTGATGTACCTTTACTGCTGCAGTGTATAATAACCACTCCTGTGAAAACGCTGTGCTCTTTCCCACTCAACCTGTCAGGGAAAATCATGTATTAAGCAATGGTTTTATGAAATCTGTCACAAGCAAAAGTATTCTTCATAATTATATTGCCACACCCCGAAACAGATCATATTTATATCATGTTGATGTTTTTATTTGCCATATCGAACTAAGAATGTATTTGTTTATAGGGGAAAAGATTAACAAAACCCAAAAAAAGTTAAGAAGATTTACGTTACGTCTCTAAAATCTCACTAACACCAACGTCCACAATTTGAGAAAGCAATTAGCGGTGTCAGACTATTCACCATACAGAAGAAGCAACTATTTCAAACGCATAAGAAAAAGCCAGTCAACATGTACACTGCCATTACAGGTACCTTCACTGAAAACTGCCAATAAGCAGTTAGGTCACAACTTATCACAAACAAGCGCCAGGTGACTGCAGCTTATGTACGCATTTCATCAAAACCACTGAGCTCCGGGGATCCCGCAGCTAGCTACAGTAACAGAAGCAGTGTGTACAGCAGGACAGTTTACACTTACTCTTCTCAAACACACGCACACAACTCCCAGCAGAGCAGGCTTCTGACATGGAAAGCCTGAAGTGGTAGCCACTGTTCTAGTGGCTCCAGAGTGCCACACTGTGGCTGAATAATTGTAAAGGCATTAAGTTTGTGCAATATAGAAGCAATTGAACTATCCTAAGTATCATGAAAGTTAGATTTTTGAAGAGATTAGATATTATCACAGAATGGCCCAGGTTGGAAGAGACCTCAGAGATCATGAAGCTCCAACCCCCCTGCCAGGCAGGGCCACCAACCTCCCCATTTAATACTAGACCAGGCTGCCCACGGCCCCATCCAACCCAGCCTTGATCACCTCCAGGGACGGGGCATCCATAACCTCTCTGGGCAGCCTGCTCCAGCACCTCACCACTCTCATAGTAAAGAACTTCCCCCTGACATCCAACCTAAATTTTCCCTCCCTCAACTTAAAACCATTTCCCCTTGTCCTGCTGTTATCTACCCTTTCAAAGAGTTGACTCCCCTCCTGTTTATCAGCCAGGCTACCATGCAATGTGAACAGAAGCATCTCCCCCTTAACACCTCACACTAGATTCAGTGTGATTAATTGCAGAATTATTAATCTGATACTCTGGATATGAGGATGTATCTCACCTAAATACTTTCCAATTCATTCAAAACACAATTAACATCAGTACATAATAGGACTCTTTTTTTTAAGCCAAACTTGGTATCATTTTAAGCAAAAAAACAGTAGTAAGAAATCTCTTGCCAGACTTCTCTAGGAATCTCCTACTAGCAACATACGGTTGGACTGGATAATCCTGTGGGTCTTTTCCAACCTTAGTGATTCTATGATATGCCACTGTTACACAGTAAAGAACCAAACAAAAAACCCTACTACCTTTAAATTAGCAACATGCCTCAAAGAATTAAAAATTCAGCTTAACAGTGCAAAAAAAATCTAAAAAAGACTTAAAAACCCAACAGACTCAAAAACCCAACAGACTCAAGGTTAGACCTTCAGCTAAACTGCAAACCCAGCCAAGCCCCTTGCATTCTCTGTCTAGCGGACTCCTGAGTTGGAATATAAATTGCTGAATCAAGTACTGCACCCTCTGTTTCCCTTCCCATACAATGCAAGACTGACTGACTAGCAGACTCATCGCATTCTCATCCTTTAAAAAGGAGGTTATTAGTTTTACTTTATTCAGTTACTGTTTCTTTAAAAATAATGAACAAAAAACCCATTAAATTTGAAAGGAAAGGTATCCTTCAGGAGAAAAAAAAAAAGTAGAAGCCTAAAAGCCTGACAGCCTATTCACTGAGAGCAATAATGGAAGTAAAAAAAAATTCCCTCAATTAAACCATTAATCCATAAAGCAGAATCTGGGTTGGAGTAAAACTGCAAGTGTAGCCTCAGCTCGATGCGACCCTATTCGAGCAGATGGGCTGGAAAAGATGACCTACCAGAGGTTCCTTCCAGCTTCAATCATTCAACCAGTCAATTTCACTACTGACTGTATTAGATCTTACTTACTGAAAAGTAAATTAGAAAAATGTTTATCCAATAGTAAATTTAAACTGCAGACATTGGACATTTCTCTTGAAAGGAAACAAGGCAGTAGGAGTTCGAAGCAGGTGTCAATGAGCAAGCAACACTCTCTCATACACGCAATTATACTCATCAAAATTCAAGCCTCAAACTATTTCTGTTCTTTTCCCCATCACATAATTCTCTCCCTGTCTTCCCCTCCAGTATTAACTGAAGCATACAGAAAGTCCTGCAATAATTCACTCCAGAAATTAAAATGAAAACAAAATGGTTTGTTAAGTCCCCCATCTCCCTGCAGTGGAAGGGCAAGAACAAGCAGCTCTGGCTAAGAGAAAAGCACGTCTAATTATCAGAGACAAAACTGGCTTATGATATTTAAAAACACTAGAAAAAAAAAGTGTATGTCTCAATATACATCTATACAGCTCCCATTAAAACAACTTAAATGCACACATTTTGAATCTTATGTAGAATTACAAACCTTGATAACATCCTATACGCATCTTGCTTATCAACTGGTTTCTCCAAGATCTGCTCATCCACAGTCTAAAACAGAAAGATAGAGACACTGTGCTGTGTTCTTAGTTTTCCTGAAAATGAGGATTTAAAATAAGGATTTAAAATAACTGTTCAGCCACATCTTCAAAATGAGACTACTGAGCAGAGCAAGAAACACAGATACAGATACTATAGTCTCTGGAAGAATAGTACTGAAGCTTCAAGCACCCAAGACAGCAAAAATTGCCTTGTTAGGAAGAAAAGACTTAGAAACACATGTACAAAACTTCAAAACACATCTCATCTCAGGTGCAACTTGTTAGTGAAAAATCATTTTCCAACCCCAACTTTAAGCCTAAATATGCTTGTATTTTCTACATTTGTCATGGTTTAAAACAATGCTAAAGCTTGAAAGACCTCTTACCACAATAGTGTCTGCTCCTATTACAATATCAGGTGTTCTCAGGTGTTTCTGAAAAGGCATAAAGAAAGAATGCATGCATCAAAAAAAGTAGAAAGAATAAAACGCTTTAAAAAAAAAAAAAAAGAGACAAGAAAACATGAGTTCACCAGGCAGGTTTACAGGTAGGGCTTTACAGGGAACTGAAAAACATGACACTTTTTCCTCCTTTTGCACCATTTACACAAGAGTAATCGTTTATAACACCACAAAAGTGAATTAAACAGGAGAATTAAGCAGACTATTCTCAGGCTACAACCTCACCCAAATACCCTACTGATGAACGAATGCATCCAGGAGAGAACTGCCTGCACTCCCAGAGGTCAATTTGATCTTGAAATGGCACTTAGATTTCCTTTACAGGAAACACCCCATGCAGTGGGGTCAGGAGCACAGATCTGAAGCCCCCTAGAACCACCTTTTATAGTCAAGTATGCTGAATGATTTCTCTTTAGCTACAATTCTCTCAAGGGAGCCTATACAGTATAGTTTGGGAAACTGAGAAGTAGAGGTATATAAAGATTCCTTATAGCCCTTTCTGGACTTTAAGCTGTATGTAACCTGTCCTTACAGATGAAATTTTATTTACTTGCATGTTAATGAGGTACACAGCTACTATTAAACACAAGAGAGGAAGTTTGTCTCCACCTCTGACCCTTAAACAAAAAAGTCTGGAGAAGAATCTCCTCCCTACAGAAGACGTTCTTGAAGTAATTTAAATAGCTGGAGTTAAGTTCTATCGACATTAAAAACCTCCTTTTTCAAGATGAATTTAGAAACCCACTGAATGAACATTATCACCAGTACACTGCTTTGCAATGGAAGGCCAGCGTAAAGCAGTATGCAAATCTCTTAATGTCACACCATCCTTTGAAAAAAGTTGACAGAAACCTGGATAACAATTTACACTGAAGATCATGCAATATTTGCTTTGAAGAATGGTAACATCTGGCAACACAGTTGGTTTACAGTGCTTAAGGTTCCTTTTCTGACATCAGTATAGGCCAAACAAATATACTCCTCTTTCAGAGTTGTAATAAGACATTATTACAATGTGCTTTACAGGATCTCATCAGCCAGACTCCTGAAATGGTTCTGGTAAAGAACAGCCTTACGTGCTCAAACACAGCAGTTGCAGACAAGGGCAGAAATCCAAATGACACTGCATATTTGATCACAGATTTTATAACATTTACAAATCACAGACATGAAACTGTTAGATTCTCACTCTTTTTAGAGTGTGTCCGCCTCCTTCTCCAGTGTTTTACAGCAAACTGTCTCCTTTTTCTGCTTTTCAAGCATCTTCATTCCTATGAATTCTGAATTCTCTTGTCACAACTGTTCAACTGAATTACTTTTCAGTGAAAGCTACAGCAAAGCCCTGGATTCACAGTCAACAAATTCCTGGAGTGAGCAACTGTCAGGATAAGAGCTAGTCACAAACCTGATGCTGTAAGGAACGACCAATTATTCAACCCAAGCCAGAACAGGTGCACTGCTGACAAAAGATGTTAAGACATGTCTACCTGACAAAAGCTTTATTTGAAGGCATTAGGCCTTCTTTTGTTTAGGTGAGTAAATTTCAGGATGCTATCTATCACAAATGACAAAACATCCATTTAATGGGGAAGATGCACTCACAGACCACCTAAGTAGTACATGCAAGTTAAGCTACCGTAACACACACAATTTGAAGATAAAAATCTCATTGCTGAAATAGCAGGCAACTTAGAATCACAGAATCATTTGAGTAGGAAGGGATCCTCAAAGGTCATCCACTCCAACTCTTCTGCAATGAACAGGGACACCTACACTACATCAGGTTGCTCAGAGCCTGGTCCAGCCTGACCTTGAACCTCTCCAGAGATGAGGCGTCCACCACCTCTCCGGGCAACTTGTTCCAGTGTTTTACCACCTTTATCATAAAAAAGTTCTTACTTAGATCCAGTCTAAATCTCCCCTTTTAGTTTGAAACCATTTCCCCTTGTCCTATCCCAAGAGACCCTACTAAAGAGTCTGTCCTCTTCTTTCTCACAGCTCCCCCTTTACCACACGCATTCCACACTTACCACATGCATTCTATTTGCTACTTCAAGAGCTTTCTGTTTTGCTGTTTCAATGGCATATTCATAAGGGGCTGCAAAAGATGACTTTTCAAGTGTCTCTTTAAACCAGGATGGAACTACCTCAAACCGTAGGCCCTGCAACAAAGAAAGGAAAGCAATAAAGAAAGTGTAATCACATTAGAAGTTGCTCCAAGACATATCAGGTAAGTGACAAATTCAATTTCAAATTCAATTTAACTTCTGACTTTTCCTATGAAGAACCCTGTGTAATCATATTACACATTTCGTAATCCATTTCCAATAACAAATGTTGGAAAAGACCTTCAAGATCACCTAGTCCAACCATCGACCCATCACCACCATGCCCACTAACCATGTCCCTCAGTGCCACACCCACACATTTCTTGGACACCTGCACAAATGGTGACTCAACCACCTCCCTGAGCAGCCCATTCCAGCACCTCACCACTCTTTTGGAGAAGGAATTTTCCTAATAGCCAACCATCTCCCCCGGTGCAGCTTGAGGGCATTCCCTCTTGTCTTATCACTAGTTATGCAAGAGAAGAGGCTGACCCCCACCTCACCACAATCTCCTTTCAGGTCATTGTAAGGAGCGATAAGCTCTCCCCTGAGCCTCCTCTTCTCCAGGCTGAACAATCCCAGCTCCCTCAGCTATTTCCCATAAAACTTGTGCTCCAGTACAGACAAGTTGCCCTTCTCTAGACATGCTCCAGGATCTCGATGTCTTTCTTGTTGCAAGGGGCCCCAAAGCAAACACAATACTTGAGATACAGCTGCATTAGTAAGGTGTAATATCCATTTAAATGCTTCCTACTGCCAGTCCACTGTCCCAGCCTGCACATGCCTCCACAGAGACCAAATGCTCAGGAAGGATTAAAGCTTCCTTTATACTTCGGAAGTGCTTTGCAATAAGAAGGGTAACTACCTTACCCCCCACAATGGTAATAACCCATCCCATGAAGTTAGGGCAACAGATCGACCCTTTTAATTGCTCCAGTCGGTGTCAAGATCTTCTGAGCTTTTCTTTAACAAACCAGAAGTAATGGTGCTCCCTTTTAGCAGAGTACTTTAATCTACTCATCACCTGAGAGCACTTAAACACGCTGGACTAGAGAAAATTTAAGATGGAACAGAACCGGAATCTAGAAAGTCATGTTAACTCATGCACGCACATGTAACGAGCTGAGAGCTCTGAGAGCAGAAGCACTCTGAGTAGGCCGACCCAGCTGCTGCGCACTCTCCGGGGCCGCTCAGATAAGCAGGCAGACAGCCACCCGCCGCACTCGCTTCAGGGACAGAACACGGGCAGCAGCCGCAAGAGTGCCGGCCACCGCCCACCCCGCGCTACCGACCCCCGGGCCGGGCCGGGCCTCCTCCCGCGCCCGCCCCGCCGAGGGGAGAGAAGGAGAGCGGCTCGGCAGCACTCACCACGTTGGTGAGGATCTCCTGGCGGCGCGGCGAGGCGCTGGCCAGCACCACCCGCTTGCTGACCAGCTTCCCCAGCACCGGGCTCAGCACCATGGCAACGAAAACAACACCCCAACCTCCCGCTCAGCGCAGCCTGGGGGCGGGCGGCGGGGCGGCCTTATAACGGCGGCGGGGCGGAGCCGCAGCCGGGCAGGGCCAGCACGCCGCGGGGGGGGGGGTCGCGCGTCTCACTCCCGGAAGGGGTGGGCCCTGGGCAGCCTAAGTTGGTGGCGGGCAGCCTGAGTTGGTGGCAGGCAGCCCTGCCCACGGCAGGGGGTTGGGGCTGGGTGGGCATTGAGGTCCCTTCTAATCGCAGCCATTCTATGATCTCTGCTACTTGTGGAGACCCGTGAACTCAAGTGTAAGACAACCACGGCTTGCCTTTTCTGGCTGAATTCTACTTACAGACTGCTTCTCTGACGTGCACAAAGAAATTTTCAAAAGTTCAAATAAATAATAACCTGGAAACATGAGAAAGTTCCATAGAGTCCTTTCCAAAAAAGTTCAGATAATGTCCAAAAATGGAGATGGCTAACAGAATTTTTTTTTGTAAACACGAAATTAGACGTGACTTTTAGATTATTGTTTAAAAGAGTGGTTATTATTATGTTTGTTATTCTGGCAAGCTTACATGACAAGGAGTGAATTAGTTTATTTAAATGGCAAAAACGTGGCGCTGTTAGAATATCTGTGTTCGTTTCCATGTGTGTTACTTATGCAGTAAAGTTCAAAAAACCCTTTTTGAGCGTGCTAAACATCATCAAGTAAGCTATCACAGTTTAGAGAGATTTTGTAAAGTAACTATTTCTAATTTCTCTATTGTAGCCTTGCAAGAGCTCGGCAAAGCAAGTGTGAGGCTGCAGTGAGGTGACCGAGGTGAAAGCTGGTGACACCAACAGTTATCAGAAAAGTTTCTGCCTTGGCTGACTGTGCTAGTCAAAGATTAGCTTGTCCAAGGTTGGTTATGAAACTTTTGACTTTTTCAAATATCTGGTGTATTTTGAGCAAAAGCAAAGTAACAGAGCTCTGAACTGTAAAGACCTTTCCTCGATAATTTTCTTGTGAACTTCTCTGCTTCTTTGCCTGTGCATTTATACTATGGCCATCATAGTAATGACTTGCTGCATGTATAGAACTAAAGAACACTATGCTAATCAAGCTCTTGCGCCAACATTTTTATATATCCCAGTAAGAGTTTGTATTTCAACCTGAATGCGTTATTTAGCTGAGTCATCTCTACCAACACAAGATAAACTTTTCTGGGAACAATACATTCCCATTGCAAAGAAGGTAGAGAATCCTACAAGCGTTGCTATGAAAGGAATGAAACATTTCATCTTTCACAAGACTTTGTTTGACTTTTCTAAGACAACTTCATTCATTCATGAGGAGCTACAAGATACGGTTTAGTGGCTTGTGGTAGCAAGCGTAATGGGAGGACGGTTGGACTAGATGATCTTGTAGGTCCTTTCCAACCTTGTGATTCTATGATTCTATGATTCAGAGAGTGCAGATGTACATTTTTCAGAAGCCTCTTTCTGGCACTGAAATTCTTGTTGTAGTCCAATGTGTCTACACAATTCATGAAGAGGTATCTGTTCATTGTTACTGTAGGGAGGACATCTGTGATTTAAAGATGGATTCCGTTTCACCAAACAGTGATCAGCTCCAGGGACTCTCCTCTGCTTAAAACTGACATAATTGTATTGTTAACATTATCCGCGTTATTTCTTATCTTTTTACATACAAATGTATTTATCTAGCCATTTCTTCTGAACTGTAGAGTTGCAGTGATTTTCCCACCTTGTCTAATTCTGTATGTCCTCAATCTGTTATGGTTGGTTTACATGTTCAACTAGGCTTGTGGATTTTGAAGGGGTATTCTAGATTTTTAAAAAATTCAGATTTTTGCAGGGTACATAAAAGTACATGCTGGTTCTCAAATTATTTTGTCATTGCTTTTTGTGAAGTAGAGCTGAAGTTCCTTTGGAAAATCCTAAGACTTTCAAGAGCTGTTTTTCCAGACTGAGGGAGTGCTTTCAGAGTGGGTACCCTAGAACTCTTTCACAAAATTGCTAGCTCTGTGTTCTTGTAGATCAGTTTTAAGAACCTTTACGACTTTGTTCTCTTCTATAAAACTTTGAAGGCCTGCAGTAGCTCAGTGTGCCTACATGGTCACTTCACATAATTCCCTTCTTATCTTAAGCAGTCTTACAAGCACATAGGGAGATTTTGGGGAAACCACAGGAAGTCAATATTTTCAGTTAAATACAGAGTCTGTGTATTATATAATGTCCCTATAAATGTTTTTGCATATACTTCATTTGATGATGTTTATCCCACGTAGTTATCAAATAATATACCTTGCCTATGAAAAAACTTCACATCTGAAGGAGTGCAACATATCTCGTACCAAAGACATATCAGCCCATCTCTCTGGCAGCTCTATGCCCATCTCATGGGACAAGTAGAATTAACCAAATCAAACACGCATGTAACAGTGCCCACAGGGACCGTGTAGCCACTCACAAGGCACCTTTTAACACAGAAATTGTCATCCAAGCCTTGGTGAAGCACCAGCATACTTAAATGGTGTAGGGAAGTTCCTTCCAAGAATTAAAAAATGGACGCCAGTGTTTCAAACTAACTTCTGTGCCTCTGCCACAGAGGAAGTGTTGCAAGGTGGAAAAATCTAGAGTCTTGAAAAAATCCCACTGAGAACACAGCTACACCCCAGTGAATGACAAGTTGTGTCCCTTTGCTGTCCAAGAGGATGAGCCGCCAGGTCCACAGCAGCAGCACAGTGTGGAAATACGAAAGGAGTGTTTCCTTCCAGCTCATTTCCACCTGACAACAACATGTGCCAGTTTACACAATACAGAAGCAGTGCTGTTTCCCAGCTGTTGCCACAGGCCAGCATCTGCCACTGAGAGCAACTTCTCTGAACTGCAGCTTACTTTCTCTCTTGAGGCCAACAAATGGCCTCAGGGGAGTAGACGGGGCAGTGCTGAATAACCCTACAGACACTGAGACAGAGGGGTAAGAGTTTGCTGACAACACTCCTAGTTCTTTGTGTGTCTGTAGGGCAGTGGGCTATTTCCAATTCCTGGGTGTCTCTTACAGCATGTGGCCTGCTCATGCTGCAATTGTGGTTCCACATCTAATCTCAGTGCTGCCCCTGTCTCATTTCTTATTAATGCTTACGTAAGCTCCAGAGAAAAATAAATGCTCTATCAGAATGTGAAGCCCACTTTGTCTCAATTGTTTATATTCTAAAGGACATACAAACAAGCTAATAAAATGTTTTCAGAAAATGTATGTGTACATTATGTCTGTACTATATACAAAAAATGCACACTATATATGTTTACACATACACATATATTACACCACATACAAATCTACATTTGTTTAAGTATGAAAAACAAATAGGTTATTTCTCTTAGATCTTCCTTCTCTTCTGCTTATACAGTGTAGTGATTATTGGAAAGACAATGCTGCAAAGGCAGAAAAAAAATGAAGATAAAACACAGGGAATATTTTCGTTTGTTTCAGCTGGAATTCCAGCCCTTCCAGAAAGTGATTTCCTAATTGAGTCTCCACGTTTAAGAACGTTTTGTGTTCTTAGTATGTTTACTATGCCAGTCTCCACATGAGGGCAGTAGATTCCATCATTTTTCTATGCCTTTGCTGTATTGACACAGCTATGCACAGCTGTAACTGGTAAGGACAAAAAACCGACACCACAAACACTCGAAGTGCCATTTGGTAGACTTAGCTAAGGATTACCTAATATAGCTGTGTGTGTGTGTGCGCGCATATAGGGATACTCAGAACTAAAGTTAATGTCAGATAGTCTTGAAAGTTAATGTATAAACGGGATGGGAACTATAAGGGGACATCATAAAGATACTCTGTTTATAACATGATTTAATGCCTCACCAACAAATTTACATGACTGTATGAACAGCAGTAACTGGGACTCAAATACCTTCATTGAATATGAAAATTCAGGTGTAAAACCCAGAGTAAATACTGTTAGCTTACTGAGTTTATTTTTGTCTTCTACCTTCTTGATCTGATCAGATTTATCAGTTAAAGAAAAGTTATCTGCTCTACTGTATCTTATTTTTTACCAAATTAAAGGCTTGGTTTTAGCAGCAATGTGTGGAAGTAGTTGTCTTGCTACAAATATGTTGACATTTTAGGTAGAATCATACTGAGTGATTTGCATTGTTCATCACAATGTGGTGAGACACTGATGCATTCTGCACAGACTATGGAAAGCACCGTGATATAGGGAAAGGAAAAATGTCAGCCTGTAGTCAGTAAGCAGGAGCAGGGAAAATAGCGCCATAAATATTGCACTGCTGAATCCTTTTGAAGAACAGCAATTCATTGCACATCCCTGGAGAGTTTCAAAGTGAGAAGTTTGTATAGAGTCTTTATAGAAGTAAACAGTGGGATGAGAGCTACAGTCATTTGACATGATATATTTGTCTTGAATTTTGTGGAGCCATAAAGGTTTGAGGAAGTGAGAGAAACTTGCAGTCTATTTATGCATTTGCTGAGGTCCCCAGGAATATTTTTTCCCAGCTCATAAGCCTACATGGATTTCCATCAGATGAGCAAGCTCCTGTTATAAGCATGAAGATGGCAGAATTAGAAGAAAGCTGTCAAGAAGCAGAAGCAACAGACCCAGCATACTAACATTCCTTTTGTGGCGTGGTTTCATGGTAATATGAAAGTTTATTAACATCTGGATGTCTGAACACAACCAACAGCAAACACAGCTATTATGTAGATTACAGAAACAGTAGGCAATCAAGATGAATATTGCCATGAACTAAAACACTTAGAGCAACACTTAATATCTCATTTCTGATCAGGTGAACTGTGCCTTTTGTGTGTGGCCAGCCCACATTTCTAGATATCTGAGTTCCTCTGCGAGGTGTTTGCTTTGTATTTAGGTAGTGGTTTATTTATCTGTTAATCACATTCCTTTCTTTGCAGCAAGAATCTGGAGAGTTGCTGCTTCTTCCAGCTTTCACACTGAAAGGGCTCCATGTTTCTAAAATGAAATTGGCTGTTTACGAAGAAAATTATTTACAGACATTCTCCAGCCGTGGATGGTTTCTGTTGGAGACAAACTTCCTGCATCTTTTTCCAAACTCTCACTTATGGTATTACTTCCCTCAGCTTCCATAGAGGTTACTTCTTCCGCCCCTCACCCATCTCTTACTTGAATCTGTTTATACTTCTCCAAAGCCTTTTCTCCTTTGACAAGGCCTTTAACCTCTTTAAGAGTCCTTGGAATCACCACAGCTGTTAACATATCTCCAGTTATTTAGACTTAAAGGAAAATATAAAAAATCATAAGCCTTAGGAGCAAATCATGAGAGACTGAGAGTTCTGTAGAAGTCCAGACTTCAGACAGATTTTTTGTCAAATGATGTCAGAAGGCTTTTAAGAAGGTATTTCTACTTAGTGTTGTCCTCTACTCTATTATGTTCTCCATAATTATACTTCGTGAGTTTGACAAGATAACATATGCACAAAGATGTAATCTGAAACTATTGTAATCCAGAAGAATATATCATGTATGAGTAGCATGATTGAAATCTTGCTCTCAGCAGCTCCTTTTAAGACTATGAACTTCATCATAATTGAGGAAAGATAGTACAAGATTTATTTCAATGAGTTCTTCATTTTTTTTTCAGGATAGATTTAACTACTGGAGTACAATAACCAAGGCTTATATCCTGATTACTCTTGTGAAATTCATTGTATATTAGAATTTTCATTCTGGGCACTTAAAAGCAGTGTCTAAAAAATTTTGCCCGCTCTTGCAGCTATCTGGCAAGCATAATAGCTTTTTTAGATTGTTTTCCCAACTCCTAACAATTTGTAATTTTTGATTTGCTTGCTGTCCACTTTCACTGAGCTAATGCTTGAAATTACCTAGTGTGATACAAAGTCATCCCTGCTAAGGAAATCACTTTGTATGCAGAGCTGTTACTGGGTTTACTCGTATGCATCACTTCGTGCTCACCAACACTGAATTTCACCCTCAGGCATTCACGCTTTCACACATAGATTTGAGCGTGTAGCACATACCTTAAATATAACCCTATAGAATCACCTATTTGCTGGGCAGCAATGTAGGTCTCATCTTATTTCATATATCTTGAACTGAGAAAACAAACAAAAAAAAAAAATTACTAACAGAGTCTAGGACAACCTCTGTCCCTCTTTCACTTAACAGCATAGACACAACCAAACAGACATTGAATTCCAAATGGAGCACAGTCCAGGGAAGGTTTGTAACAAGGTGCCATGTCCTGAGCATCCCCACAACTCCAAGCATCTCAGCCTGACCCACCCTGCCCAGGAGCAGGGCCCAATATCAGCCTCTGGGCTCCCTCACAAAGGCCCAAGACTGCACATCAGACCCAGAGCCACCAGCCCCTGCCCCAGTGAGACCGCAGCAGAGCCAGGCTCCAGCTCCCACAGTTCTGAGCAGCCATGGCCACAACTCAGCCAGACCCAGCTTCAGCCAACGTTCTGGCCCAGCTTCATCCCATTCCCATCCCCAGCAAAAGTGCTGAGGCTGCAACAGATCCTCTCAGCTGCCTACTCCACGGTTGGGGTGGTGTGACAAAACCTGCCCTGCTGGCCCCCTTTAAAAATGCCTTGAAATTAGGATATATATGTTTTTGGTGCAATTATTGGGTAAGGAAAATAATTCCATGTTGGCCAACTTTTCCAGTATTCTAGTATTGTTGCTTTTCAGAATAGCTATGGGAAGTGGGCATCCCATTGCCAGCCTCTAGTGTTTATACATAAGCTTTATTATAGAAGAATAAATGAACAGATATACAGAGAAAAGAAAAAAAGTCAGTCTTCAGAGTGCTTGGAAAAGTAAGAAACTTAAAAAGTTGCAGAGATGTAGAAAAAAGGGTCAACAGCAATGGAAAACCAATTCATTTTATTTAATAACTTGATCTCCATGCCTTGTTCTAAGCAGAGAAGTAACTTGCACATGATAGGTGCAAACACATCTTAAATCGTAAATCATGCCCTTTTCATGGTTTGTTTATTTATTCATTTATTCTTATATAAAAAAGTTCAAGCACATTCAGGCATTAAATTGTTAAGCAATAAAAAAACAAACCCAACAATAATAAACAGAACATGAGCTTATATATATCCATAGCTTCTCAGTAAAATTACTGCCACAGAGGCAATCTAGTAAGCATATCATCCAGAACTCATACTAGAATCATAACATCGTAGAATCATAGAATCACCAAGATTGGAAAAGACCTCCAAGATCATCCAATTCAACCATCCACCTACCACCAGTATTTCCCAACTAAGCCACATCCCTTAGTACAACATCTACATGTTTCTTGAACACCTCCAGGGACAGTGACTCAACCACCTCCCTGGGCAGCCTGTTTGAGCGCCTGATCACTCTTTCAGAGAAGAAATGTTTCCCAGTATCCAACCTGAATCTCCCCTGGTGCAACTTGAGGCCATTCCCTCTTGTCCTATCATTAGTTATGTGGCATAAGAGGCCTACCCCCACCTCTCCACAAGCTCCTTTCAAGCCGTAGAGAGCAATAAGGTCTCCCCTGAGCCTCCTCTTCTTCAGACTGAATAATCCCAGTTCCCTCAGCTGCTCCTCATTAGACTTGTGCTCCAGACCCCGCAACAGCTTTGTTGCCCTTCCATGGACATGCTCCAGGTCCTCGATGTCTTTCTTGTAGTGAGGGGCCCCAAGCCGAACACAGTACTTGAGGTGTAGCCTCACCATGGCTGAGTACAGAAGGATGATTACTTCCCCGCTCCTGCTGGCTGCACTATTTCTGATACAAGGCAGGATGCCGTTGGCTTTCTTGGCCACCTGTGCACACTGCTGGCTCATGTTCAGCCGAGTGTTGACCAGTACCCCCAGGTCCTTTTCATCCACACAGTCTTCCAGCCACTCTGCTCTGAGCCTGTAGCATTGCCTGGCACTGTTGTGGCCAAAGTGCAGGACCTGGTACTTGGGCTTGTTGAACCCCACCCCACTGGCCTCAGCCCAGCGATCCAGCCTGTCCAGATCCCTCTGTAGGGCCTTCCTACCCCCAGGCAGATCGACACTTCCTCCCAACTTGGTGTCATCTGCAGACTTGCTGAGGGTGCTCTCAATGCTCTCATCCAAGTCGTATTATATTGGACAGAACAGGCCACAGTGGCAACCCCTGGGGATCACCACCCATGACTAGCCACCAGGTGGATTTAAGTCCATTCACCACCATGCTCTGGGCCTGTTCATGCAGCCAGTTCTTTATCCAGCAGAGTGTACGTGTCCAAGCCATGGGCTGCCAGGTTCTTTAGGAGAATGCTGTGGGAAACAGTGTTTCCCTAAACTGAAGGCAGTACAGATATGAACTTCTCAATAACCTCTCAAATGGCAGCATACGATTATATATAAGTACATATACACATATAAATATATTTAAACTCACATACACTGAACAAGGAGGGTAGTAGTCTTACACCTTCTGGTGTCCCATGAGGACACGTCAAAGAGCAGTTTGTTGGGCTATTTTTGAAGTAACTTCTTATCTTCTCTTAAAACACCCCCCAAAGCTTCATAGTATGCACTGTCAGATTCAAAACATTATTCACTTCTGCATTCCTTTTCTGAGAAACAATCCCACTAACAAAAACTGAAATTTTGCCTAATCTGAGCTAACTTCAGGCCAGCTGATATGAAGAAGTACCTGCATGGGATATTGTTCCTATTGCTTTTGATGCACGGTTGAGAAAAGGATGAAGTGTTACGGTGAGTTGAGTGAAGCTGGAGAGAAGAACAGTTTCAGTCAGTTGTGAGCAGCTTTCCTGTGTTGCAAAAGGAGCAATTCAGTATTTTTATAAATACAACAGTTGATGTCCAGCATGCAAAGCTTCTGCCTTTTCTGCTCTGCTTGATGTCAGTTACATTAGAGACATGTTTCAGCACATTTCAGGATGCATTAAGTGCTTGAAGATTAAATTCAAAATCAAACAGAATGAAAATCCACATTAGAGCTGGGAAAAAATAACAAAGAAAACTATCTGCATGTTAAGAAAAAAAAAAAGAAGAGAAAGAAGGGGACTTTAGGATAACTGACAAAACAGTTTCTGCCAAAGTGTTGAAAACAGTTTTGGAAGAGAGAAGGCTGTAATGCTTTAAGTGGATGGAAGAGGGATTTGAAGAGCAAGGCAAAACCATGCTAAATTATCATGTGGTCCTGCAAAACATGAATAACTGAATTTCTGCCTTGTGATTATGGGACTTCTTAGGAAAAACCCAGCCTGTGTGTCTTTTCAGACAGCGTAGTTAAATTGAGGCACACATCCAAACTACTGAAAGTACTGTGCTATGTCTTGTATGCCTTCTTTTTATTATTATTATTGTTTCTTTCTTTAGAGGGGTAGAGCAGGCAACCGTGTAGGGCATGCTCGAAGAAAATGACACTGAATGAGCTGGACTTGCACACTACAGTCCCAAGCAAGTAAGCAGTGTTTTCTGTGTGTATATTTTTTCTTTTTTGTTTTGTTTTTATTTTAAACACATTAAGTTATCCTCTCTTCTTTTCCCTTCTTCTCCATCCTGAGAAATTAATAATTTCAGGAAATGAAAATGTAATCCATGCAGCAGTTGAAGTTGTCTCAAATACTCTTTGTTTTAGCTTTTCTTTCATAGCTAAAATTGAAGTAAATAATATGAGTCAGTCTAACCTTTTCAAAGGTTAGTGTGGTTTGATTCTGATAGACAGTTGGGTGAGTGTTGTGGTGAATTCACAGTGGCTGTGTGTTAAGTCTTAATGGTAAAATGACAAGCTATGTTTACTCATTCTTTTATAGCAATACAAGAGAGAAAGCAATACATTAAAAAAAAACACAAAGCGCATTGCTTAGAAAAATAATTCCCCTTCCCCAAATCCCTCCTCAACATAAGCTTTAACTCATATACAGCAATATTTCACATTCATCTAGGACATCAAGCTTTGGGTAATGCTTGAAATCATGCATCTTAAATGTAGTTCTTGTTCTAAACTTATCATTTGGACTAATTCCAGGCCAACCTTTAAAAAACTACATTGGGTTTTCTTCAGTGGTTTTTTAAATAAACTCCTTTTCTTTTGCACTTCCGCTTCTTATCAGCAAACAGTTGTTCACTAAAGTAGCATGCACAGTATGAGAATGGTTTGATGTCTGTCACTGGAGAAAGTTATTTTCAGAGTAGGTATTCAAAAATTAATGTTTTCTGCCTCTGCATATGGAACTCAGAGGTACTTTCCTGCCTGAGGCTAGAACACACTTTCTTGCCTTTGCAAACAGATCTTCACTCCCTCTAGGCCGTCCATAGGTCCACTTGACATCGACCTGACTGACATGGTCCTGCCAGAAAATAAGCTTTCCCTTCTGGTTTCCAGGCTGTCACTGAGTGGTACCTTAGGGCGAAAAACTTGCATGAATTTCTGGTAAAATTCTTTAGATGCAAAATAATAAATGAAGGGATCTATGCAGTTGTTGAGGCAACTTAAGCATAAGCTGAGCTTGTAGGCAGGGTACAAACTCCCTTCGTAAAACAGACGGACAATCATATGTGCAAGTAGGATAAAATTATTGGGGGCGAAGCAAGTGATGAATACCAAAAGAACTATAATTGCCAGGTATATGGATCTAGTCTTCTGCCTGTTACCATTTCTGCTTGATGTCTGAATAAGCTTCCGGATGGTGCCGATGTAGCATCCAACTGTTACAATGAAAGGAATCAGGAAGAGCACGACAAATAGGGTGAGAAGAAAGGCTACCCAGGCTGCGAAGTTGGGCAGCATCTCCCATTTGAGGACATCAAAACAGGTTATAATCTCCAGTTCTTTCACTTCATAGGTCAGGTCTGTGCTTTCCAATGGGTAGAAAGCTAGTAGCAAGAAAATCCACATTATCACGCAGGCACCCAGGGCGTATCTTTTTCTTCTCCACTTGATCAACTTCATGGGATATACCACGCCCATGTACCTCTCTATGCTGATACAGGTCATAGTCAGTATAGAAGAATACATGTTGGAGTAGAACATCACAGTCACAAGGCTGCAAAGAGTCGTGCCAAAGGTCCAGTGATTGCTCTGAATGTGATAAGCAATCTGGAAGGGAAAGCAGCAGGCCAGCATGAGATCCGTGATGCTCAGGTTGATCATGAAGATAACAGAAGGTGTTTTGGGTTTGATGTGCCAGAAGAGCACCCAAAGGGAGAAAAAGTTGCCAGGAATGCTGATTATAGCCACCACTGTGTACACCACAGGGAGAGTGATGGAGATAGCTTTATTTTGAAGCATTGCAAGCGTTTCAGCATCCAGGTGGGATCCGTTTTTAACCATTATTCAAAAGAGTGTTGTTCTCTGTAAGCTAGCTTGATCATATCATGAACACTTGGCTTGAAAATCTAGAGAAAAAATGTCAAGAAAGAGAAGAAATATGTCAAAGCAGAAATTGCAAACATGCTTAATATACTAATTAAATATGAATTTTAAAAAGCCCAATGTCATTTGATATTATTCCTGAACAAACTGAATCAATTAAAATTATCTTCTGAAAACTGCCTTCTCCTTTCTACTTATTGCATTGTTTTATCTGTCTCATTTATTTCTAGCTTTGAACAGCTACTTTTTCCCTGCTGAATGGCTTTCTGATAGTTTTACAGTCTATACATTACCATTACCACACTTCATTGTCATGTGGTTGTGACACAAAGAAAATCACAAACTGAAATTAAATCGACGTCTGCATTAGAACACTGTGCCGTAAGTTCCTCAAGAGCTAAATCCATTCTATATACTCTGGATGTCAAGACCTTGCTGTCTTGTAATACTGAATATTTTTTGAGATGTTTTTTTTTTTTGTCCAATGAAACAGTGATCCATTCCAAGTAAATGCTAAATATATATATATATATATAAAACTGGGGAAAGGAAAACATGCAATCAATTATTTTTTCTATATCTATGATACGAACTGTATGTAAGAGAAAGGCCATATATAATCAAAAGCCAGGGACAGACAGTGTGTTTCACAAGCTAGAGGGAACAGCAAAAGAAGTGACACATCTTCTTCTAACTAAAAGAACAGATACTGCATTTCGGTTTCTAAAAGATGTCTTATTGGTGTCACCTGTAATTCTGCAAAAGGAGTTTCAGTTTTGCAGTCTACAAAAAAAAAAAGACCATGCTTTCACTGTCTGACCTTTATAAACCTTTATTGGCAGACACAAGTAGCTTATGGTTTGGCTTGTTTATTGTACACAGTGCAGCAGCATTTAGCAGCTGCAAACAGGAACTCATATCTCAAAGTACTAGATGCATGCATGTAGTACAGGGATGTAATTTAACAAAAGCCAAGGGTCAAAAATTGAAGAAATGGCAATGAATAGTGTGAAAGGCAGATGGTCAATGAACAGCACCTTCTGTGAAGAACAGGACTACGGACCTTTCAAGGATTCCACGCCAAGCCATCTGATAACTTTGGATACATCTATGGTGTTTTTATGAATAAAGAGGAACAGAGAGTGAGTACAAGCATGTCCCTTTACATGTGCTCTCTGATCATCCCCACTGTTTAATGCAAGTATCTCTTTCCAAGACACACCTGCCACCAGAGAGGCTAGTAGTTGGTGTCACTTAACCTCAGATCTAGTCAAATAAGACCTTTAATGTAACTGTGTAGTCTTAACCTTGGAGCAGTGTGTCCGTCCCTCAGAGTAGTGGTCAGCCCACAGTGCCGAGTATCTCATGTTGGCAAAAGCCATTCTGCCGAAAATGGTGACCAAAGCTCTTACTGATTAACTTCCTAGCCCTTTCACAACATAACTGTTGATGAGTCTTGAGATCTGGCAAAAAATGAAGTTTCTACTAAAGGCTGTAGTGCGAAAAAGAAATATTCAATTCTAAAAATAGAGTGCAATCCAGAAAAATTTTAAAAAGCGCAGCCACAGCAGTAAAAAGTTCATTGTGGGCCTATTTCTGTAGTTTCTTGCTCTGATCAATAAGACTCAGTGCTTCAAATGTCAGCTGAAAAGATTTGGAAATAGAGTCAGTACCAAACAGGTAATAACAAGAAAATAGGAATTGCAAAGAAGTCAGAGATGTGTTCTGAATATATCATGCACATGAAATGGAACACATAATCACAACTGCAAAAAATACTTTGAGCTAAATTCATTGCAGATGAAATTCTGTTCTTGTCAGTGGAGTTATATCAAGAATTAAACCAACTCTTCAATTTTCAGGGGAGCTATAAAAGGTGTTTAACTGACACACAGCTCTTAAAAAAAATGTAATGCCATCTATTTCAACTCTTCTATCCATGACCTACCATAGTAAACATGAACCCATTATTGCCTTAAAAATCTTTGTCAAGTGACAGCCATTCATGCCTAGCAACCCTACATTTCCCAAAACAAACAGAAAGGTTTTATCTATTTCAAAGTACTTATGGAACTTCAATATTAAGCCTGTGAAAGTGAAAGACCTTTAGACTCAGAGACTGAGAGATCTCACCTCCAGATGCTATTCCTATAAGAAGCATATGTATTCGTGAGGTTGAAGTACAGGTGAAAATTTCCATTAAAACTTTCACACCAGGCGCAAAGCTGTTGAATATCTGTTGCGCTGAGTTTTATGTAAGGAATAATCATAAACATATTTTCTGAAAGCAGCTAATAAATCACAGAATCACAGAATTGTAGGGGTTGGAAGGGACCTCTAGAGATCATTGAGACCAACCCCCTGCAAAGCAGGCCCCCTGCAGCAGGCTGCACAGGTAAGCATCCAGGCGGGTCTTGAATATCTCCAGAGAAGGAGATAACTTAGAGATAGAAGACTCCACAGCCTCCCTGGGCAGCCTGTTCCAGTGCTCCATCACCCTTACTGTGAAGAAATTCCTTCACATATTGGTGCAGAACTTTCTATGCTTCAGTTTATGACCATTTCCCCTTGTCCTGTCCCCACAGATTGCTGAATAGAGGTAAGCCGTGTCTCTTTGTCTCCTGCACTTAAGATATTTATAAACATTAATAAGATCCCCTCTCAGCCTTCTTTTCTCAAGGCTGAACAGACCCAGGTCACCCAGCCTTTCCTCACAGGGGAGATGCTCCAGGCCCTTTATCATCTCTGCGGCCCTCTGCTGGATTCTTTCCAGGAGATCCCTGTCTTTTTTGCACTGGGGAGCCCAGAACTGGATACAAACTTGCTTTTTCAGAAAGTACACAATGACAAGAAAGAGGGGAAAAACTCACACAGATGGTGAAGTATGCAAAACAGTCGGGACTCAGAGCTATTAAAGGCAGATTTTATACACTTATGGGACAGAACTGTCAGTAAAACCTAATTGCCTCCCAGATTTAGGCATCCCTTGAACTGGGATTATAAGGCTCTGGACTTTGGTGTTGTGCCTAAAAGAGCTTTCCAAAAATGGTGGGTCCCCTTGGCATGGTTTTCTGTAAGGAAAGTGTCCATCACAAGGAGCTACAGAAGATGTCCATCACAAGCAATGACAGTTCCCTAGTGCCTTCTGCAGAGGAGGAGGGAGCACAAAGAGTATGAAAGACTTGCAAGTTTTCTTATGGAAATGCGGAGTACAGAAAATCACCACTTCATCTTTGCCTTTCCTTTTGCCAAATCTTTCTGGATCTCTAATCCTGAATTTCTTGCTCATGAAACATGGGCCAGCAGCAGTTCCTGCTCTGAGTCACCATTGTTTTTGATGTTTTGCCTTTTACCTCAATGGACAAATTAAGCTGCTGGATTCACAACATAGCAATTCAACATGCTTTCCCATTATTGTGTCTATTAGTACTACAACTGTATTTCCATCTTGTTTGGGGTAATATGAAGTCCTTCCCCCGTGGCAACCACAGTCTGTGTTTGTCACTTGTGGTTTTAGTTGAAAATGTCATAAATAAAGCAAGAAAGGTTTTGTTTCTTTGTTTTTTAGTATTATAATTACATTCTCCTTCCATTTATGAGCTGCTTTCCTGCAATTCCAGGCTTCCAGCACAATTTAATTCAATGGAGTTTACATGAATCACTGCAAGAGAAAATTTCCTGCAGAATGATTTTAGAACATAAAACCTCACCTCTGGTTTCAAAACTGTAAACATACATTCTGCTACATAAATATCCTGTAAGAAAGACGTTGTTTTATTTTGGCAACAGCTGTGTCTGAACTATGACAAGTGAAGATGTAGGTAGACAGAAAGAGAGAAATACTCTCTTCAAATGAGAAAGTACAGCCATATTGCCATTTACAGTAGTCCTAGAGATTTGGGCATAGAGGGAGAAATGTTATGAAATACCTAATTTCTGCAACATTTAGTAGACAGGTGTATTTCAGTTCAATACTAGGTACTAATCCCTCGCTAAATTTGTGGAGAATATTTTTGCTCCTTTTCACACTTCCTCACTTGGGACACTCTACACAAAAGGCTCGCTTGTAATTTCAGTAGCACCGGATTTTCTTCTGAGCTGTAATCATAACTGAGGGTGAAAACTGCTTAGTGCTTCTTTTGGCGGGGATGGTGATTTCCTTCCCTTCAGCGGACAAAAGATGGCAAATAAAACAGTAAAAGCTATACGAAGAAACAAAGTCTAAAAAAGCAGAAGAGAAGAGAAATCTCTTATTTCATTGTCATGGAAGAGTAACAACAGAGACGTCTACTTTCTTTTTAGGAGACTACTAAATAAAACTGATGTATTTCCTTTCTCACATCTGTTTTTTTTCCTGTTGTGTCAAGTGCACCTGCAAGAAAGACTGAAAAGCCTGTGAGCTGACTGGAAACAGATTTACCATTTTGTAAAAAGTTTTGTGATTTGAGATTGAAAAATATGACTCAAAGTGTGCCATTAAGCAGAAAGCCTTCTAATGCTTATTCTGATTCATTAATTTGGTTCACTACCTGTTAAAGCACTCCTGAGTAGAATATAAATGCCTCGTTTCCAGAATCCTTTGAAATCTTTGCACTTTTAGAAAGACACTACTCTATCTGAGGAATGTAGGACAGCATGATTCAGGCTCCAGGAAAATAAACAAACCAACCAAATAACATGGAATGCTGAACTTAGTGGCAAACATATTCAGAATGAAAATAAAAGCATATATTTTATTGTAAATGCTTAAGGACGTCATATTAATCAAAGCAAATGTGACTAAAAATTTTTGGTTTGTATTTTGTTGGTTTTTTTTTAATCAAGAGAGTGCATTTTTAGCAAAAAGTAACACTGAAATTCTTTTAATTGCTCTGCTTATCACTTACAAAGCAGTAATGAGAGCTAAAGGATTAGGACAGTTTATTTCTCACTACATTTAGCTAAAAGTGGTGAAAACTTAGGAATCCTCTACATGCGATATTCCTTCTGGGAACCTCTGCTGGACTGTCTGAGATGCTGTTGACAGAATATTAGACCAGTGTAGAAAACAGATTGTTAATTTCCTTTGTAGATTGGGTATGAAAGGAAGAAAGAGCAAGGAAGGCCAAGGGATAACATCTTGAGTTGTGAGAAAAGTGACAAACACTTTGATGTTTAGACAGACAAAAGGGTTTTAGTATGAGGAACAATAAGAAGTATCCTTTTTTAACACAACTCAAGTTCTTGCTCCCCAAGCGTCTGGCTTTGCTGAAAGAGGCCAAAGGCTTTACCTGAATGTTCTTTCTCACACTTGCAATAAACTTTTGTGGAAATTTTAACATAAATTGTTACATCTCAACAAGTCAAAGGTTTTGTTGGCTCAGTCAAGATCTGAGTCCAAGTCTTCTAAGAAACTTCTTGTATTAGGCCTTTGTTGTTCTTCTTGCTGAGGTTTTTTATTTCTGTTTTGTTCTGAGTATCGTACTTGAAAAGATCGCCAAATGCTGCCGAGGATGTAGCCAATTTATCACAAAGGGGTTATTTCACACTTTATTAAAGTCTTTAAATTACTTTCTTTAAAAAAACATATATATATATTTTCAGGAAATGTGCATGCTTGTGCACTTACCATAGAATCACCAAGGTTGGAAAAGACCTCCAAGATTGTCCAGTCCAACCATCTACCGACCACCAATATTTCCCACTAAACCATGCCTCTCAGTACAACATCTAAATGTTTCTTGAACCACCTCCCTAGGCAGCCTGTTCCAGAGCCTGATCACTCTCTCAGAGAATTATCTCCTAACATCCAATCTGAATCTCCCCTAGTGCAGCTTGAGGCCATTTCCTCTCATCCTATTGCTGGTTACATGGGAGAAGAGGCCGACCCTCACCTCACCACAACCTCCCTTCAGGCAGTTGTAGAGAGCAATAAGGTCTCCCCTGAGCCTCCTCTTCTCCAGACTGAACAATCCCAGCTCTCTCAGCTGCTCCCCATAAGACTTATGCTCCAGACCCCTCACAGCTTCATTGCCCTTCTCTGTACATGCTCCAGGGCCTTGATGTCTTTCTTGTAGTGAGGGGCCGAAAACTGAATACAGCACTTGAAGTGTGGCTCCACCTGAGTACAGAGAGATGATCACTTCCCCGCTCCTGCTGGCTGCGCTATTTCTGATACAAGGCAGGATGCCAGTGGCCTTTGTGTGTGCAAGTACTGATCCAAGCAAACAAAACTGAAAACAACCAACTAGCTGCAAAATTCTGGATGTTCTACGTCATTTAGTTTAGAACAAATAAAACTTTGTATTTTTCACAGAAGATTCTTCGGATAAAATACATAACAAAAGTAAATGTATGCCTCCACTAGAAAAGGTGAAGTATTTCAACACTGAAAGAGTGACTTTAGAAATGCCATACTGATCAGAAACTCCTGCAGAGACATATTTCAGTCTTTTTTTTAAATACACCTAGTCAAAGTAAATCTTATGGTGGTTATGGGCCTGACCTCAAATAGTTAGGTCAAGGCAAAACACAAGAGTCTTCTCTCCACAAATATTTCTCACCAAGAGGTGAGAAAACCTCTATTTTTAAAGTGAAAAAATGTGGAAACATTACCAGCCTTACTGTAGTGGAGGAGTACATGCCTGTTGAGCTTTTCAGATGTATCAATCTAGATGAAAGCAGCTTTATTCAAAATTGAAGAAAAGTAATCTTACCACTTCTGCCTATTAGGGAGTACTCCTCCAGCCAGAGGGAATGCAAGCAGGCAGCTCCCATGGTTAAACAAAAAAGTCACACTGAGTGTAAAATCTAAATATACAGTTTAGAGATGGGTAAACATCACACGGAAGTACTGTTCTGATTCCTCAGAACTGGCTAAGTAGCAAGTTTAACTGTACATAGCTACTTTTACATTTCCCCATGTCTCTCCTGCACCATACATTTTTACTGATAGTTGAACATTACTGCATTTGAACTTTTGCCTTTGCTAACTATAAATTAAAAAAATAAGATTCTGCACTGATTGCTAACACTGCAGTTAACAACGTTCATCCTACTATTGATAACAGTTTGCAAATATACAGCCTGTATTTTCCGTGTTAATAACCCTGTTCAGAGTGAACCTAGTCATTGCCATCTTTTCAAAGTACATTTCTGGAGTAGTCAGGTTTATGGAAATATTAGTATTTCCATAAACATTAGGTTGTGGGACAGTCCTGTTCTATGACACTCAGCATATGAAGCCTTAGTCTATGACTCCAAGTGCTGCCAAGGAGCCGGTTACATCATGAAACAAAGTGGTTTGCAGTTCCTAGGCAGCTTTCAACAATGCTATGAGCAGTCTTAGGTCAATCTGTATAACTGCACTGAGCAATTTTCTAGGCTGGTCTAAATTTCAGTCAGAGTAAGTAAGCATCTTAAAGTGGATTTAAATTATTTTGGTTATTGCGCTAATAGGTAGAATATATCATGTATATAGTAGTCTTTCCTACACACACAGACTTTGTAAGCCTGATTTTTTTTAAGCCTGATATTTTAAGAAGTGTTAGCAAAGGTCACTGTCCATGTGCATGCTCTTATTTCTCAACAGCACAAGGTAACTTGCTTCTTGTTGAAATAATGCTGTCTTGCACTTAAGCATGGAGCAAGAGCATGCATGCAAGCAGTTACTGAAAAATTGCTGATTCCTGGCAGGGAACATTGACTTCATGCAACCACAGTTTTTGTCAGATGGCTACCCAGAGTGTATGGCAATGGACAACCAGTTTGCAAAATACTCCACTTCAACAGATGTCCTGAGCTGCATGGAATGATTCCGTGCCAGAGGGCCTTACTGCAGGTAGCTTGCCCATAAACAATTATTAAACAGTATTGACTTATAGCAAAACACTGATATTTTTATAAACGTCAACCTCAAAAAGTCTAAATTTAAATAATACATGAACTGGTTTTCTGTATTACTTTGCATCTTCTCATGTTGTCTATGCCCAGGATTGACAAACGGCTTTTGGTCTGCAGTTGTTACCTCCTACTATGAGTAAATACCTCACACAGTCATTGTGAAAGTCAAAGACATAGTTGAGACCATTTCCCTTCTGAATTCAACTGTCAGAAAAAGAATCAATACTTTGTTGGCAGAGGCCATTTGTGATAGACAATACAACAGATTCCCAATAGAGAATTAATTCATCTTCAGAAAAGTTCATAGGCTTATACTGAATGTGTGGTATGATGGACATTTTACAGCAAATATATGTAGGGTGCTCTAAAAGCAATGCTTCCTATTTATTTTTCACACAGAAGGTGGTGTCATACAGGTTGCCCAAGGAGGTTGTGGATGCTCCATCCCTGGATGCATTCAAGGCCAGGCTGGATGTGGCTCTGGGCAGCCTGGTCTAGTGGTTGGTGACCCTGCACGTAGCAGGGGGGTTGAAACTAGATGATCATTACGGTCCTTTTTAATCCAGGCCATTCTATGATTCTATGATTTCTGTGGAAACTACAACAGAAACAAAGAACACAATAACACTATTTGATAGAGCAAATTATCATCTACAAAACACTCTTTTTCAACACAATCAGCACCACTAGCTATAAATTTTCTGCCAGTGATGAATAAGCGCATACATGCTGAACTGATAAAAATCTGCACCAGTGGAGTTGACAGCTGTGCATGGCCATTTGGAACACGGCTTATCTTTCGCATCTCTGACGCCACTGCAGAAATGCACCACCCACCGCCTCACTGTGCTCACACCCACTGTTTGGTTTCCATCAATGTTTAGCGAGCATAAACAAATGCCAACGGGTGCCATTTTTTCCACATGGAGGAATTCAGTGACACATCTTTGGTCCATACACACTTCCACGTCAGATGCCATTTTGTCAGACTGCCCCTTCTCTCCCATCTGTCACACAGCAACAAAATGTAATAGAATATTGGTGGGAAGCTTCAACCTCTACTGCCATACCATCAACATCTGCTTCTAATATTACAGGCCAACATCATGAAATAGGTAGCATTACTTTCAGAGCAGCCGGTGCATATATATTATGCTTGAACTAGATCTTTTCTATCTTTTCATCGCTCTCTTCTGTGAAATTCTTTTTGAGTGTTTCCTCTCCTGCTCAGTCCAAAGGAATTGAGGTAGAGCTGTACGTGTGTTTTTGAAGATTATCTTTACAGATTAAAAAGAAAGCACATGGTTAAAAAAAAAAAAAAGAAAAGAAAAGAAAAAAAAAAAAGAAGAACCCACAGCTTTCTCTTCCAGTTGCATTAAGGATATGAGAATCTTTAGCTGTTGATCAATTTAATATATTACAGTCCATAAACAGCTCACTCCACCATATTATGCAGGTGTAGCAGAAAGGATAATTTGACATGATTTTTGGGACATACAGTTTAGAATAGAATATAGTGTAATTCTAGCATTAATGTAAGACATTCTATGCAGAAATTGGAAACAAACTGGTTAGTGACATGTCAGAAATAACTACAGGAGCAGTTAGCATGCATGACCTAGTTTTAAAAGCAGCATTACACGCGTACACAGAAGAATAGAAGAGATGCAAAATAAGAGATTTTTTTTTGTCTTTTTTTTTTTTTTTCCTCCCAACTTACCACTTTTTTCCTGACTTCTCAGTTTGATACCAGTCAGAAGTATGACTGGTAACACACAAGAAATGTTTTTGTTTTTTTTTCCCATTTCATAATCTCCAGCTCAGCAGGCTGGAACTAAATGATCTTTAAGGTCCCTTCCAACCCAAGCCGTTCTATGATCCTACGATTCTACGATTCTGTGATTTCTAACAAAAGCTCCTCTGCTTGTTCGGTTTCTTTTTAACTACTTGTGCTGTCACACTAATATACAGAGATGCAACAAGAATAGCATTCTGAAACCACATCTGCTACCATTTCATTCTTCTGAAAGTCATCGAGTGCAGGTGACACAGTGGGTCAAAGTTGAAATCTTATCAGTTGAACTAAGCTGCAAGTGTTGTTCTAGTTAGATTTTTGTATCTCTCACAAATCTTCACTGCGCTTAGGTAACTTAAATGTATAAATAAGGTAAAAAGTTGATTATACTCCTGTCTAACATACCCTTCCTTCACTGAGAAGTATAGCCTAATTTTAATCAAGAAGAGTGCTGTCATATAATTTAATGAAAATTTGGGGCTGGGGAAGGGGTGTCTAGTCTGTGTTCTCATCTACAGGCAACACATTGCAACAACTTGTTGGCTTTACTTGAACTTGAGCTCCGCATTACCACTAGTGAAATGCCCTGAGATACCTGGATCATTGCAGTATGAGGCATTAAGAAAGTTTTGCAACATTAAGAAAAAAAAAACAAAAAAAAGGAAAAGATTATTTCCTGTTCTGAAGGGTGCTATTTATTGACCTGTGTACTAAAAAAGTAGTGTCTTCACAGTAATTTAGGTGACTTGATAGAGCTAATTTCAGATATTCCATGAAAGGAAAACAATCCTACAGTACAGGAACTCCAAGTCCTAATGAAAAACTTGGTCAGATAAAAAAAAAAGCTTGAGTTTCACTAGGATCAAAACACTGTAGAAAAAAAAAAAAACTGGGGTCCAGAGATCAGCCAGTCTTAAAGTGTATTTCCATGTGAGATGAGACTTTAATGTGAACACACTGAGAAATACAGTGACAAGGACAAATATAGAGAACAGAGAGGAACTTGACAGAAAATTCAGGTGTGGCAAAAGAAAATGCAATTTTCTTACTCTAACACTTGAAAACGGCATCACTAGCGCTCTTCACCTGAAGAGATGAAAATGAAGGGGAAAATAAACTCCTGCCCTGCTGAAACATACTGATACAATAAAATGAAGGTAATTATCTGGCCAAAAAATAAATATGCTGAAGAAAAGCACAAGCACACCATAAACTAGTAGTCCCATTACAGACATGCAAGTCCCTGACTTTCTGAGGAGAACAGGCATTTACAGGAAAAAGGAACAGCAAACTGGAGAAAAAGCTCCTGCAGATGGGAGCTCCTTCAGTAGCACAGGTTAAAACATTACCCAATAAAAAAGAGAGAAATTATATCTGGAAATTATATCATGGACTGATGATCATGTACTTTATAGATATTTATTTCAGTTTGTGTGAAAACTGTGTGTTGAAGATTAAGATAATGAAATTCATGGGATATCTAAAAACAAACTCTGAAGTGTTTTGAAAACTAGCATGATTATGATCCAGTAAGTCAATAACAGCAATAGAGCAGTAGGAGATAGCTCTTTGGAAGCAAAATGTGAGTTATCAGTACCCCTACAGACTTCCAAGTGGCATTCTTTAAAATATTACTGAATTCTTGGAGTGTCAGTGTATGACTGAAAATCGATGCATAGGAAAATGATACAAATATACTAAGAATAAAGAAAAAGTTTCGCACAGTTGGAGCCTATACAGGAAAAACAGTTCAACCTAAACCAAAACAATCAAGGTTTCTGTTGCTAAAAGTTAAGGTTACAGTTTTTAAACTAAAGACTAAAGAAAGCCATTTGGCACAGAAAATCGTATGGTTCAGGATGACACACACATTGGGGGTGGGAATGTTATTAAATCCTCCATATTCTTAAAGGACAGGAAAAAATATTAATAAAATCCAGGAAGGAACTGGACAAACAGCTTCTGCAGTGTTTCAAGTAGATCACGTATAACAGTCAGAATAAACCCAAGATATTTACCATAGAATCATAAGATGACCAAGGTTGGAAAAGATCTCCAAGTTCATCTAGTACAACTGTCTACCTACCACCAATATTTCTCCACTAATGGCCTCCAGGAATGGTGAATCAACCACCTCCATGAGCAGCACATTCCAGAACCTCGCTACTCTTTCAGAGAAGAAATTTTTCCTAATATTTCACCTGAATCTCCCTTGGCTCAACTTGAGGCCATTCCCTCTTGTCCTATCACTCTCTGCTGGGAGAAGAGGCTGACCCCCACCTCACCAAAACCTCCTTTTAGGTCACTGTAGAGAGTGATGAGGTCTCCCCTGAGCTTCCTGTTCTCCAGACTAAACAATCCCAGTTCCCTCAGCCGCTTCCATAAGACTTGTGCTCCAGAGCCCTCACAGCTTCATTGCCCTTCTCTGTACATGCTCCAGGGCCTCAATGTCTTTCTTGTAGTGAGGGGCCCAAAACTGAACACAGCACTTGAGGTGTGGCCTCACCATGGCTGAGTACAGAGGGATGATCACTTCCCTGCTCCTGCTGGCAACACTATTTCTGATACAAGGCAGGATGCCGTTGGTCTTATTGGCCACCTGGGCACACTGATGGCTCATGTTCAGCTGAGAGTCAGCCAACTCCCAGGTCCTTTTCATCCACACAGTCTTCCAGCCACTCTGCCCCAAACCTATGCCGTTGCCTGGTGCTGTTGTGGCTAAAGTGCAGGACCTGGTACTTGGTCTTGTTGAACCTCACCCCATTGGCCTCAGCCCAGCGATCCAGCCTGTCCAGATCCCTCTGAAGGGCCCTCCTACCCCCAGGAGATGTTTCTACAGATTTGCAAAGAGTGTAAAAATGATGGGAGTGATTGCTCCGTTTTATGGCTGAGAATCTTACATCATTTAGCTATCAGATGACATAACCTCTAAAAACTGTATGGCCAGGACAAACACTGACATGGCACTGCCAGAATAGGCTGGTCTGCTGAAGGATTAGTATGACTGTATTGCAGGAAGCTGTGCGTCACATCCAATAAACAATTCAGCTGCATCAACATGTGATGCAGACTTTTGAAGAGTTAAATACCTAAATATGAAGAATATAATGTCAATACTGTACCATCAGTCACACATGAGGCTGGTGAATGTGACAGCAACATGCCTACGATAAAAAGATGGCTGTGAGAACAAAAACTACAGAAATGACAAAACCTTTCAGTTTTCACTGAATTGGCTGGGCAAATGTGCTGAAATGTAATCCTTGTATGCAGGCACCTGTAGAGGGGACAAACTCCAAAATGGAGGAGCATTGTCCATTGTCCTGGACCTGCTCAGCAGCAGGGGCCCTGACCTGGGATCAGGCTCCTCCCCTGAGTGCCAGGGCCATTCTCTGCTGTGGAGGTCACCTTGCCAGTGCCAGCCTGTGGCATGCTGACAGGCTTTCTCCATGGTGTGATGGCATGCAGCCTACTCACAACATTCCAGGCCTGAGCCAGCCACTGCACCACACCAGGGAACCCGTGGGAAGGAGACACCTAACACAACCCAAACCTGCACCAGGAAGCACTGCTGTCAGCTACTGGTGCAGAGAGTTCCAGTGACCAAACGCTCTCACTGGAGTTGACTAATTTATCAGTATTGCTATAGCGCAAAAGTACAGCTTGCTGTCCCCAAAGAAATGCAGAATACATGGAAATAGCTGATGAGAAATGAGACTTGTTAGAAGAAAACTTTACGCTTGAAACCTGAACTCTCGTGAGGGCTTCCCTATCAAAAGGTTTTGGTTCCCTTTTTCTGTTGTGCCTCTGCTGCAGAGGCATGGGTCTCAAAGGAGAATTGCTACTGGGAGATCCCTTGCTGGTGCTTTGACAGAGGCTCAAACCTTCCTACAACCCTCTCAGTGGTCTTCTCTTATGAAACCTTGAGGATGCACTCTGCTTTGTGGAAGCAAAGACAGGACTGTGCTCTTACAATACAGCCTGCCCTCCTGCCCACTGCAATTGCATTCGAGAAGACCAGCACCAACAACTTCTCTGCTTCTCTTGAAAAAAGTGGAGGTTGTTTAATTTTTCTTACAACTTTGTTCTCATCTCTGTTTTGGGATCCATGGTCAGAGAAGCAGGACCATCACCATGCTTTCCCACAGGGCAGCCCAGCCCCACTGAAATTACTCAGGAACGGGACAGTCTATCCACATGGCACCAGGCACGTGGCAGAGAGACCTGGTGGGATGTATGAGGTGGAGTCACTGATGCCTGTGGTAGTCACTAAGCATCACCACCCGCAGGGCTTTTACTGCTGTTTGGCAGCCAAATGATGGAAAAAGCCACTGTTCTGAAAGTCATTCGTGGACTAAAGGAAACAGATCCAGGTCCCTTTTATTTTAAATATCTCAGTAAGATTCTCATCTCAAAAATATAAAGGCAATATAGATTTCAGGAGAGATGTTTTAGTCTCCTTATTTTTTTCCTGCGTACGTTTCAGTCTCTTGCTCTGCCTCACTGTCATAAATACACAAACAGAGAGGAAGAAATGCAAAGCACATTTTTAAGCTTTAAAATAAATTGATTTCCTTCTTTGGTAAAGTTTGTGAACGATATACTCCTAAAAGAGTCTACAAAGGGACAGTAAATTCTTGCAGCCCCTTCTAGAACCAGACATGGAGGTGAGAAAAGCCATAGTGCTTGAACACCTCAGATAGCAACGATAAGAGCGCAGTGATAAAATATTTTTCATCACATGATGTGGGGAAAATTTTTTACAAGTTAGGACGTGCTGCTCAGAGCGGGTTCCTCTTTCAATTCTCTGAATCTCTTTAAAAAAAAAAAATCAAAAAGTAGCAAACATAAAAACTGAATTTAGAAAGCGGTTTCCTCAGTTCAAAACTACTCACCACTCCCACAACATCTCTTTTGATGTTACCTCTAAGGCACTCTATAAGGCACACATTAAAGTCATTTGCATACAGACTGACAGGCTTTAGAGCATTCTGTAATATAGCGCTATAAACTACACTATGCAAAAAGCATGGTTTGTGATCTAGTTTTATTTGTCTGATGATTTAACGTAGAAGAAAACCATTTTTTTGCCAAGACTAAGAGAAAGAGAAGACACCTAGAAATTCTTCAGATAAAACCCATCCTTTCTTTTTAAAGGTTTTTCAATAGCAACAGGAAATATTTTGAAATGGTCACACTAATCACAAGACTGACTACTTTTTAGGCTGAACATGTGTTCATACTCGGCTCCTATTTTTAGGTCATATCATGTGCCAACTCCATGCCACAGCTGTTTGTATTCTAGCTGTAAATGAAATGATAACTTTTACAGTTCTTTCTTTTCTTTTCTTTTCTTTTCTTTTCTTTTCTTTTCTTTTCTTTTCTTTTCTTTTCTTTTCTTTTCTTTTCTTTTCTTTTCTTTTCTTTTCTTTTCTTTTCTTTTCTTTTCTTTTCTTTTCTTTTCTTTTCTTTTCTTTTCCTTTTCTTTTCTTTTCTTTTCTTTCTTTCTTTCTTTCTCTTTCTTCCTCTTTCCTTCTTTCCTTCTTTCTTTTTTTTTCTCTCTTTCCCTTTCTTTCTTTCTTTAATTAAATTAAAAGAGTTGCTTTTCACTCTGCTCTATCATGTTATGTATTCATATCTCCACAGCCCCACCTGAGATGTCCCATACCTTGTCAGCTCACAATCAAGCATTTTAGAATGAGACTCCAAACAGCAAGCAAGTTAGACAAGAGGAAACATCTTGGTCCCTGAGAAAGCTGCAACTTTCAACACTTTGCTGGAGATTTCAAGGAGATCCAGCTAAAACAACATATTACAATCAAACTTTCCCCTGGAGCAAGATGTTTGCAACAGTCTTATTTCAGAAAAAATTCTGAAAGATCAAAAACAGAAAATACGGTACTGCCCACATTCCTCAAATAGGGAATTCCTCATACTCTCTCAATTGGGATGTGGGAAATATGAATATATTTTTCTCTTCAGAGAGGTAACATTTGGATCTATATCATCCATGAAACAGTAAGATTTTCTTAGTCACTTCACATAAAACATATAAATTGTGACACCTCCATTTAAGCACTAAGCAAAATACTACACTTTTTCATTCTCAACTATTTACATTGTAACTCAGTTGCACCATGCAAACTGGAACAAATTCAGCTTCAGGAGTAAAGATATGTTGTAGAAAAATAACTATAGCATGGTGGCTAATCTATGCAAAAATGTTTGGTTCCAGTCAGATTAGGTAAACATCTTTAGTTTGTAAAGAGTACTCGCAGCATCAACAGAATTAAAAGGTACATGGCATCACCACCTTTCTTCTAGCTGTAGGATTTACTAGGATTTACTCTGGTAAGTCCTCAGCGAGTGCTTAGACTATTTATAGCATATTGGGTTCTCAGAATGATACAGCTTGAGAAGTAATCTTCCCCCTCCACAGCTGTGGATCACTTCAGACCTTCCTTCTAAGCTACGCAAGATCTCAGTCTTGAGTTTTAGCACTTGCAGTGAAAACAATAGAGGAGTTAGGCTTTTTTTTTTTTCAGTGTTAGTACATTTTGGTAATTCAGCTTGTGAGGAAATCTTTTCTCTTTTATTGTGAGGTTGGAGCAAATGCCAACAAGTTGTTTAGGCATATGAATTTGCAGAGGCCCAACTATTGTACTTGAAACATGAGCCACAAATGCTCCTCTCTACTTTCTGAGATAGTGCTTCCTCTGCAGCAGTACCTCCTTGGCTTGTGCAGCTAGTTTACCTCTTGATGATCATGATATTGCAAACCAGTCCCACACTGGATGGATTGCTGGCACTGCCTATTGAAAGCTTCAGCTTTTAAAGCATTCAATTAAATGTACTTGCCTTTCCTACTTTTGAAGAAGTCCGAATGCCTTTTCTCTAGATCAAAGTTCATGACAAGTATTCCATACTGTAATCCCACTCAGTTAGCTAATGAATCCTCCAAGATCTTAGTAGGTCCTCAGAAGTTAACTCTTCTGTTGTGAAACTCCTTGAGAATCACACAATCACAGAATGGATAAGATTGTAATGGACCTCTGGGTCCATCTGATAACACCACCACTGATTAAGAGAGCAGGACCATGTCCAGGTGGCCACTGACTATCTCCAAGGAGGGAGATCCCACAACCTCTCTGAGCAACTTGTTCTGCTGCTCTGTAGCATACATCCTGTCCATGTATCCCGTCCTAGCATGGTCACCAGAAAGTGAGAAATAAGTTGCCTGACTCAATTCTTCATTTTTGTAGCACTCTCCCGGACAGAAGAGACAGAAGAGACTGTACCCCCTTTGATAAATGAGAAAGGAGAACTGGCTTAAAAAGACATGGTAAAGGCTGAGGTACTCAATGAGTTCTTTGCCTCTGTCTTCATTGGCAGCCAGATTCCCACAGCTCTCACATCCCTGAACCTCTAGGCGGGGATCAGGAGAGAAAAATCCCTCCCACTGTAAGAGCAGAGCAAGTCAGAGACCACCTCATGAGGCTGAATAGTGTACAAGTCTACAAGGCTGGACAACGTGGACCCCAGGGTCCTGAGGGAACTGGCTGATGTGGTTGCCATTCTCCATCATATTTGAAAATTCATGCTATCAGGTGAAGTCTCCAGTGACTGGAAAAAGGGAAACATCACTCCCCTTTTTAAGAAAAGGGAGAAAGGAGAATCCTGGGAACTGCAGACCAGTAAGCCTAACCTCTGTGCCTGGGAAGATCACGGAATACATTCTGCTGGAAGCTATTTTAAGGCACATATGAACCAAGAAGGCGATCCGAGACAGCCAGCATGTTTTACCAAGGGCAGATTGTGCCTGACCAATTCGGTGGCCTTCGATGATGGAGTGATGGCATCAGTGGACCAAGAAAGGGCAAGTGATATCATCTACAATTTAGGCTCATAAAGAGACATTGCATGCAGGTATAAAGAAGAGTTTAGCTTAACTGAAGGGCTTAATCTTGGTCTAGTTTAATGCAAGTCACACTCTCATACTAGCAGCCAACTTGTCTTAGTTGCAGTTGTGAAAAACCTGCAAACTTTTTTACTGACGATGTATTTCTAATGACCACAACACCACTGATTGTTGCACTGATTATTTAAATACTGAATAATTGAAATCACCAGTTGTGCTGTGACCTGAAATTGAGGAGAGGGGAAGGTATTTCTTATGAACGTGTCTTTTCCTTTGTTGTCAAGGAGCGCTCATATAGCTCAGGCAGGTTACTGCTCTAACGGATGGATAAACTACTGAAGAATCTGGGACCCCAAATCTTGTCAGCAGGTTCCTCTGATTGCTTTGTAGTGTAGTGACCCAAGTAGGGAAAAGCTGGAAATCAACAAGCTGAAGAGAGGCAATCAGCTCAGGCATCAAGAAACTTAACAGTTCAGCTGGATGCAAAATGGACAAGTTTAAGCCTGCCTGTTTCGATTAGATTTGTATTGGAACCAGTGCCCTCCTAGCGATATTCCAAAAGCAAAGTAAACCACCAGAAAGCTTTAGACTGCTCTTCTCACTATTCAGTGAATGACAACTAGGCCCTATGTTAAGTGCACTGTTCAACCTCTTGTTCTGAATGCCAAATAAATAATTTATTTGTGGGTATTTCTCTAGCCTGCAATGTTGATGCAAAGTGCTTCAAAAAGAACTGCAACATTTTTATCTTCAGCCTTTCTCTATTATGAAAATTATTTGACCCTGTATTGCAAACAGGAAAGTAAGCAAATGGAGAATCTGAGTTGCCTAAGTCCTCAATTCTCTGAGCATTTGACATTACTCTTCTACAGACTATATTTGGATCTGTAAGTGCTCAATACTTCTTCAAGTCAGACCCAGGTGTCTTTGAATACACATTAGAAAATGAGGAACTCTGAATTGGTGGCTTTTTCTGAAAACTTCACCCCTTGAAGGCAGGCAGGAAAAAGATTTCATGCTCTATGAGATGAGAATCACAAAGATTAAGGTACCAATGAAAATTTGATATGAGAAAAAACGTCTTCATAGTACGGGTAACAGAACACTGGAACAGGCTGCCCAGAGAGGTTGTGGGGTCTTCCTCTCTGGAGACATTCAAAACCCGCCTATGCATGATCCTGTGTGACCTTATCTAGGTGCTCCTGCTAAGGCAGGGGGATTGAACTAGATGATCTTTTGAGGTCCCTTCCAATCTCTGACATTATGTGATTCTTTGATTCTGTGATTTACTTGTCTCAGAATGTGATCTGAAATAGTAAGATGATGAGGAATAGTATGAACTCAGCACTCAGACTGATGTAGTTCACATAGAACAGACTACATGAAAACTTGGAAAAAAATCTTAGTGAGTTTCCTAGAATACCCTCTCTTCTTTAGGAAGATTACTTGAACACTTAAGCCTTCAACCTATTTGTTTCCTTTTATTTCTGGGAAATGAATATTATTTGTTATAGTCTTTTAAGATGACTGACAGAAAAGAAACACTTCCTTCACTTTCTAAATGACACACTAGCGGTTATGGTCAGGAAACAGAGCCCCAGGTTGCTTACCACGTCTCACCATGGAAATTGTTATCTGAGCAAGAGATTGCTTTAACCATGAAATGGCTGTGTGCTGCCTGTATTTCATGTAAAAGATGCGCAATAAAATATATATGGACATGACTGCATAGGGAAAGATGAAAGCACCATGCAGGAGGGCATGGGATTCCCTAGTCTAAACACAGGGGAAGTTATCCATGAGAGATTGGTCATAATCTGATCTCTACTCTTTAGACTGGGATTATCCAATGACTACTGAATGTGAAACAGTATCTTTGAAAACAAAATTAGAGATCAGCTATTTTGCCTTCTAGCTGAACTATATTTCAGGCATCTGCTCCTCTTTTGTCCAATGACCACTGCTTCCTCTTTCATCAAAGTTGCAACTTCAACTGGTCAAGTGCAAATCAGCCCTAAGTGTGGTAGTATACTTTCAAGGAAGGAAATGGTCAAAGTTTTTAATACTTTCCAAAGAGAGCACTGAATGTGTACCATCTTTATCCTAGGAAAGTGCCCTAGAAGAGGAATTACATGTACTTGAAAAGAAAACACTTGTATTTATAAGAAAACGCAATCTTGATTATGTACTTTAAGCATGCTCCTTCCTGGCACTAGGCCAGCTCTCTCAGTCCTGTCAAAACCCAACTGCCCTATAATTGCAAATGTACTTGTACTCTGCTCTGTACTTGCCCTTAAGTATCCTAAATACTGCTATTTTATGTTATGATAAGTGACTATTAGGGACTGTAGTCAGTGACTATGTGAGAATTGTCCCCACTTGGGCTGAAGCTATAAAGTTCCATCTCAGCTTAATTTCAGATATTTTTATGCATCCATTTACTCTCATCATCACCCAAGCAGAATCAGTGACAGAATCTGATCTCCCAGGACATCACTCAAGCATCAAAATCACAAGGTTACTACAATTTTTTCCTGCAGTCCTACCTCTAGTCAGCATGTGTCCTTCAGCAGCAAGCACGTAAGAGCTTTTACATGCTATAGTCTCCCTCTAAATGAGTTTCTGATTGATTTTTTGTGTGATGAAGTGTTCTTCTGTTCTATCTATACCGATATGATTGAGGGCTGTACCATCTTCCATATACACAAAGAAGTTGTTACTACACTGAATGTAAGTCAATATTAGTAAATTAAACTCTGTCAAAACTTGGGCTAAGGCCATGAAATTCCTTGTGTGGTTACAAACTGATAGATTAAAGGGCTGAGCCATCACCAACCTCTTGAACTTTAACAAGAGCAAGTGCCAGATTCTGCACCTGGGACCGAGTAAAGATTGGGGGAATAGAGGCTGAAGGGGGCAGAGGGTTCTGGCTGACGGCAAGCTGACAGCAGCAGTGTGCCCTGGCAGCCGAAAGGGCCAACTGTGCTATGGGCTGCATCAGGCCCAGCACTGACACCAGGTGAGGGGTGGGGATGTCCCGCTCCCACTGTGCTGAGCACTGGGTGCAGCTATGGGGACCACAGCATGAGAATATGGACATAAAACTATTAGAATGTCAAAAGGAGAGCTATGAAGATGGTGAAGGGTCCGGACAGCAAGATAGGACAGCAAGAGGAGCAGCTGACGTCCCTCGGTGTGCTCAGTGCAGAGCAGAGGAGCTGAGAGGAGGCCTCATGACAGCTGCAGCTCCTCACAGGGAGCGGAGGGCAGCGCTGAGCTGCCTGTGACAGCGACAGGGCCCGAGGGAACGGCATGGAGCTGTCAGGGGAGGGGCAGCTGGGGGTTAGGGAAAGGGTCTGCACCAGAGGGCGGTGGGCATGGAACAGGCTGCCCAGGACAGTGGGTACGGCCCCGAGTGCTGGAGTTCAGGGAGTGTCTGGACACTGCTTCCAGACACAGGATTTGTTTTTTAGGTGGTCCTGTGTGCAGCCAGGAGTTGGACTCGATGATTCCTGTGGGCATCTTCCACCTCGGGATATTCTATGCTTCTATGATTATAATTTTGTCACAGTTTTGATTCACACAAATTAATACTCTCTCAACTTTAGGAGTTATCATAGACGAAAAATCATTCCAGAAAAAGGAGTTTGAATGCAGCCATCCTGTTTCAGAGGCTGAGAACAGTTGTTGTTATAGATGTGCCAGATTGGCTGAGGAGCAAAGTTTGACTGGTTCCAGCAAATGGTTGTATTACTGAAGATGTCGAGTGAAAATGTCTTTTCTGTCTAGACCACTAGAGGGTGCAGGCAAACCTACTTTGCCTTGGAGATTTATTTTTAGGTTTCTGTGGCATGGATATTTCATTTATTTATCTATTTTCCTCCAGAGTATTTGATGAAATGAGCTGAGAGGATCACATCTTGCTGTCTTCTACAGCCTACTTACATGTAACATGTAACCCAGAGTGAGTATTTCTTCCTCCCCATTAGCTGCTCTTGGGATACATCCATCCTCAATTCTGGATTGCTAGCTTTCCTCCTGTATTTTTTTGCCTTTCCCTCAGCATTTCTATTCCTGTTTGTCCTTGATCTCCTATCCTACCTCTTGCCCCTTACTCCAGGAGTATTTCCCTTTGCTCCTCACATAGCCAACTGTCACAAGGAGAAGTAATAACAGCACAAAAGGCTCCTTTTCCCAACCTTCAGCTGCTGTATCACTGTAGCACAGAAATGGGGTCTACTTAGTGTACCCAAGATTCTGGGATAACAGGATTTCACTTGGGCACAGTTTAGAGAATCTCAGCAACTAACCATATCTTTGAGAACATATGGTGAAAAAAACCAACAAAACAATCTTTACAAGGTAATTCCTTTCTTTGTGCTTACTCACCTGCTCACGGCAGAAAGTTGTGTTCCTGAATATTCCCTTATTGCCTCAGAAATCGCCTTATATAGCTAAACTCTGCATGTAACATCCTGTCAAAGAATAAGCAACACTTTTCATCTGAAGTGTTGATCAGACTTACAGGCAGCTCCCTAAGGAATTTGTCTCGCCATGGTCACTGCTGATGTTTCCGTGCTATAGCAGATCAAATTTCCTCTCTGAGTAAGAGCTGTAGAAAGGACCAAAGGAAAACCTTTTAAAAATCAGCTGTTACTGAAAAGTGTTTAAAGATGCCAATTAGTGGCAAGCACTAATGACACTGCCTCTCGTAAAACACAATTCATTAGCTGTATAGGTACCTGTGCTTGATTGCTAAAGATACACAATATGCACATCTGAAGAAGGGAAGATAAAAGGGCACATACTTTCTGGTAACTTTATATTTTCTTTTCTTATTGAGTGAGGTGTGATGTGAATCAGGTGCACCTAGCTGCTTCATCATGACTGTACTGGTGCATAACATCTCTTGTTATTTCAAGACCTAAAAACGAACTACAAGAGCAAGGATCTGATGGTAAAATTGCTTCAATTCACCAGCTGTTGAGCATGAATTCTTCATGCAGTGGTGTAAAAATATGACAAAAACATACCACTCCTTATGAAAAAAGCTTAGAGATGTTTGCACTGGCCTGGAAAACTCTTGGTTCCTCATCAGTCTCTGATTCTGAGAAAATCTCTCCTTTATGTTCTCAGTGATGGCTAATATTCATTTTAAAAGATGAACTACTACATGAAGTGTATACAAGCTCTCTTGCTCACTCTCTGTGTTCTTAGCCTTAGTTAGACACTCAACATACTTATTTTTCAGTGCAACACTGAGAAATAAGACTAGCAATGGAAAATTTCAGTTAGAACTGAAGGCCTCTTATGAAAAATGTATGAAGAGCAACCAGATCAAAATGACATTACCAAATTCCACATGTTAAGCCTGTGGGATATTTCTCAATGATTAGCAACTAAACGTAGATGAAAAATGGATTACACTACCCTGGGCAGCCTGGTCTGGTATTGAATGTGGAGGTTGGTGGCCCTGCCTGCGGCAGAGGGGTTGGAGCTTCATGATTCTTGAGGTCCCTTCCAACCCAAGCCATTCTATGATTCTATGACTACCTGTTCTAAACTTATCTAACAATCATGACCCCAACAGTTCATTTAAAAGTCCCTCTCAGGTTTTCTGTATGTAACTAGTAATCCCAAGAGGAACACCAACTTTTCTTTCCAATTTCAATCAGAATATAAAGATCTGTCTGTAAGAGAAAATGAGCCCAAAGCATAGTCCCAACAATATTTACTTATAAAATGAATTTTATCTGGAAAATTTTGAGGTGCAAATCAAGTGTGTCCTATTTCTACAAAACCTTTTTTTTTTTTTTTTCTCAGAGAAAAGATCAATTTTGATTATTATATACTCTGAAAAAGTAAGAATAGTGTCAGAATATACGTCTAATATAAAAAATGTCAGTTGTCCATTTGGAGGCTTTGCAAACATTAGTTGTCAATGGTAAAGCACCTTGGACTTCTGCTTCAAAACCAGTTTTAATGTGGACACTATGTAAATATGAAGTGGAACTGTAAGGTTACAGCAGATGTGCAAAACACCACTGGATCACTTAAACGCCTTGAGAAATGGTCCTGGTGTCTCTTCACTTTCAAGCAGGACAGAAAGTCCACCACACAGTAACCTCTTGAGGCTAAGTTGTGGCATGCTGGGTTTCTCCCCTCCAGCCGCTCAATGAGAAGCCAGCAGATAGTGGAGGTGACCACATTTAAACTTATGCTGTTTATTTTTCATCCTATTATGGCACTACATGCAATGTATGCCTGCTTCTGACAGACAGCTGAGGAGTACACTCTATTCCCATGCAAAAGATGCTGAAGCTCAAAGAGAATGCTGAGAGCAAACATTTAAAAACATCTAAGCTGAGCCCCTATTTTCTGCACTTACACAGCCATTAGTGAGAGCAAAATTATCTGCACAGGCAGATGCATCAGAGTGGAACTCAAACCCATAGTGCAAAAGGGGAATAAAACATTTTCAGTAAATGTACCTGAAGAGATGCAAAATCTGGAGGCAGAAGCAGCAGGTAAGCTGCTGTCTGGTGACAGGCAATTCCTGTGTTCAGTTCATCGTCCTCCCACAAAGCTGCTGTGTATTTTCACTCAAGCTATGCCTACGCAGTAACTGTGAAATGTGACCATGGGATGGGTAGGCATACCTTAGCCAGCTTTCATCTAGCAATGTGCAGTATTAGTAGTAATGTGCTTCAGTATAGATCATAGATTACAAGTATTTACCAGCTAAGGTCATGCACAACTGTAAGGAACCTCAAACTGCTTAGCAGTGATACTCAGATACAACTAAGCTGATGAAAATGCTTCTCCCCATGCTGTAGCCTCTTCCCTAGCAGCATGATGACATCCTCTTGGCTGTGTCTAAACTAACCTACAGCTGTTTGCAATGGAAGAACTGGGATTCTTGATCAGATCATATGTGCTGGTAAAACCAGGACACAAGTCTGGTGTCACCTGGGGTTGGGTTCATTCAAGTTCAGTGACAAAATGTCTCTGTTTCACAGAATATTTTAATGGTGAATTTCATTACAGAGGTTGAAGAGTGCTGATGATTTAGGAATGAAATCCAAAATTTGATGGAACTTACGTTTCTGAAGCAAACAAATACTTTCGGAAGCTATAGTGGTTGGATTCTCCCAACCATAAGCATAAAATCCAAAAATTGTTTATACCAGACACTGAGTACAGTCAAGTAGCTGATATCCAAACATTAAAACCAATTACAAGCAAAAAGAATTATTTAAAAAAAGTAAATGCCAAACAACTGAATCTCCAGTGTATTACTTAACTCGGTGATCCTCTCAGCATGTCACCTTCTGCAGCGACCCAGTGACAGCACTCATTTACAATAACTGCCTTACACAGGCTATTTTATGTATGTGTCTAAACTATTAAAAAAAAACCTTTCACACAAATAGTCTCTCCCCATCTATTAAGAGACAACAAATGCAGTATGCAAGAGTGCACTCTGTTATGAGACTTCCTTCTGGTGCCACTCTGTCTGAGAGTAGTTTTTGTGCATCAGAAGACTCTGATAAAGCTACATCTTCTTATGATATGCTTCCACAGTCACTTCTGTGTGTATGTTCAGTTGCTGCAAACCTCAGGAACAGTCTCAGGATGACTGTAATATGTGACTCTGCAATAGCTAAAGATAGCTGTCAGATAAAGTTTTACAAATTAAACTAGTCCAAACTGATTTTTTTTTCTAACAGCATGTAGCAGCTCACTATTCCTACTTTTAAAAAAGCACTGAAGAAACATTAAGATTTTTACTGCCTTCTGTACTAAAGCAAACTATACACCTGATAACCCCTTATTTTGATCACATTTGCAGAGAGAACTCCTTAAAACTGGCGGTAGGAGTCTTCTTTCTCTTTTGCTGCAGTATTTGCTGTAATCATTCTGACTTCTGACAAGTAGTAGCCTAACTTCTTCACCGTTGTTGCTCTCTTATTAACCTACACAGTATTTACTTTATTACTAATGCTCACAGTCATCTGGGACAAAGACACACATGCACTTCTTAGATGCAAGGAACTTTGTTCTCCCTTTGGATGTAAATAACAGGAGGGTGAGAAAATCAGCCTTGGCTGAGTTTAACTCCACTAAAAATCACTTTTGAAAAAAAAAAAACAATCAAGAAATGAAAAGCTGTAGTCCTTACCTGATCTGAGATGTACAGTGCACATTGAAAGCCTCTTAAATGTCAGAGAAGAATTAGAAATAGTTGAAAGTTTGCATTCATCCAACCACAGGGCTCAGGAAATGACCTCCGTATTTTGTAACGATTAACTCCTTCCTCACTGTCTTCACTTTTTCAAGTACAGAAAAAATCCATCCTACCTCCACTGCAATTTGGTAACTAATGCCATGCTCTACGCTTGATTTCTGTTTCACACTGAGAATAAGCAGGTGTCTAGAGAAGATGTCTCTGATCACCTCCATGGAAGAGAGAATTTACAGCATCTTCTGCATAACTGTAACAAAGTACGTTTTACTGTTGCATGAACCTTACGTGATGAGGTGTAGAAATGACTAAGTAATGGCTTAAGCAGCTAACTCTCAGTTTTAGAAGAAGCTTAGAGTAATATTCTCAACATGACTTGTGCTGTGCCACCCGGTAGAGCAAGACAAAAACCAAAAAACAAAAACCAGAAAATGCTGTTATTTAGAGAGCAGTGTCTATTGCAGTCTGGACATGCATTTGGTGCGTATATGGTCTGAGATACTTTTATGCACAAAGGGTCTCTAGGTGAAAGTTGGGTGTACTGGAACACTAGAAGTTTGGTCTTCTGTACATAAAAACCTTCGGCTCCATGAGCCCTATTCCCTTGGCTGGATGTACCTGTTCAAGTGAAAGGTATTTCTGAGTCTGAGCATTACATAAAATGGTTGGCCTGGAAGCTAGTAAGGGCCAGTCCCTCCAGGAACACTCACTGTCATTGGGGCACTCCCACACTGAAGATGAGGTGCCGCTTGGGATCTCTGCTTGTAGTCTGGGTGGCAAACAGGACCCTCACCTGGAAGCTGCAGCCCAAGGAAGAAGATACTTCCAACAGTATGGATGGTAACACAGAACACAGACCTGAACCCTTCTCCTTTTCTTATGATTTAGAAAGCAAGTCCTGGACACACATGCATGTATGCCCTTTCCTCAGCTCTGAAGTCTCCTCACCTAGACATGCGTAGGTTTTGTTTAAAAATGCTATGGGGGAGAGAAGTGTCATTCCCTGCATTTGGGGTGTTGGTAGAGGAAGAGAGAATAGAAATGTCATCAGCACGCACTTTTGCGTGACAGTTTTATAGCTAAAGCGCTCAGACAGATTGGTTCAGGTTTTTTTTTAAGAAGAGTTAAATCTGTGTTTTTTACACCTCACAGGTGTAAAAAAGCCTGAGCCTGCAAACTGCAGCATTTCCTGTATTGGGAAAGATAAGACTCTCTCCCTCTCTTGCTTCAGATGCTCACACCTTCTTGTTTGCACAAGGAGGAGGGACTAATGAGAGGGTTGCTGAGGATGAAACACAGATTTGAATGCTGCTGCAAGGATAAATAATATCCTGCATAAAACATGTCTAAAGCTCACAGAAATAACAGGGATGGATCTAGTCCATTCTTCTCACTAAAGTTGAACAGATCAAACAGACTTGAGAATCAGCAAGACTGCTCCAGAGATTTTCCATGGGAGATGCACTGTATGAACAACATCAATCACTTCAGTAACAAGGATCAGAGCTAATTCTTGTCCAGCTCTTGATGGATGGTGGGTTTCAAGAAATCGGGCTCTTGTGTGTGTGTGTGTTGGACAGGGCTAAGGTTCCTCCAGGCAGGCAGACACTGTGGGGCTTCTTCCCCCAGAGAACAGTTATCCAAGGCAGGGGTGGGATTGTCTCACCAGGCTCTGGGCACTCACACTCTGGGTATCTACATCAGAGCTAGCAATCTGAGGCATCTTGGATATAGGCAATGGTGAGAAACAGGAATGTATAGGATTCTTTATCTGAGAGTTTTAACAGCGAGTGAGAGTTCCTTTATATATATATATATATATACATTTGCATAATTTGTATTGACATTGTTTTCTAAAATAAACAAATAAAGTCCTTCACAAGCATTATCTCCAGTAGTAACAACTCATGATGCATGCTCCCATGAGGCACCAAGGAGTGTGATATGCCGTCAGTGTTAATTCTTTCGCACCTTGCCCCAGAGATGATGGGGATAGTCGTGGTTTTCATTGTAAGCAGGTGATTCCTCAAGCTAGGGCTATTTGTTATATTGCTTCATACGCAGAAGCATCTGAGATTTTTATATTAAATGGGGTTACAGAACAGACTCAAGTTCCTCTTGCCTTGACTCCTCCACTTTCACATACAAAAACTGAATTAGCTGTTTGTCCATGTCAGCTGCCAGACCCACTTCTCACCATGGGCCTGCAGGTAAACAGGAAGGAGTTTCAGTCTCACAACCTCAAAGTATGCAAAAATATTGAATCAGACATCCTAAAAATTAATTAAATGTGGTTTGTTTCCTCAGTTATTTTTTAAAAAGTCTTCTTTCATTTTAAGCATAGCGGGTTAGAAATAGAGCTCCACTTCTTCTTTTCGATCCCTAAAGGTGCAAAATATTTCAAATTTAATAACTCTTATTCACTGTGATTTTTAAAAAATCTTTCCCCTCTACAAATGCTGAAAGGTACTTTCAGAAAAAAAAATAATCAGCATACACTTTTGGTAAAAAAAATGAAATACAGTGGTCCTATAGTATTGTATGTTATAATGAGTGTTACTATTATTATTACTATAATTACTATTATTATTGTTTCAAGATAAGCTATTTGAGAGAACCTATTTGTCCATGTTCAGATTTCCTGAGCAAGCAATTAGTTGCTCTGAAATAATTACTCTGAAAATTGACCACGTCTTTCAAAATGACTATGAGTGATGCTGTAGATTTTTATAGATCAGTTTTCTTTGGGTGAATTTGCAGCCCTCTGCAAGCCTATAGTCACCTTACTGAGCTAAGTAAGGTCAAGAGTTCATCTTGCAAGCCTGCCCTGGAGCCATCTCGGTTTATGAATATTTGTGTTCCTTCCACTGTTGGTATGAATCTACACTTTGACTATATTCTCCTGGGAGACAGGGGTGTGATTTTTGTTCCTGGAAGACATTTAAGATGATTCTGTTAATGGTTATTATTTTTTTAATGATGTTAGAAAGCTTCTAATTATACTGACATTGCAGTGAGCTTCCTCTAGCGTGAATCTGCACCAGCCTTGAGGGTGACCTGAATATGCCTCTGGCTCTGGTGCCCAGAGGAAGAATACGTGAAAGGGGATTTGATTTGCTCAAGGCACTGAGGGCTTCCCGGCCTCAAGGCGTAACAAAATCTTACACAAAAATAGAGCAAAAAGAAGTACTGGGGAGCTGCACTATTCCCAGAGCAGCAAATGTGCAGTAAATATTTTGTGTCCCCCTGACAGACCCAGCCTGACAGTCAACATGAAGAGAGGGAGACCTGACAACTGGAGCATGTAGCAGGATGCTAGCTGTGATATCAACAAATATGAGAAAGGCAAACTGACACCGCACTCTTCCTGAAGGCCTAGCTCTAGAAACCTGTGGCATAGTTGCCATCACTAAAACCGAGAGGGATGATTCCCATGGCTGGAGTGTGGCTATTGACAGCAACAAGCTGTTCAGGGAGCTAGACAACAAAACCCCCTGGGAAACTGCCCTCAAGGACAAGGGAGAGAGTTGGCAGATGTTTAAGTGAACTTTCCTTAGGGAAAAAGAGCTCTACATTCCCAGGTATAGGAAGTCAGGAAAGGAAGGCAAGAGGATGGCATCACTGCACTGCAACCCACTGGTCAAACTGGAGAACAAGAAGAAAATGCACAGGCAGTGGAAACAGGGACAAGTAACCTGAAAGGAGGATAGCGATGCTCCTGGCCTGAAACAGGATTTGGCAAAGGGTGCAAAGAATAACAAGAAGGGCTTCTACAAGTATATAAACCAGAAAAGGAAAATCCAGGAGGGCATACCCTTCCTCAAGTGAATAATACAGGCAATCTGGTAACAATGGACAAGGAGAAGGGGTTGGTACTGGAACAAAAGCTGTTTAATATCTTCATCAATGACATTGATAGTGGGATTGAGTGCACCCTCAGCAAGTTTGCAAATGACACCAAGTTGCATGGTGTGGTCAACATGCCTGAGGGACAGGATGCCATCCAGAGGGACCTAGTCCAGTTCCATTTGTGCCTTGGCTTTCCTGACCCCATCCCTACACAGCATAGCAGCTGTCCCCTATGAGGGACTGTTCAGCCTGGAAAAAAGAAAGCTCCAGAGAAACCTGATAGTGGCCTTTCAGTATCTAAAGGGGACTATGAGAAAGAAGGGGACAGACTCTTTAGCAGGGTCTGTTATGACAGGACAAGGGGAAATGGTTCCAAATTGAAAGAGGGGAGATTTAGACTGCATATAAGAAAGTTTTTTACAATAAGAGTGGTGAGTCAGTGGAACAGGTTGTTCAGAGAGGTTGTGGGTGGTCCATTCCTGAAGACATTTAAGGTCAGGCTGGACAAGACTCTGAGCAACCTGATCTAGCTGTGGATGTCCCTGCTCATTGCATGGGAGTTGGATTACATGACCTTTTAGGGTCCCTTCCAACTCAAACAATTCTGGAATTCTATGATTCTACATGTATTAGGAGGCAACGAGAGGGTTCAGGTGGGATGTGCATGTGTGGAGGCAGGTCTGTAAGCACAGCAATATGGGAGTGTGAACAGGGTGGTGGAGGATGAGCTACCTGGAGGAGGAAGTCCTGTGCACTGGGAGTGAGACAATGGGAAGATAAGTCTGTACAGAAAGAAGGAGCTGGGAGGGATGGAGAAGTGACAGAAGATTGCAAGAGTGAGTGAGGCTGACAGAAGAAGTCCCAGAACTGCGTGAGAACAGCAAACAGAACAGAAAGGATGAAAGAGGATCTGTGATGTCCTTCCTGTATCACAGCAGAGGGGAAGGAAAGGAAGGAGAACAGTGTGTTTGGTAAACCTTTACTTCTTTGTCATCCACCACCAGGAGGTCTGGGCAAGCTACCAGAACTCAGACACATGCCATAGCATGAAGTGTTCTGTTGCAAGGTAAGTTCTTCAAGGAGATGGAGGTGACCTCGGTCAAGAGAAAGGAGGCATCTCCTCCATCCTCGTGTCTCCATGCTCCCTAGCACCCACCCACCTCCAGAGCTCATAATTGAGATGTGATGGCCTGCAATGAGAAAGGCAGAATACATTATTTCAGCCCTCATCTTCCAAGTGACTTTTTTTGCCCATGCTATTGAGCTGGCTGTGCTATGGTGCCCTTACACATCTGATGGAACTCCAGATTTCAGCTACGACTGGCCACCATTTTACTGCTATTGTGCCACTGTATATGGAACTATCCAGGAAGAAGAAACTCTAACTCTCCAGGAGATAAGTGGACAGTCTTGACCAATTATTTCTAAAACTGGATTCAGCATCCAGATGTACTAGGTACATGATGGGACGGAATGATGGGAGATAGAACCTGTCTAACACTTTGTCTTGGGAGAGGCCATATGAACTGCTTCCATGTCCAACTGTAAGACTTTCACAGGGTCAAAACGTTTCAACTTCTTGTTATTCATTCTCCAAGCTGAAGGTTCATGTAATTCTGCCCAAGGGAAAATAAAGGGTGAAAAACCCTCAAAGATAAAATGACTCATTTCAGTGCTTTCAAACTGACATTTTTTTTTTTTTTCAGCAAAAGAAATTTCTGTCATAGGAAATGAGTACTGCCCAATTTAGTAGCAAGAGCAATAGTATATAATATAAGTCTTTGCTTGAAAAGAGTGTTGCATTTCTTCATGGTGCTTTTTAGCCACTGTATTGCAATGTAGTTTAGGCCCAGGATCTCTCCAACTATATCTGTTCCACCACATCTAGTGATATTTCTTCTTACATTGAGATGAGCGTTCTGGCTACATCCCAGAACTGAACTTTGAGACCCATAACCTTTACTCTAGGCACACTAGTGCACGTCCCTTGGTTTCAATGCAAAGGTGGAGACATTCTCTAAATGAGACTCCTGCTATACATTTTTTCTTGCAGCTTGAGCAAGATTTCCTGTGCACTGTGGAAGGAGAATGGGGAGAAGTAAGTGAGACTATTGCAAGCAAGAGATGTGAAAAAGACTGCAATAGAGAGGGAGAGTGGTAATAAATGGCAAAGGGGAGTGAATAGTCTATGATGCGCAGGGGAGAGGACAAAACAGAAGAGCAGGAAAAGAGGAAAGAGCTGTTTGGTAGGAATAGACAGGAGGCAAAGCTTGTAAATCAGGAATGACAGAAAACCATAGCTGAGGACCAAGGCTCATCAGAAGCACTGTGGAATGCATGAAATCATGAGTTCAGCTGCATAATTTGTCTTTCCTGCTCTATATTGTGTTAAACTTTAATGAATCTGAAGCCTGGTGACTGTTCCTGGGAGGCAAACAATGCTTGGACTGAGTAGCAACAGGTACTCCAGTTCCTTGCAGCTGAAATTGATCCATCAGACCTCTGCTGCCAGTTCTGTGGCTGCCATCTCACAGCACCCATATGAGTCTAGCACCAACTGCTTTGAAAAAATAAATTGGGAACAAAAAGATGCATTTGAGCTGAAAATAAAGTTTTCATTGGCTCAAAAGAAAATGCTTGATTCGCTGAAAATTCTTGAAATGTTCACCTCTGGCTTTTTATCATACCGAAGGATTTTAAGCCCTTTGACAGCCCTTTCCACAAATGGACGGGTATGGCATTCTTAAGATTTAAGCTTCTCCCTGCTCTGCTGATGGCCTCACAGCATGCATCTAATGCATGATGAATCCATGGCCCTGATTCACAGAAATCTCACAATAGTACAACCAGCTACAGCACAGACAGCACACGAAATCTTGCATAAGGATCCCTCTGACTTCACAGAGATCACGTTCTTGGCCCATGTTTTTCTGCTCTGTCTCCTTGCCATGGACAACTCTACGACTTGTTCAGAAGAGCGCCTGGTACAAACAAATCACTTTGCAGTGTTGCAGACACCACAGTCCCCACTGTGAGAATATAAGATGAAATCATAGAGAAATTTATCCTGGTGAAAGGTTTTCCTTGCAACAGTATGACCAGCAGAGTTGCACAGGAATGCCTCCATTGCAGACAGCTATGAAGCGTAACAGTACATGACCTGACTATGAAGAAAACCACCTGCGCAGCACAAATTACAGCCTTAGCTTTAATTTACTCATCTTCAGGAAAACTAATAAGTGTTTTTGAAATCATTTAGAAAACTGCTGACTAATTGCTGGCCTGACTAACCCCCCACTAGGCAGATTTCAGTTTGATAATCCTGACAGTAACACTAAAAGCAACTTCCTCTTCCTATCTTCGCTATTTCAGGGTATGGTTCCCATATGTCTATCCCTTACTTTTCCCTGGCAAAGTAAAGGAGCCACTCAGCACACTAAACGAGGTGGGAAGGGAACAGGAAAAGCAGGGATAAAAATTCCTTCCTTTTTATTTAATGATTGGAAGTATTTTCCCATCAGCCAAATAAAATCATGTAATTTTTTGTCATTTTTCTTTATTAAAGATATATTTAAATTCCAGCCTAAGGACTGGACCTCACAGGTTATTTCTGTAGGAAGAGAGCTGGGAAGAGGTAGGATGCAGACCTCAATCCATAGGGCTGCTTTATTCTGTAGAGGCAGCTCTTTCCCAGACAGGAGCAAGCAGAATCATTAGTAGCTTAGCTGCTTTGGGTTGGAAGATAACATTGTTGCCATTTTCCAGGCATCTATCTGAACCAGACCCCCAAGTTTAGATAGATGGGATGCTCTCTGATTAAGCATTCACCTATCCATTTCTCTGAATCCCTCCCAAAGAGCGTGTCAGCTTGAGAGACAGGTTTCTGTGCTACTGGAGAAGGCAGCGGTCTGGTGGTCCTTTACACTCTTACAGCTGAGTCCATTGAGTGTTGCCCCAAAACTGGGCTTTGTCTTGGTCTTCTACTCCACAGTTTCCAGGAAAAGCCACTAAGATCACTTCAGCTGAGGTTTTCCCAGTTGGGTATATTCCTGGGTCTCAATTTCTGGGAGCACTGCTGGAGATCCCTAAGGACAAACTGAGTTCAGCAGGAGCAAGGCTGTAGTAAAAAACTATGTTATTAGGCACATGCGGTTTCTAGAAAAGCTTCTGCTGGTGGTCATCAAGGGAGTGTGGCTGCCCTACCCACAAACAAATCTTGTCTCTGACCTCACCTCGAACAACCCAGACAGCTAACTGAGAGGTTGACAGACTGGAAGGAAAACAATGCTTTCTGCCAGCCTGCTTGTTGATTAAGGGACTAGACATATGAAGGAAGAACAAGTGGGAAGGACTTTCCTCAGGCTGCCCATCTTCTTAACTACTTGTAGCCACAAACTCTTGGACAAAACAGATAGGAAATGGCCATCCCCTGAGAAGGTTCCCACATGCACCTTACAGAAGCAGCATATTTTATTGTGGTTAAAACTAATAGGGTTTTAATGCTTTGAGTTTGTTTGTTTGTTTTGTTTTATTTTTAACAACTGGCATGTTTCAGTTGTGTTTTACACATGTTTGGAGGTCTTTTTTCTTGGTCCTTGTCGCCCAGATGTAGGATGTGACAAATTGGAATACGCTGAGTAGATAATTTGGAGCACCCAGCATCTTCAGAGCAGAGTGTTCTGAAACAAGAGGCTGTGGCTGGCTTATACAGAGTAGTAGGATACCTTCTGTTTTTTGTTTCTTTCTGTCTGCTTTTTGCACCACGTAGTCGCTGGGAAAATAGATTCTGCTGTGTCTACATGAGCAGATATTTTCAAGTCTTTACTGCCACCAAAACACTTCCAAAGACATGTTGACTTACAGTCTCAACACTGGGTGTGATTGGTGTGCAAGAAAGAAGCCTGCCTTCTGAGCAAGAGGGAAAATCAAAAGATGAAAGAGTTATCATGTGTCCAGCATCAGCAGTACCATGTGCCGAAGCAGGGAGACAGTCACACAGGCACTTAAAAGGACTCAGCATCGGGCCCAGAGCTAAACCTTGGTGAGAGAACCTCTGTGTTTTAGTGCAGAAGGTTTGTTTTTCAGACGTTAAGCAAGATGTCCTACTGGTTTCTCACTTCTCACTGATTGCAAACGGATAACAGGAAGGAAGCACTCCACCCAGCTTCTTAATTTATCATGCACCGTTGCTTAAAGGTGTTATCACTGTCTCAACAGAAGACCGTTATTTTTTTCTTTTTAAGAAAAAAAGAAAAGGTGAAAAAATAGAACAAATGATCATACGCCTTATTAAATTTTAATTGTATGGCAGTTACAGCCAGAAAAGCTTTTGCTTGTTCCAGCCACACATTTGCTAAGAAATCCTTTTAGCAAGATACAGAAAGATTCAGAGTGCAGAGAGAGCAAGCAAGGTTAGGTGGTGTGTATTTCCAAAGAGCTCGATATTGCAGCCCAAATCAGAAATCTGGATCCTAGTTCTACGACACAAGCATCAGTCAATACTTGTAATCTTGTAATAATTCCTGCAGACCACTGTATAAAAAAGTGAGGGTCAAATGCCGTTCCTCGTTTTGCCAAGGCAGGAGTAATGTTGTCACAGCTGCCAAGGTTCTTCCACAGGGACTGCCCTTTCCATGTGGCTACAGCTTTATTCATTAAGTTCACATTGCTTTTGCTTGCAGGGTTGAGCTTGCAAAACTCTCCTACTCAGTACTGGGAAGGCTCTCGGAGGGGGTGTGAGGAAGAGCTCAGATTGTGCATTGTTTCTCCTCAAGCAGGTCATGGCTGGGGAGAGGAGGGGACAGAGATCATGGAGCAGCACCTGGTTCTGAAGGGCAGGCTGTGCCATGCAAGCTGTGGAGCCACCTCTCTCCACAGGCCAGAGCCACTGTTGGATGCCTGTGCAGGAGGCTTGGGATTGCAGCAAGCTCTGTGGGGAGGGGAAAGAAGTGAGGAAGGAAGCAGGACCGCCAGGAAGCCATTACATTAGTGACGGACAGCTGGGGGAGGAGAACTATGCCGGCCGCTTGCCAGGCCAGGTGTCCTCTCAGCTGCAGCTCTCCAGGGGAGCAGCAGCCTCAAGTGAAAGCCTGCTGGCTCACATGCTCCAACCGTGGCAACTCTCAGGTCCCAACGAGCACAGCTGCTGTCATAACCAGCTCGCCTCAGCAGCAGGGAGAGACGACGGCCAAGCTGTGGGCAGCTAGTGGGGTTGCCATGCCAGTGCTAGAGGGAGAGGAGCACCAGGACTCTGCCAGGCTGTTTTTTGGCTGTGCTGAGCTCTGCTGTGTGTTTCAAACATTAGGAGCCATTTTACATGATGGGCCATGCCCAAAAATGGACAACAAAAGCTGTGACACTGTTAGAAAATGTACATATAATGTGTCAACACTGCATGTACCAACAATGCAAAAACTAAACGCAAAGAGGAAACCGAGCTTACGTAGACAGATTAAAGCTAATCTATGAGTCTTCTTGCCATTCATCTAACTGCAGACTCTGTCGATTCATCAGCACTTTACCCTTGACCCAAGCAACACTGAACACTGATCTCAGTCCAGATATTCCTTTGCCGTATGACTGAATGTTTATTGTATTGTCTTCTGCCATTTCCTTTAACAGTGCAAACAGGAAAGAAGCTTTAGAAGAATTTCTTTAAGTTCAAAAGATGTGGCCCAGCAGGGTGCAGGGCCCCCGCAGTAATGTGCAACTCGCATTTTTAACTTGGGCCCGTTCCTATGCTACAACATTCTGATTCCCAGTCTGATCAGCCCCTTTCTTGCTTTTCACACTGAGCTGTGTCTAGTGCCAAAAAGTGTCTCCCAAAGAAGTTGCAATCATGTTATGGCTGACAGCAGCATGTGCTTTTTTGTTTGTTTGTTTTTTGTTGTTGGTTTTTTTTTTTTGCAGTCTGAACTCAACAGAACAGTATTTTCAAGTCCCATATAAAACTGTAATATGTGTCTATTACAGATTAAATGCATTTTCAATTCTGAAATTCTCCTCTCAGGAAGTTCCTGGCATATCTTCATTTCCATTGCATATCTCAGGAGTGTATCTGCAGGTCTTCATTTGTACCCTCTGTTGAAACTCCTTGCAACACAATAATAACAACAGGATCAAATCCACAGCAAAGATCATTTGATACCAGCAGAAGCTTATATAAACACAAACACTTCAATTTGGCAACGTAGGCCAGCTGGATTACTGTAAGTGCTATACTGAGAATACAACACTTCATAAAAATCTTACACAAACCTCATTTGAAAGCTCTACTGCACTGCTTGGTTTCACCAATGAAGGAGCATAGTAAGAAGTTTTTAGTAACAAGTGTTTGAATAATTGCGATGCCACTGACAGTGAGGAAAAAGCACAAAGAAGACCTGTGAGCTGTAGCAATGTCACCCTACAATGTTGTCACCCCAAAATGTTGTCACCCTACTACTCTGTCACCCTAGAACCATCAGCCTACAACTCCGTCACCCCACAACTCTGTCTCTAAGGCAAGCAGTGTTTCTCAAGAAAACATAGATAGGGCAACACATCAAAGCCAGGTGCTGCTGGGCATTCTTGCACCAAAAAATGACATTCATCCTTGTAAGTGGAAGCCAACATTTGAAGATGTGCCTCAGCAAAGTTGTGCAATGCATCTCATAGGATTGTCACAAACAGTGGTGAGCTCTGGCACAATTTTCAAGGCTGCTGCTGGCAGCCTGAAATGGAGCACTGCCAGTTTCCACAGAAGACAGCAGCCACAGGGTGACAGAGTGGGGCCAAGAAGGCAGCTATTTCCTGGACTCAGACGACGATGTGAAAAGGGAGGCTTGTGCTGTGCAGGTTATTTTCTGCAGCGTTTATTTAGTATGTCTCCCAGTTGTAACAGCAAATAGGTATTTCTACATAATGCAACAGCAAAAGGTACGCTCTTAGTTTTTCAGCACAGCTGTTGCAATGAATAAATGTTTCCATTAGTGTATATTTTTACCTCCACTCAATTATTATTCCTCTCTCTTACCCCAGGCACATCTTCTCTTGTCACCCTTGCATTAAGTCCAGTTCTTGCTAACAAGATTCTGTTTACAGGGTGCTTTACATATTTAGACTGCATCTCTGTTTTTAGGCCACACAGCCTAATGCCCAGCTCTTGTTTCTGGAGGATGGCTCTGCCTTGCCACCTTATGTGGCCATCCTGAAGGTGTGGATGACTACTTGCTGCTCACTACAGCAGGTAGAATGGAAGGGTGAGAGGAGCTGAGGGGAGGAAATGCACCTTCCCCAAGAAAAACCTGTGAATGTCCTGCCCTTCCTCCCTGAGCTTCCTCCTTGTGAGTAATGTGCGATTTCCCCTTTTTCTCCCCATCCTCTGCCACCTCAGAAGGTTTGGTTTCACACCTGCTGCACCTCCTGCTATTGCCAAACCAGTGAGGTGTGAAGTATGATGAGCACTATGGAAAGGTTTGGGAGGGTGAAGGTAACACTGTGTCCTGATGACTTCTGCAGTAATGTGAAGCACCTGAAGTGAAAAACGCAGGTGTTCTCAAGCAGTTGACAGTCACTGAAACTCCAACAGTCTGTGTGCTGTTAGATACAAATATTACAGGCCTCAAGAGAGCAGCCAGATGCTAAGGTCTGCTCTGAAAGTAATGCCTTCTGTTTTATTATGTGGACCCATGATGTCAGAGGCAGATGTTGGTGGTATGGCAGTAGAAGTTGAACCTTCCCACCAACATTCCGTTATGTTATATTGCCACGCAACAGATGGTAATTTGTTCTATCAAATAGTGTTATTGTGTTCTTTGTATCAGTTGCACTTTCCATGAAAATAACTAGGAGGCCTTACTTTCAGAGCAACCTATGTAGCTTGAGCTTCTTCATCCTCCACTGAAGTCAGTAGAGCAGGACAGTAATATACAGCCAGGTGTGAGCATATGAATCTGAAGACCTTCTGGAGGATATCTCAGTATATTTGTGCGGCACTGGTAGAGATGCTGAGAACACAAATAGCCCTTCCAGTTGAGTGGGACAGCCTGCTGGATCTCTCTGAGCTGCTACTTCTCCTACATGACTCGGCCTACCTTTAAAGAGACTGAATCCAGTGGCAGAGATACATCAAGCCTATCTGGCTCACAGAGAGTAAAAATTCAGTCCAAAAACATTGGCAGCAGCATTTTCCTTCGTCCTTAAGGATCAATATAGCACTGAAGAAACTCCTAAGAATCAGATAGCAGCCAAATGAGAAAAGGCAAATTAAAAGGCAAGCAAGTAAGCAAACAAAGGAACAAAAGAAACCTAACCCCACGCACTGATTTGCAGGAGTTCTTTGTTTCCTATTTAGTCCAGTCCTATGACTTCGTGGAAAGAAAAGGCCTCCACTAGGACTTGAAGCAAACTTTTCTCTATTTTTCTCCCTGAGCTGATTTTGAAGTATATTTAATCTTAAGGCCTTGGTGGGAAATTTAAGGACTTTAATGTTTGAATTTATGGTGGCAGCAAGATGGCAGGTGGATTTTGAAGTGTTTGAGCACACGTCAGCCTCCAGAATATCAGAATATTTTGTGCTTCCCTGATTCCCACAGCTTGACCTGATTTACACCAGACTTCCTATCCTGCAGATTGTTCCTGCTTCACCTCAGATACGGGGAATGTTATTCACCTTCCTTTTTTGACTCCCACATACATAGATCAGGAGCAACCTCATGTGCAGTGACTTGTTTGTAATTTCTGATCATGGAAATATAGCTGCAAATGCGAGATGCTGAGTCTTTAATGAGCCTGTGGCTGGAAATGATAAGAGATTCTTCCTGTAGGTTTCAGCTTCATGTATTGTGTTTTGTAACAATAGGGAAAAATGAAATGTGTTTTCTAAATCAGCAGTTTTATGACACAGTTAGTTTGCATTCCCTAGTGAGGAGCCATTAGGGAATACCAAAACATATAAATGAGAAAGAATTCAAGCAAACAGGATAAGAATTAACAGTAGTGCATCGATAATTGTAGCTCCTTGAGCTCATTGAATGCATTTGAATTTAATTCTGTGGTAGGCTGATTTTCTTAGTTGCACATCTAGAAGTCTTGATTTACAACACCTTCCTCTATCGTAGAAAGGCATCACTTTCACGAGCCTGAAACCCCAAAACATTACTCCCACGTGCAAGCAGGATTCTCCTTACCTGCAAATGTCCCCAGATCCCCCAGTTTTGCGGTGATCTGTGATGTTCCTTCCCAAAAGCTAAAGCTTGCATCAAAAACATTCTCCGTCTCCTGCTAAAACCAGACATTTGCTGTCCCACAAAGAGAAGAGGAGCAGCAGGAGAACCAGGCTGACCTGGCATTCATTCCAAGAGCCAGTAGAGCTCTCTCTTGTTGTAACTTGTGCCAGGCTTGGATACTTCTGCAAAATGGTCAGATTAGCAGTGAACAACTTCTCTTAGTTGCAGCTGCAGACTGTGGCTATCTCCATTTATTGTTAGCTAAAATATCTTTTCATCTTTCTTTACCCTGTCAGGCCAGATAAGGCTGAGTTTAAAGCTCAAGTGATAATCAACTGCCACTTACAACAGCTTTGTGGATGAGAATCTCATTATCTATGTAGAAGTTGCTGAACCTTGTTGGCTAGATTTGTGTTGCTGGGGAGTCACAGCCATCCCACCTCTCTGTTACAGGGTACAATGGAATCTCTTTCTAGAAGTGTTAATTTCTCTCTGGTTTACAAGATTAGTCCGGATGCCTGCATTTTAGATGGCTCAATGTATGTGAGCTGAATTCCATCCTCTGTGACTTACTTTGGAAAGAAAAAGTCTCACTTACTGGTATTTTAATGTATTAAATTTATTACTGTAATTGCCGAGCATGTATTCTGCACGCAGCTTCCCAAAGCTGTCTTTGGTGTACTCACAATCTGAAACTAAATTATTTCAGAGTGAAGCTGAGATGAAACCTGATAACACCAAGAGAAAAAAGCTTTTTCCATTTCTCATAAAGAGAAATAACTCTTTCATTTCCATACGTATACAGATTAGATAAGCTGAAAACTTGAGTGCAAGATAGTAGTACTTGCAGCTGTAACAGCTGACTGCTCTAGCAAATAAAGTGTGGGATATTGTTAGCTGCACATATGGATCTTTCAAAGTGAATGTGATGGACATACAATATCAGTAGGATACCATGGCAACAAAAAAGTAACACTGTAGTTATATTTTTTAAACTTTTAGCTGAACTTACTACTGCCAGTCCCAAGCACCTAGAAATCCTAAATGGGACAAATACCAAAAGACTGTTTGAAAGATAAGTTATTTCTTAAGTATATATTTTCTGCATATCATTCACTAGGACTCAAATCTTTTTTTTTTTTTTTTTTCCCTGGAATTATAGGGAAAAGAAACTTTCTCTTAGGAGAAGAAAAGGTGAGGGGGAGAAAGTTGCAAATGTAATTAAAAAGAACTAGTTAATCCAATTTAAGTAAGGAGTTTGAGTGAACCTAAACCAGTTCTATTTATCCACACACATAACTCTATCCAGGGAAAAGACTAATCCAGCATCATCACCCATTCATAATTCGACCAGGTGCAGGAATCCCAGGCAGCTCCACGGGTATGAGAGGAGTTATGCTTCTGATCCAAATGTAGGTGAATCCTTATCTGAAAGATGTTGCAGCTGCAGCATGGAGTTGTAGGCCACTAGCTAAATGTTTCTAGATCAGCAAGAAAAGCCAAGGGGAAAGTGAACTTTTATTAAACATTAAATGACAATTTAAGAAGTAGTTCTGAATATCAAACTTGTGGATAATTGCACTAAAATGTCTGTCTCTCTGCATAAAAACTGTGAGAAGGCTTGCTCTTTGACTACGTAACCATATTCTCTCGAAAAGACAGTTATCTTCATTCCTCAGCCCCTTCCATCTCCAGCCTAAGAACTCTCTAAGGAGGTCAGTTTACTCATCTGTATTGAGCATTTGTTCCTTTTCCATTTGACTAATTCCTGCCAAGATACCTAGTGTGTCTGACTCATCACCTTCTGGATAGAGGTCAGCCATAGGGCTGAGAAGCGACAAGCAGACAGAAAATCTGTCACTTTTAGAGGCAGGAGATACATAGCGCAGTATAGGGAAAAAAGCAAGAAAGGTATCTTTGTATATCCTACTTTTGAGGTTTGGGGGCTGTATGGTGTTTTTTCTTGATGTAATTGAGAGAGCTAGGAAATAATTGTTGAGTCTTGGTAGCATTGCCCAGATAGCTCTGCATTACAATTCAAAAGGCTTTAAAACTTAAATGTAAAATATTAAAGCCCAATCAATCAATGATCCACATTATAAATATCAAAGTTTATTACTGTCCAATGAAAAATTTCCAAGTTTACAAGCACTACAAGAAATTGGTCTTCATGCAAGGATAATATGAATATAGCTATTTTGAAGTAGGATCCTAAAATGACAAGAAAGTTATTAAAGATCCAGAGTATGAAAATTCTGCAAGAAATTTCCAGGGAATTATCAAGAATTTTCCTGTGATAAGAGGAAACTGAGAGAGACAGGTGGACTGTTTTTTTGGCGGACAAGAGGTGACAGTCTCTGCATGTTGGAAGCAAAACATCTGAAACTCTCTCAAAGCTCCTGGGATGAGCTCTCAGTCCTGGAGCTCAGTGCAGAAAACTTGGCTTTATGATAGACGAGACAGATCCTTTGACAGAGATGCCTGAGTCTTGAGGACCAAAGGAGAGCTGCCTCAGGTTGAGCGAGATCACAGCAAGAGAGGTGATGCTAAGTCAATTTTGGATTCTTGAAGCTGAGGAAATGGCACCTGTTGAAAGCCTCAGTTGTTCATTTTCAGGGAACTGGAACTCATTCCAATATTGCCCTTCTTGTGGCAGTAATAAAACACCTGAAACACCTCTGAAGAAGGGGACGTTTTTTGCTCTAACTCAGACCAAGTGTCACAAATCTTTTCACTTCAGTGGCATGGCTTTATGCTGATTTTACACTGAACTTTTACTTGATAAATACAATGCAAGACAAAAAGTAGAGTTTCTATTTCCTTTTGCTAGGTGTTCCTCACTAGTAAGGACCATGGATGGTTTCTCAGCTGTTTCACAAACAGATTTTATAAAATAGGCTTTGTATCACCTGCACAAGTAGGCAGAAAAAAAGGAAGCACCGAAATACAAATTATTCATTGCAGGGATGTGCTTTCCTTTTCAACATTTTGTGCTTCAACAATGGGCTCCTTGACCTCTAGCTCACACGACTTGCCTATAAATTACAGCCAGGATCTTGATTTACTACCAAATCAGTGTAACATCCACCAGATTAAAATTTCAAGCCATCTCATTTCTGAAGAGCTTCACTGGCACAGAACACGTTCCAATCTAATTCAAGTAAGTACACATAACAATTTGAAAAGTTCAATGCTCAACCAACTTCTTTAAGGCAGAACTTTCCATCATAGTGAGCTGTGTAGATAGAAGAGCAGTTTCCACTGCACATAGATACAGACGAACAGAAGCCAAGCCTACTGGCTTTCAACTTATGGCAAGACTTGGTTACATCCTCAATCCAGAAATTAACTTCACCTGTACTGCCAGCAAAGCTATATTTTCTCCCAGCAGGATCTCACCAGAAACAAGACATTCTTAATTTTTACTGTTATCTCCAGCTGAAGCTAAACTCATCTCCCTTTGTGACACGAACAAAAGTAAAAGCCATTTAAATGGAATCGGGACTATACAAACCAGTTTCTCAACACAACTAAGACTTTGCACAGAAGATGTAGTCCAGATCACATCCCTACACTTACCTGTGAATGATCAAGTAGCGATAAATTTAAAAAATAATAATAATAATTAAAAAAAAAACACTAACAGCCGTTCTTCAAACAGTTCCTATGATGCATATGAAAAGTGAAAAAACTTTACATTGTTCACATTGCATCTTTTACCTGTATTTAACATCAGATATATCATTCCCTGGAAAGACACTCTAATGTCCAAAACAAATGACATGAAGCTCATCTGCATGCTCATGTCAGTACTATCCTTAGCAGTATTTTTATTGCACTAAAGTAGCAAGTAGCTCATTGAAACTTCATATTGAAATACAAATAGTCCAACTGTTATCAACTACATTTCTGTTATGGTGTAATTGCTGCTTTCAGAGAAAAAAATTAAAAATTAGTTGCCCATGTTCCCTCCTGAGAAGTGAATGTCCATACTGCTACAAAAATAATTATCCTTGTGGAGCTATGAAGTAAATGGAAACAAGGATGATATTCTAAACATTCACTATTTTGACCTATTCTACATCATTTCAACCACAGAGTCCTCTCTCTTCTCTACTACTGAAGTTTTTCTTTATCAGCCACAGTCATAAGTAAACAATGTGCTTCCTAAAAAGTTTGAAGTCAGTTCTTTTTTCCTAAGTGACAGACTAAAGAGTGACAGACAGTCTTCTTCCAGAGCTGATTAGAAAGAATTCTGAGATTTCTGGGAACTTCAGGCACTTTTGTGTTTCAGTTTTGGTCTGAGTCAGAACAAAACTATACACACAGACATGCATATGTATATATATATATATATATATATATATATANGCCAAAGATTCCAAGAAATCAGGATGTTTCCTCAGATGAGGCAGGGTTTGGATACTGTCCCTGTTCCTAGAGGTTGATGTTCCTAACAGTTCGATGTTTATTTGTTGCAGCAAACCCTCAGGGACTGTACTGACCATTCATACCCATTGCCTGCTGCACAGACCCATTGTGCCAAATACCTGAAGCCTCCAGTCCCTAGCACAGGTTCCTCAGGTCATCGACACTCTGGCTCCTGCCAGACCTTAAAGCTTTTCATATTACGGGCCCTGTGCTCCAGGGCCCTGAGAGCCATAGATGGGATCCATTCAGTCCTGCTCCCTCAGTGGGTGCTGAAGGCTGGGCCTTGGTTGGGAATGGCATGGCCCTGCAGGCCTCATGGGCACCCTCAGCTCCCAGCTCCCTCCCTGTGGTGCAGACCTACAGTGCTGAGCCCTGGCATATCCTTATGGGAGAGTGAAAGCAAAATGAGTGCTCTCCTGCTCACTTCCCAGCTGCTCATTTAATTTGTGTGCATACTTGGTTTTATAGGTTCCAATAATATCCTAAATAAAGGCTAAAGCACGAAACAGATAAAAAAAAAATCAGATTACAGCTACTGTGCATGCGTGCATGAATATGCAAGCATATAATCAAAAGAGAACAACTGAACAGAAAGTCAGTATTTTGGATGTTTTCCTCTAGGTGTTATCTTTTCAGTAGAGAGGCACACGTATCAGACTGATGTTGATCTCTGTGGCTACGGCATCACACCCAACAAGCGGAGAGGAAAAGCTAAAAGATTTCGGGCCCCACTTTAATTCTCTAATGGGACTTTCTACAGAGGTTGTGAATTCTGTTACATAACATGCCATCCTTCTTGAAACAGTCCTATAGAAAGAAAGCATTAGAAAACACTGTACTTTTCCAGTGGCTCCCTGTGGTTTACTCTAAGCTGTCAAGTAATTGCCTTGTGAGGAAAACAGTGAAGGGAAGACAGAAACCAGACCGTTTCATACTAACTCTTCTACAGAAAAACAAAACAAAACAAAACGAAAGAAATACCCTCAAGCACTTCTCTAAAAGCCTTTTTCTGTGGAGAAAGAGCAGAAGAATCCTTTGCCTGATTATAATGGATGGGCTTTACCTGAAATATTTGAAGAGTTCTCTATATTGCCAATTTGAGCGTTCACATGCTTTAAATACAGAAAACCCCAAAAGGCAGAGTATTTTTTTAATAACATTTTCACCAGCTTTGCATAAATGTATAGTAGCCTCCTCACAGTATCTAAAGCCACGGAGGTCTGTTAAGGACAGGCAAAACCTTCTGCAGGGGAGTCCATTTTCTCCCCATGCTTCAAAGCTGTCCATGGAGCATTGGCACCAGCACAGGTGACCTTCCTCCGCCCCACTCTCCCACCAGCATCCCTCAGCCCTCACCACTCTGGTTTCACTTCCCCTCTCAGTAGCTCACTGAACATGTGCACGCAGATGAAGAGGAATAGTCCCCCTCCAGCAGCAAACCCATGAAGCAGAACTAAAATACACTAAGCAACAATCCGCCTTTTGGTTTTATTTGTTACCCTGTCTCCATCCTATTCATTTCTGCTGTTGCAACTTGTCTGAATTATACACTACCGTGCCTTTGGAAGGGGGTGCTAAATAAAATGTTTGTTTCTGCCTAAATGAGTTCAGAAGAACAACTCTGACTTGGGATTTTAAATGACTTAAGCAATTCTGCAAATGTTATCCTTTCCCTGTTATGGATATATGTATTAAAATATTTGGCATTATAAAATACAAAGAGTGGAAATAAATAACTAAGCAAGAGCTAAATATATAGTTGACTAAATAAAAATACTGAAGGTTTGTTTTCAAAGCTGTGCTATTTCCTTAACAGTGAAGTTTTACAAACCTTTATTTAGATGGAAATTCCTTAGAGACACTTTCAATAAAATGTCTTGATACAGTACTTAGCTCAACATAGTTCTACCTAATTATACAATTAGTACAGAAAAAAATAGAAGCACACAACTTTCATTCCATAGGTCTTTGGGGATTCTATAAATCAAATATGCATCACATGGGTTTCAATATTCTGGATTTGGAGAAGAATTTGTCTCACTGAAAGACAAAGCAAAAGTAGACCAAAAGCTGGATTTAGGTTTATATAACATAAAATGCAATATAAGAAATAAAAATCACAGTTTCACAAAGTAAATAGGATTCGAGGGGATCTCATTTGTTCATATTCTTCCCCAATGGAACATTCAGCTAAATTTCAGGCATAAAATGTTTATCTAATATCTGCTTAGAAAGAATGATGGGAAGTGCAATTTCCTCAGGTAATTTGTTCAAGTGCCACCTTAAGATTAGAAAAAAAAGAAATCATCTTCTGTGAATCTTCAGCCTGGAGCCTAGGACTCCTTGTCTTATCCATGCTGGACGCAGAGAATGACCACCTTCCTTCCTTCTCATCATTGAATAAGCCCTCTTTACACTTTCCTTCTCAAGCCTGGACAAACTCAATCTCTTCAGACTACAAAGACTAAACAAATGCAACCACAAATCATATGCTCCCATCACTCAGATGAACTCAGAAGAGAGTTGCTTCTGCTCTCAATGACTTTATACATTCTTAACAAAAAAATTACTTTCTTACCTGATTTTTTAACACACATTTCTTCAGTCTCTTCTAGTTGAATGCAATTCTGCTGTGTGCTGACAAAAAAATACTTATGCTATACTGTAAAGTCTACTTCCCTTTTTCTTATCTTTTAATAACTGACAAAGCTATTTTAGAATATTTGCTAAAAGGATACATATTTTTTTCCCCAATTTGAAATCCTTTTTCGGAAAATACATTCATTACTCATGGAGCACTGTATGGCTGTTTCACTCACCTTTCATCACAAATACTGCAGTCATCAGAGATTTTTTTTCCGGAACATACATATAGCTTTGCAATACTGACATTCTAACATATATTCACTTCCTATTTAAAAACTGGAAATTTATAAAGAATTTCTTAAAATATTAAGTGCAATCCAAGTAGAAGATGAACACAAATATAAGGGAAGCAACATGCTTGTTTCTAAATTATCAACCTGACATGTCTCTGCCATTCTTCCATGAGTTTCATTTTACATAGTGGAAAATATAGGCAATCTGTTTCAATAGCGCTACTTACTTGAGTCTCCCAAATGAGACTGTTGTGCTGGGACTCATGCTCTGCAGTTGTCCGGATGGACAATCAGGGCAAGATGGCTCTAATGTAACATACAGCAGTGGTCTCTAAACATTTTTGATCATGCACACTTATTGGGAAAAAAAAAAAGAAAGCAAACTCCCAATATATGTACATTCATAAATAAATGTGTATATATACTTCTGTATTAACATATTGTTTACATTCTAAAACACACACCAAAAAAAGGAACATAAAAAGGATGAGAAAAAGATTAAATAAACACTATTTTAAAATATATTTCTTATGTTACTGGTAGTACAAAGATATTTTCTTCCTTTAACCCAAAAAATTGTCTTTCACACCTCCTAAGATATGTGCATCCTGTTTTGGAGGCAACTGACATACACATCACATTAGGAGGTTGCAATAAGAAGGGTGCCAGTCTCTTTTCTCTGCTGTCAAGTGTTAGCGTGTCATGAAATAGTCTCATGTTGTGTCAGGAGATGATTAGACAAGCCATTAGGAAGAATTTCTTCATGCAGCAGGTGGTCAAGCATTGAAACAGGCTGCATAGAGAAGTGGTGGAGTCTTCATCCCTAGAGGTATTTAAGAGATGTGTGGATGTGATGTGACACTAAGAGATGTTGTTTAGTGGTGGGACTTGGTAGGTCAGGTTGATGACTGGACTTAATGATCTTGAAGGTCTTTTCCAACCTAGATGATTCTCTGATCTCTGATTAGGTAATGCTAATGGTGGCTGAAAGATCCTCTAACTGAATCCTTTTGTCCCTGTGTGGTGGTTTCACATTGATCGCATCTAAGATCCAACATGCTGTTCTCTCACTCCCCCTCCTCAAATGAACAGGGGAAAAAAATGTGATGAATTTTTCATCAATCAATAATCAAACAATCAATTCCTATGTTCTTCCTAAAAGATAGATACTGTATTTGTTTTCCAGTTAACCAGAGACATTTTTTTCATTAGCTATAGTGCTCCATGATAATCATATCATGAAATAATCTCTCCTAGCTGGTACAAACTTCTGAGACTGGAAACAGGATGGCCTCTCCACGGTCTAGCTGGAAAGGTCTAGCTGTTGAAAGAAATTATTATTTCAGCTATTCCTTCACTCCCTAGCAGTGCCATCATCTACTGTAAGCTCCTTGAAGAGCACTTTGCATATTAAGCCATGTAAGTAAGCAGCAAATTAAATTAGGATAGTAAGATACACAGCAGCTTTGTGATATTAGTACTAATGAAAAACTTCATATACATCTAGCTTGGCTTTGGTCATGCTAATAGGAAATACAACAACCGGAAAGCGTCAGAGTTGAGAAGATTCAGAAGTGAGAAGGAAGCTGGGGCTTTCCAAGAAATAGAAGTCAGAGAGCATGATGACTGAAAACAGTAAATATTCAGAGTTCTTTATATAGAATACTTACCTCAGTATTAGTTTTAGGTGTATTGATTCTGATAACAATTTACAAGGTAAAAACAGTGATTTGAAGAAAAATTTGCTCTAATACAAACTTGATTTACCTAAAAGTATGAAACATACAAGTGAAAAAAAAAACAGAAAAGAGGTGCTTTACTTGAAGGTACTCCTCTTTCATTCGGTCACTGTTTATGCTAGTGTCAATGCATAGCACTATTCAAGACCCTTTTTGAAATGTAGTTTCTTGCTTTCAAGTGATACTAGATTTTTTCTCTATCACTCTGTTCTCCTCTTAGGACCTTCAAGGTGAAACTTCAGTTTTGAATATTAGAATCAGAGAATCACAGAATATCCTGAGTTAGAAGGGACTCACGAGGATCATCGAGTCAAGCTTCTGGCTGCACACAGGACCACCCAAAATTCAGACCCTATGTCTGAGTGTGATACTGGAATTCTTCTTGAGCTCCAGCAGTTCGGGGCTGCTGCCCTGGGGAGCCAGTGCCAGGGCCCAACCACCTTCTTTGTGAATACCTTTTTCCAAACATTCATTTTCTTCCTTGATCAATATCCATAAACATAAATTTCATAATAGTGACATTTATGAATTCTTTATGTATTCTCTGGATTGAATTAGTCTTCAATTTCTTCTTGTTTTACAAGTCAGACAAAGTTCTGTTCAACTGTTGCTGTGAGAGCCTAATTTTCTTTGCTTTAGTTCTGGATGCCCCCATCCTGGAGGCATTAAAGACCAGGCTGGATGGGGCTTTGAGCAATTTGGTACCGTGAGAGGTATAGAATGGGGAGTTGGAACTAGAGGATCTTAAAGGTCCCTTCCAACCGAGACCATTCTATGATTCTATGAAAGCATAAAATTAAAATGTGCAGCAGTTTTCCTGCACAGCTAAGTGGTGAAAAGGAGATAGAGAAAAAAATGGCTCCTGCGCAGTTAAACAAGTTGGGCTGTGAAAGGGGGCAGCAGAGGTACAAACATTTCTTCCTGCCTCTGCTGTGTTATACCTAGTCTCCAGGAGAGGGGCAAAATAGACAGGTGCAGCTGATAACTTCTCAGATGGAGGACACAACTTCTAACAGAGATTCTGAAAAACTTCACTGACTGAAATTACTGCTCTGAGCCTGGCTGGGGAAGTAGTTACCACAGTCAGCCAGCATCTAGGGGAAGGAGAAGGCATGGGAGAACAAACTCTGTCTAGCACAGATAAAATCAATGGGTTTAGAGTTGATCTTCTGTATGGGGGAGCATTCATAGGAAGTACTTCAGGGTGCCTGTACTTGATCTAAAATGAAGTACCTGAATAAGAGATGAAGGTGATGTGGAAATAATTGAAATATATTATTTATGCAACTGAAGATTTGCCTAAGTACTTCTTACAGGTAGCATTACAACAGCTTTGACCTCAGCATCACTTGGGCTGTAGAATATTGTAGTTTTGTGCCTGGAGGTCAGTAAATTGGCCTAGATGCAGTACTCCAGGTGGGGCCTTATGTGGGCAGAACAGAGGGACAATCACCTTTCTGTCCCTGCTGGCTACCCCTCTTTTGGTGGGGTGGAGCCCAGGTTACCATTGGCCTTCTGAGCTGCAAGAGCACACTGCCGGCTCATGTACAGTTTTTCATCCACCAGGACCCCCAAGTCCTTCTCCACAGGGCTGTCTCCCAGTCTGTATACGTATCTGGGATTACTCGGACCCAAGTGCAAAACCTTGCACTTTCCTATGTTGAACCTCATTAGGTTCACATGGGCCCACCTTTTGAGTTTGTTGAGGTCCCTCTGGATGGTATCCCTTCCTTCTGTAACATGTCAACTGCACCACTCAGCTTGGTGTCATCTGCAGACTTGCTGAGGGTGCACTCAAGCCCGTCATCAATGTCATTGATGAAGATGTTGAAGAGCACTGGTCCCATGACAGGCCCCTGGGGGACACCATTCATCACAGGCCTCCACCTGGTCACAGTGCCATTCACCACAGCCCTCTGTCTGTGGCCTTCTAACCAATTCTTTATCCACCGAATAGTGGATACCACTCCTCAAATCCATATCTCTCCAATTTAGAGATAACGATGTGGTCTGGGGCCACCAGGCCTTGCATAAGTCCAGGTAAATGACATCGGTCACCTTTCCTTTGTCCACCGATGCCAGAACTCCATCATAGAAGGCCACCAGATTGGTCAGGCATGACCTTCCCTTGGTAAAGCCATGCTGGCTCTCTGGATCACCCGCTCATCCCGCTTCATGTGCCATAGGAGGATCTGTTCCATGATCTTCCCAGGCACAGAGGTGAGGCTCACCGGCCTGTAGTTCCCTGACTCCTACTTCCTCCCTTTCTTGTAAATGGGAGTGACGTTTCCTTTTTTCCAGTCCCTGGGGACTTCACTTGACAGCTATAACTTTTCAAATATGATGGAGAGTGGCTCGGCAATCACATCAGCCAGCTCCTTTAGGACCCTGGGATGCACGTCATCCAGCCCCATATACATGTATACATTCAATCTCAAGGCGGTCTTAGACTTACTCTGCCCTTACAGTGGGGGGGATTTACTCCCCCACATCCCACCTAGCAGCTCAAGGATGTGAGCTTCAGGGATGTGAGAAATACAAGAATCCTGGCTGCCTGTGAAGACCAAGGCAAAAAAACTCATTTAGTACCTCACCCTTCTCCAATATCTGTCGTAGTCAGTTCTCCTTTCTCATTTACCAAAGGAGGTGTGCTCATCTTGGCCTGCCTCTTCTGGCCAATGTACTTATAGAATCTCTTCTTGTTGTTTTTAACATCCCTAACCAAGTTCAGTTCCAGATGGTTTTACACTCAAAATTTAAGTATCACTGTGCTTACTTCCTTTAGCCAGAATGGCTTTATATTGTGGATTGATTTCTATATGGCTCTACTTTTTACAGCAATTTATGGTTTATTAGCATGATAATTCACAAGATTAGACTGTATGATTCTTACTAGCATTTATCAGTACTTAATCAGTAGTCAATTTAACACAGTACCGTAATCCATAATATACAGCGAGCAACATATATATAAAAGTTTTAAATACATAACCAGAAGGAAACACGAGAAAATCCAGCCCTTAGCTCAGTATGCAAAGGCTTTCTAAAAGGGTAGCAAGCATGCTGGAATGCTAAGCAATCTTGTGAACCAGAGAGATATCAATGAAATATAGTGGAGATACTTATTTATTATACCACCCGTATTTATCAGTACAGGCTAAAATGGCCAATTGAATCTACAGACACAAACTTCTTAGGCTTTGCAGCTTTGCCCAGACAGTACTTTTGAACAAAACAATCTGGCTGCCATTGTGACTTCCCCTTTTGTAGGTCAAAGGATCTTGCAATAGTGACATTTTCCCTTTCTAAATCATGTCCTATGACTCATAACTAGGTCGTCTCGCAACTCATAATTAGGTCCCCTTGCACTAACCTAAATAACTTTTTTCTTCAAAGGCTGCTTTATAGATTATTTCATAGCGAATTAGAAGAGAAAAACTAATCAGGCTGTAGCCTATGTAGATAAAAAAAATACATGGTTAAGTTAGATTTCATTGCTTTTAAGTAAGATTACTGGATAAGAATTATTTTATTCTCCTTACCCCTTCCAGAAAAAATGTCTCTTTATATTTCTAACGGTGTTTTCATTATATCAGAGATTAATTCTGCCCACAGATACAAAATATAAGGCAACCTATAACTTTCTTCCCCTTCTATCCCTCTTTCCATCACACCTAGCTAGAGTATTCCTGCAAACAGAATGGGAAAGTATAGGTTAAATAGAAAAATAATGAAAAGAAAAAAAAAAAGTATTCAATTCAGAATGGAATAAACTGCTTCAGAAACACCAGATAGGAATAATGTCTCACCTGCAGTGATGTTGTGAGTCCTGCAGACAGAACACTGAAAAACTCCAAAGACTGATGTGAATATCTACACACTGACAGGGTATGAAAATCCTGCATGGGGATGATATGTCAGATTTTCCTGTGGTGCAGGTCAAGACAAACTATGCTATATCTGAAGCTGATGTCAATAGAACAAAGTCTTATTTCCACTCACTTTTAGATATTCTGTCACTTTCTAACAACATCATTTCTTATTCAGGTAATTTTTTTCCAGCACTTGTATCTTTCTTCAGAGGTCTGTCAGCAATGAGAAAGATAGCTGTTAATGATCGATAGGCTTCAATCTATTACTGCTCCAGGACTTGTTGGCTTCGTGCTCTATCATAAGAACCTTGCAAAAATGGCTTCATTTACTTGTCATGGGGATCATTAAAAAAGTTATCCATTATATTTTTCATCTACCATAGTGATACTTATTTTCATTACACATTTTAAAATAAAATGCAAAAACAAAATCTCTGCTTAACATCTGCCAGCGCTACACCGGATGATAAGGTCAGTAAGAACCGATGCTCAGATAGGGGCATTTTTGCCCCAAGTCATGAGAGAATCTGTTGCAAAACAAGGACCAGAATCAAAGCTACCACTTTAACCATAGAAATCAGCAATTTAGGCGAACCCAGAATGAAATTTCTATGTTTTTGGGGCTGGTTACTGAAAGTTATAAGTGAAACTGAAGTCATTTGAATCCGCAACAGTAGAAAAAGAAGAAATTGAACAGAAAATCCTTTTAATTCTTTTAAGATCTTGTTACACTGGCACTGAAGAAAACTGCTAAATCCTCTTGTAACTTATCACTTATTGACCACCAACATGTGGGCAATATATCAAAAACCCAATCACAACAGTTGAAGAGGAAGTAGTCTGTGAACTTGTTATCAAAAGCAAGTGTTTAGCAGTCACTTCTTCATGCTCTTCTCAACACAGATTCAACAAATCTTCAGCTCACTACTTCCATCCAACTCTGTAGAGCTTAGATAGAAGTTTGCCAGCAGTTGCTTGGGAACAGTGAGATCAGGGCTGCTCCACGAGCCAAAAGGAGGCAGCACATGTAGGACAGCGCCCTCACTAGTCAGAGCACTGTCCTGAAGCACACAGGCAGGGACAGGTGGTGAGAGGGACAGGCTCCTCTGAGTGCCTGGTGACAACAGACAGGGCTAGGCACCAAGTCTGTGGTCAGTGCAGGAAACCACTCAGCAAGCCAGGACAGAAGACAGGACTGCCTACAACATGGCTGATACTTGGCCTGGCCTTCTGGACCCTTGGGCAGAAGAATCACTGGAGATGTTGCTCCCAGTGGGACTCTCCAGGCCGTGACACAGACATTAAAACAATCTTTTTGATGGCCATAGCTGCATGATATTTCTTTAAAGCCCTCACAGTAGCTTTTCATGTAGACAGCACTGATGATGGCTTCTATGAGAAAATGTGATTGCACAGGTCAAAAATGTGCAAAATCATAGAATTATAGAATTACCAAAGTTGGAAAAGACTTCCAAGATCATCCAGACCAACCATCCACCTATCACCAATAGTTCTTACTAAACCATGTCCCTCAGCACAACATCTAAACATTCCTTGAACACCTCCAGGATCGGTGACTCCACCACCTCCCTGGGCAGCCCAGTGAGGCTGCTTTTCCCTAAATTAAATCTTTTCCTTCCCCTTCAGTCTTTGATTTAGTTTATCTTAATCCCTGCAAATTTCTTTCACAGAGACAATTCACAAAGATATAGTCTCTTCTATGGATTTTTACTCACTGATCTTGATTCTGATCTTCCAAAATCAGTGAAAATGTTGTAGCTGCCTTCCCCAAAACTCTGTCCCCTATCAGCGTATATAGTCTAATTTATTACTTAGTTCTTCCCATGATTTTCATGGAAAGACCTAGAACAAGAACGTGTGTGAGGATCTTTGCAAGATCTCTTATTCTGGTGGCTAATTAAATGTTTGTGCTCCCCACTGCTAGCATTAAGGTTACCAGCCTGATCTGGCAGTAGCTACAATCAAACGAGGTTGAGATAGGAAACTGTAACAAATAGCTGTAATGGAATGAATTTCCCAAATTAACCTGTAATTAGAAAAGTGTTGCTTAACTGTGTGGTCAGAACTCCCACCAGGAGCTTGATGAAAGCATTCCAGGTGCAGGCTGCTTGATATGCACTGCAATTTGTCCAAGAAGATCTGAGTTCTGAATATCTGCTTGTTTTCAGTAAGTTCAACACCCCAGTTCTTTTGGGAGCTTCCAGTCTCTGGCTGGAAGTTAGTTGCTGTTAATATTATCCTTATGTGGGTGCCTACATAACTTCATAGTTTATATCTGACTAGCAGGGCTTTTGTGTTTCAAATAAAAGCTTCAGAAGTGTCCCTCTGTCTACAGATTTATCAGGAGACAGAAGGGAAATGCGACTTACCCCACGAGTCAGTCACCTTAGGGCAGCTCATTGTTTTCTAGCACAGAGTCAAGAAAAGAACAGAGGGTGACCAAGCCACTGTGGACTTTTCCTACACAAACTTGTGTGTCTCTACTGGCTGCAAATGGAGCTTAAAGTAATCAGTATGTGTAATATAGTTTGCAAACATGTACGCTTGTTCATATGTATAAACTTCTATGTCTGTATATTATGGGCCAGAAACAAACTTCAATAAAATTTTGCCAGTGGTCTGGGATGCGTGATGATCATTTCATTCTATGAAGCTGTCTTAATCTGAGTCTTTGTATAAAACCAGTATTTGGTCAAGAAAAATTACTATAAGGCGCTTTATAAGAGGTACCAAGCCCTTGAAGTTCATTCTGAGATACTGACAGTCTATCAGTATGAAAAAAAAAAAGCAGTGTTATGAGCAAACCAAATGTGATACAGCTCAGTCATCCTCCCTTTTTTTAGCACTTCTTATTTCAAAGTCAGATCCTGGAAAATGAGGAAGAAGAATTACTGGGAGCAAAAAGCAGCAACAACAATAATGCAGCCCAGCATTCTGCCATTGATTCATCTGACTTTCCTCGACATGTGCACTGGGAAGCAAGGCTGAGGTATAGGCACTGCTGCTGAAACAGAGAAATAATGCTGTAGCCATCTAGACTTATGCAGGATCAATCAAAATGACTTTGGCCTTTCTGTATTAGGTGGTAAGTATGGAGGGCACGGTGAATGTATAAAGAAAATGTTGTCTGCTTAAAGACACTTTAGAAATTCACAGTTCTACAATTGTGGTAACACCATTTCACCTAAAAAAACCAGATATATTTGGGCTGCATTAGTACTGAATGTTATGGCATTCTTCCCTTTGTCTAAAGAAAATATACTGCTGAGGAAGGTGACTAATATTGTGTGCTTTCCTCTGTTATGTGCTTTAGGGCTTAATTTTGCTTTGTGGATAGAGGCTATTTAGAGCCTGAAAAGAACAACTTAATGACACTTCAACAGTTATGCAATCTGTTAATCCAAGTCTTCTGTGCTGCTGCCTCCACCTTCAAATACCAGTCATAAACTGATTGCACAATGAATGTCACTGTTTTCCCTTCAGTGTGAGAGTAAACAAAAAGATTTACTGTGTTCAATGACTACAGAAAACAGAAAGCACAATGAACATAACTGAGAGTGTCACGTATTCTATCTGATTGTAGAAAGACACACAGTAGAAATATTTCTGTACATTAAAGTTTAGGGAGATTTAGATCAGCATGGGAGATATATCATTTTGCAACAGACACTGCTAGCTTTTAAACTAAAAAGAGTTTTTCTTATTCTTTGGCATTGTGTTTGTTTTTTTTTTTTCTTTTTGAGAGGAAGGAAGATGGAAGGAAAGGAAATGGAATTATACTGTTCTGTTGTTTCATTTTATGTAAACACTCACGTAACACATTGCATGCATCACCACAGGTGACCATCAAGGTCAAGAAAACGATGCACTTCAGGAAGAGCAGAATTACACAGATAAGACCATGTATAGTTAACAGAATCATACCTTCTTTCAAGAAAGGAAGAATGACTATATTAAGGCAGGAATACAAAACCCACTATTTGCTGTTTATAACTTTTTTTTTTTAATAAATACATATATTACAGATCTGCAAATAACAAGGGCTCCCTCTAGTGAACTTTTATGGGATTCAAAGTGTTGTAACTACTAAAGATAGGTAAGAAAAAAATACAAGCAGAAAGACAGTGAAATCATCCACTGTACTGAAAAGAAAAAAAAGCTTTTAGTTACACTGGATATTTTTTAGGATATGTAGCACAATGTATATCTGTGGTGGTTTCATGTGGGCAGGTAGCTCAGCTCCACCATGCTGCTCTCTCACTCTCCCTCCTCAAAACAATGGGTGGTGAGGGGGAATATGAAGAAAGGATGATGAATTGAGATAAGGACAAGTTCACTCATAAATTATTGTGGCATTGGTGCTTTATTACAGCTTTCACAAGTAGTGCACATTATGGCTACTTCTTCCTGCATGCCTGTTTTTCATTCAAGACAAGGCTGGATGTGGCTCTGGGCAGCCTGGTCTAGTGGTTGGTGACCCTGCATGTAGCAGGGGGGTTGAAACTAGATGATGATAGATGATCATTATGGGCCTTTTCAACCCAGGCCATTCTATGATTCTATGATTATGAAATGTAATCCTTATAACATTTCTTTCAGCTTTCTCTATATCAGAAAAATGCCTTTGAAAGCTATTACGGTTATGGCTGATGTTACAGCAGGAATAACATCAGTGCTGGCATTTTGTAACTTTTCAGAGCATCAATTTACACTTTTTCTTTAAAAGCACAGAAGATTTATTTCTGGCATAGTCTCGAGGGGTAGGGATGTAGTTAAGCACCAGATTAAAAATCTTTGCCATATGCAGAGCCTGACTCTACTGCTATTGAAAGTCCCTGGAATGTTACTGGATCTGCTTTGTCCACTCTCAAATGAAAGCCTGAGGTAGAAAGTGCGATGGACTGTGCTGGTGCTCTCAAACTATGATACATGAACTATTCCCAAGTGCTAGATACTAGCAGTAGTTCCTGACTCTGTCTTTGCACTGGTATTTGACCAAACCATGGATTTAATACTTCCATGCAAGATATAGAGCAGGACCAGCGGCTACCAGCATCCGTGATGTAAAACTGCAGCTCTGCACAACAGCTTCGGTCTTGCTAGAACTGCTTGATTGCTGGTTGAGTGATTTCATCTGTGCTTCAAAGTCATTATTTCCACGCAGTGGTTAACACCAGTCTGCTGCTGGGGGTGACTGCAGTCTCAGCTTCTCACCAGATGGGAGTTTTATCTGAGGTGAGACCTGATGCCTGTTTCAAAATGCTGGAACAGGAGCAGGAAGGTGCTGTAGTGGTTGAGTCACTGGGATGCGCAGGGGGCTGGCAGCAGGACCAGCTTGTGGGCTGGGGGATCTGCAGCTGGGAACTGAGAGCAGGACTTGAGGACAAGCAGTTACGGACCCAGTGCTCAAACTGAAGTTCTCTGAGAACATGGGGGCCTCAGTCTGGGGGATGGTGACACAGGGAGCAGAGGCAGGCTTTCTCCTGTGCATGTGATGCTTCGTACACAGCTGGAAGCTTCTGCATCCTTTGCTTGAACTGAACACGAGTATGAGGAATCCATCAATGGCCTATCAAATATTTTTCTGCATTTGTACATTGAGTAAAACAGAAGCAAAAAGCAAACAAACATGATATGAACAACTGCCTCCTGTGTTCACTACTGCAGCACTTTTTTTTCACAGTACAGAGCACCAGTGCAGAATGAAAGCACATTCAAGAGTTAGGGTATTTTGGTATGTCTTAAATATACAGCATAATTACTGATGGATATATATGGATATATATGGCAAATTTACTGGTGGACGGTGAGCTGTACACGAGCCAGCAATGTGCCTTCAAAGCCCAGAAAGCCAACTGTATTCTGGGCTGCATCAAAAGAAGTATGGTCAGTATGGTGAGGGAGGTGATCCTGCCCCTCGACTACATGCTACTAAGGCCTCACCTGGAGTACTGCATCCAGATTTGAAGTCCTTAGTACAGGAGAGACATATACCTGTTGGAGTGTGTCCAGAGGAGTGCCACGAAAATGGTCCAAGGGATGGAACACCTCCCCTACAAGGACAGGCTGAGAGAGCTGGGGCTGTTCAGCCTGGAGAAGAGAAGGCTCCAGGGAGATCTGATAGTGGCCTTTCAGTATCTAAGGAGGGGGGCTATAAGAAAGTAGGGGACAGACTCTTTAGCAAGTTCTGTGGTGACAGACTAAGAGGAAATGGTTTCAAACTAAAAGAGGAGAGATTTAGACTGGGTATAAGGAAAAACTTTTTTACAGTAAGAGTGATAAAGCGCCTGATGCAGCTGTAGGTGTCCCTGTTCATTGCAGGCGAGCTGGACCAGATGACCTTTAAAGGTCTTTTCCAACTCAAATGATTCTGTGATTCTATTATATATATTAGTGATTTTTTTTTTTTTTTTGAAGATACATCAGTAATTTCCATATTTCCCTTCCTTTTCCCATGAACATATCTGCTGATAAGACAACTCCTGGATATTGACAGCACCAAGAATGTCATCCAGTTAAAGACTAAGACCTGTGAATTCAAGTCTCTGCATGCAGATAGCTGCTTGTTAACCAGAAGCAGGATTTATCTTCTTGGTGTAGGGAACTGGAGCCCACTGAGGCACCTGTGTATCTGTCAGCTGAGCTGCAGTAGGTTCAGCCCAGTACTTGAGAAGCCTCAGGTTCTCCTGAAGTAGCAGTAGAAAGCCAAGCAGGACCTTGAGCTCACAGCCCCTAAGGCAGCACTGAATTCAGCTGTCCACCTCCTGAGCTTTCCATTGTTTGGAATACTGCAGGTCACTCAGCATAGCCTCCAGCTGACAGTATGCAGGCCCTGTGGAGACTGTCCAGCCCCATGTATGTGGCCTGGATATCTCATAGCATCCTAAATAACACTAGATGTTTATGCAGCCAAATTCTGTCCTGTTGGTTTGTGACGTTTTTTCATAATCACGACTTTGAGTTGATTCTCAAGAAAACCACAAGCTGTCAGAAAGGTCAGAAAGCAGCAAGTGAGAGGCTGTCTTCCTTTGTAGGTGCTCCCCACGCTTCGAGACATTCAAGGTCAAGCACGAACCCCTTAGACAGAGCGTTGTGGTCAATGGCACAGAGTCTAGTTGTAGGCCTGTATCTAGTGGTGTTCCCCAGGAGTCAGTGCTGGGTCCAAGCTTGTTTTTGACAATTGTCAGCAATCTGGATGAATGGACAGTCTACGTCAGCAAGTATGATGATGATACAAAGCTGGGAGGAGTGGATGACACACCAGAAGGCTGTGTTGCCATTCAACAAGACCTGGACAGGCTGCAGAGTTGGGCAGAGAAGAACCTGATAAGGTTCGACATGAGCAAGTGAATAGTCTTGCACCTAGGGAGGAATAACCACACCAGTAGAGGACAGGGGATGATCTGCTGGAAAGGAGCTCTGCAGAGGACCTGGGTGTCCTCGTGGATAACAGGTTGGCCATGAGCCAGCAGTGTGCCCTTGTGGCCAAGAAGGCCAATGGTATTCTGTGGTGCATTAATAAGAGTGTGGCCAGCAGGTCAAGGGAGGTGATCCTCTCCCTCTACTCTGCCCTGGTGAGGCCACATCTGGAGTGCTGTGTTCAGTTGTGGGTTCCTCGGTTCAAGAAAGTCAGGGAGCTATTGGAGAGAGTCTAGCGGAGGGCCACAAAGATTATTAGCGGCCTGGAGCATCTCCCATATGAGAAAAGGCTGAGAGACCTGGGGCATTTCACTCTGGAGAAGATTCTGAGGGTATCTCATCACTGTTTATAAACACCTGAAGCGCAGGAGTCAAGTCAATGGAGGCGGAGTCTTTTTGGTGGCATGCAGCAATAGAACATGGGGCAAGGGGCAGAAACTGGAACAGAGGTAGTTCCATACAAACACAAGGAGTAACTTTACTGTGAGGGTGATGGAGCACTGGAACAGGCTGCCCAGAGAGGCTGTGGAGTCTCCTTCTCTGGAGATATTCAAGACCTGTCCAGATGCATTCCTAGCTGGGTGTTGGACTTGATGATCTCCAAAGGTCCCTTCTAACCCCTACAATTCTGTGACTCTGTGGCTGGACAGGGTTCTAAGCACCCTGATCTAGCTGTAGGCGTCCCTGTGCATTGCAGGGTTGGTTGGACGAGATGATCTTTAAGGGTCCCTTCCAACTCAAACAATTCTGATTCTATGGTCTGAGAGAGAATGCAGAAATAGCGAACAGAGCGCCGTAGACACCGCAACGCCACCACGCATCTCCAGCCACTGCCACCGGCCGCCCCCCGCTGCGCATGCGCCACCGCCCGCTCTGTCCCACTCCGCCGCCGCGGAGGCCGCCATCGCGTCCGGCCAGGAAGCGGAAGCTGCGGCGGCTGCGCGCGGCGGCGCACGCGGGGCTGGCGGCCGTTTCCTACGGGGCCCACCCGGCACCCGGCCTGGCCCGGAGTCTACGGGTGAGGCGGGGAGGGGGCGGGGAGCCGTGCCCCCGCCGGCGTCTGTCGGGGTGCCGCTGGTGTCGGCATCGGGGACACCGTCGTGGTTCGTAGGGGTGAGGCTGCCGAGGGCCGGTGGCGGGGCTGCGGGCCTTTATATAAAGGGGTGTTTTTCTGTCGTTGCAGGCAGCTCGCGAGAAGTCTTGCTGCTGGCGAACGAGGCACCCGCCGCAGCGCTCCCCGCTGGGGTGCGTTTGTTGTTCGGAGCGGGCTGACGTTGCTCCCGTTCCTTCCTCCCTGGAGTAGGGGTAGCCGCTTTCTGAGCCGCCGCTCGTCGGCTTCGTGTGTGCCCGAGATTGCCGTCAGCTCCTTTTCTTCTGAGGCCTTGCTGAGTTTTAATTATTTGTAGGTTCTGGTGGTTGTAAAGTAATTTAAGATGTTTGTAGTGCTCGGTTTTAACTCGGTAATTGACTCTTGTGTTAAGAGACGTTGGTTGGGAATGGTTAAACGTCCAAAGAATTGGATTGTTTACGGATAAGGGCTGTTTTATTTGACTACTGTGGGCCTGCAACTTTAAACTTGCATCTTTATTTTATTTATTTTTTCTTATCCTGTGCTTTTTCTGTGTTATGGCTGCTGCAACGATAGTTCATGATACATCAGAAGCTGTAGAGCTCTGTGCTCCCTGTGGGTTATACCTTAAACCCATTACAAAAATGACCATCAGTGTGGCACTTCCTCAGCTGAAACAACCCGGAAAGTCCATTTCGAACTGGGAAGTGATGGAAAGACTGAAAGGGATGGTGCAAACCCATCAGTTTTCCACTCTGCGGATTTCCAAAAGCACGATGGATTTCATCCGGTTCGAAGGAGAGGTTGAAAACAAAAGCTTAGTTAAGTCTTTTCTTGCATGCCTTGATGGCAAAACGATCAAGCTTAGTGGCTTCTCTGACATTTTAAAAGTCCGTGCCGCAGAATACAAGATTGACTTTCCTACCAGGCATGACTGGGACTCGTTTTTCCGTGATGCAAAAGATATGAATGAAACTTTGCCGGGGGAAAGGCCGGATACCATTCATCTAGAAGGCTTACCTTGTAAATGGTTTGCAGCAAAGGACTCTGGCTCAGAAAAGCCCAGTGAAGAAGTCCTTACAAAAGTTTTCCAGAAATTTGGAGAAATACGTAACGTGGACATACCCATGCTGGACCCTTACAGAGAAGAAATGACTGGCAGAAATTTTCACACTTTCAGCTTTGGAGGCCATTTAAATTTTGAAGCTTACGTTCAGTATCGGGAGTATGCAGGTTTCATTAAAGCCATGAATGCCCTGAGAGGGATGAAGCTGATGTTTAAAGGCGATGATGGCAAGGCTGTGGCTTGCAATATAAAGGTGAGAAGCTGTTGTCACAGATAAATGTTAATTCCATAGCGCCTAAAGCCTACGGTTGTTTACTGTAGTGGTGAGAACAGCTGACATTACTGTATGGTTTGGGGAACCAGTCATAATGCAGTTTTAAAAGGGAAGTGATAGAATAAACACGCTGTTAGACTGTGAACAAAGCTGGGTGAGGCTTTGCTCTTTTTTTTTCCCCCTGAACAAAACACTTACTGAAATGAAAACAGCTAAGGAACTACCAGATATTGTGAACGTTACTTGTTAAATGGATTTTAGAAAGTAACATATATTTGCAAATCTTGTGATTTAATTTAAAAAATGATTCATAGTAAGTTCAGACTTGCTAAGGCTGACTTTAAAGTGCATTTTCTCTTGTATGCACTAAGAATTAGAAATTCTGGGAAGAGTGACAGCCTTTATATTTGATACCGGTGTTGATAAGGAGGTCTGTCAGTCAAGTGTCAGAATTGTGAAGTAATGCTATGTGGCCTGGATGGCCTGTGGAATACAGAGTTAATTGTGATTAGTGTACTTCATGAACAGAAAGGCCATTCAAACATTGAAACAATTTGTTAGCCTATTCCACAAATTCTCTGTGAATCCAGTGTGTTGTATTCATAATATTTACATATGAGTTCTCCAAATCTTTTTTTTCTGTTACTCCATTGTCTTAGGAAGTAAAGTTATTGATGGGAGATGATCTGGAACAAGTCAGTCTCTTCAGATGTTGTATCTGTGCAAGTATGGCCTAAGGAAAACTTGTGATATGTTTGGGGACTTGTCTATGTATTTACATATTGGTTGCTTATTTATTTCAGTGTGTTTAAATTTCATTCATCAAATCAGCAAGTAGATTTCAGGAAAAAGCTTGAGTATTCATGTATGTAATTTGGGAGCATGCAGATATTAATTTATTAAGTTTTAGTTTAGTCAATATAAGTTAAATACTGTAATTTTTTATCTTGTTATTAAAGTTGGTCAGCTGAAGCATAGACGTTGTTGTACCTGTACCCTCCTATTCTCAAGGGGATGTGAAATTCAAACTGTCACTTGCATGCAGTGGATTGAGGTTCCCAAATTTAGTTTCTCTGTGCAAGAGTATGCATGCCTTCCTGGCAGCTGCCCTGGGATTGATAGCAGAAAGAGAAGGCTGCGTCTGTGTTGTCAAAACAGATCACTTTCATGCAAGGTCACAGGAGTGTCCAACTCTGTTTCTACAGGACTTTTATTGAAACATTGTTTTTATGTTGTCTGAACAAATTAAACTGCACAGTATGTATGTCTTGTTCTGTGCTCCGTGGTTCGTGTCTTTCACAGTACAGCGGCCTGTGTTCCAGATCCCTGCTTGCACGTGTGTGGTATCACAGAGTTATAAAATCACACAATGGTTTGGGTTGGAAGCGACCTTGAGGATCATCTATTTCCAAATGCTCTGCTGTGGGCAGAGGTGCTGCCCACTAGACCAGGTTGTGGTATTTCACACGGGACTTGAGGACACCAAGAGTGCGATGCGTGTCCTTGGGTGCAGCTGGACATGGCCAAGCTGTGTCTGTGCATCCTGGAAGATGAGTGTTTCCCCAGGTCTCACTGCTCAGGTGTATGCAGCATCATTCTATTGTGTTTCCTGTGTTAAATCTGTAGCTTTAAACAACAGCCTAGTGTATCTCAATTTGGGAGTCATTGAGCTAGGATAGGTGAGCAGGCACTTGCTTAAACCAGATGCTTAATGTTTTAGGACTGTTTATTTTCTCCTGAAGAACTTAAGGATCGCAGTGTTGTGCAGAATGGGAAGCCTCTATTAAGGGCCATTTCTGCCCAGAGCTGTGGCATACATGAGTTGAAATTTGAATTTCCTGTTCTGGAAAACACTGGACAGCCAGGGCCTAAACCTCATGCAGCTTACAGCTGGCTGTCAAAACACAGAAAAGTGTAAACTGGTACCCAGTTGTTCTAGCATATAGGAAGTGACATTAAGAGACATTTCCCAGTCATCTTCTTATGGTTCTCTGGTGCTCATTTGGTTTGAAAAACACTTTGTTTCTCACTGTACTTATACTGTCTTTTGCGTATAGAACAAATGTGTTCTGAGTCAGAATTTGGTTGTTGGGGCTTTTTTTTTTTTTCTCTGTTTACTTACATCTGTTTTAAATTGTATTCTGTAAAGGTTTCTTTTGACTCAACAAAACACCTCAGTGATGCATCAATTAAGAAGCGTCAGCTTGAAAGGCAGAAGCTTCAAGAGCTTGAAAAGCAGAGAGAAGAACAAAAACGCCGGGAGAAGGAAGCTGAGGAAAAACAAAGGGAGGAAGAAAGGTAGTTATTGCTTATGGCTCTTAGTTATGTCCTTAACAGTAAAGTATGGCTAAACTGCAATTACTCGTTCCTCTTTACATCAATAGAAAACAACTAAATACTTACAAAGTTTACTTACTCCTACAGCTGAATCAAAGCACTTAAAACTGAGTGAGAATATTGTAGTCCTTTCAAGGTAGTAAGGTTCAGGGATCATGGGACCTGGAGATGAAGAAGAATAGTTTGAACTTCTTTTTTTCTGTAAGTATGTAATTTTAAGTTCTTGAAACTTACACGTTTCTTCTACTAGTAAGATCTTGCAGAGTTTGTTTGCTCTTAGCATTGGTATTTTTCTAGGAAAGAATGAGATGAAAGCATATTTTACAGTGGTAATTTAAGAAAATGGATGTGAATCCAGACATCACATGACGGCTATTCAGAGTATAAATGTTAATGCAGCGTTTTTTTTTAAATATTGACAAGCTGATGATTGTTTTTATCAACACAGGTAAGGGCTAAAAAAGGCACTGTTTTTTTATTTCAGTTTTTCAGTAATCAACAAACGTGTATTAAGAAACAAATTAATTTAGAGTACAAAATATATTTCTATATACAGCCAGAGTCTAAAATTGCACCTGTCCTAGACAAGGTAAAACTCTAATCTCGTTTTAGGAAGCAGAGAGAACTTGAAGAATATGAGAGAGAGAGAAAAAGAGAAGAAAAATTGCGCAAGAGAGAACAGAAGCAGAAAGACCGTGAAGTTCGACGAAACAAAAAGCAGCTTGAGAAACTTCAAGCTGAAGAACAGAAGAAACTTCAGGAGAAGATAAAGTTAGAAGAAAGGAAGCTCCTGTTGGCTCAGAGAAATCTTCAGTCCATTAGGCTAATTGCAGAACTGCTAAGCAGAGCAAAGGTAACTATTATTTATTGCAGAAGCTACTGAGAAATCCAGCAGAACAACTGATGTAGGTGGGAGTAGGGACTGCTGCTCCTTAAGGAGTGGTACTAAACCTGTTGTTTAGTTCAAAAATTCAAAAAATTGCAGTGAACCATGTTTCCCCCTTGGTAAAATACGCACATATAGGTAAATGAAAAAGTGAACTTGAATCTGTAGTCTTTCCAAGACTAATTGGCAGTCCTACTCTTAAGGCCAGGAAAAAGAATGTAAGCATGATAAAGTTAATTAAACAAAGGCTAAGATACAAGACTCCGTATTTCTAATTTGAGTTTTGGTACTCTTTCCATTCTAGCCTTCAGCAGTTCCACTATTTCCAGTTTCGGAGAAAGGGGTTTCATTATTTGATGTTTAAAAAACATGTAGATGATTTATCTTTAGAAAAAGTACCATCGATTAAAGTTTTGAATGTTAGATTCTGTCTCTGACGGTGATGGTTTTATTTTTTCACTAGCATTTCATTAAGATTTGGATAAAGTTTTGTTAAGGTATCATGTAATACGCTTGAAATATTTTTTTTTTGCAGCAGTGAAAAGCGGTGTGGCAAAGCACACTTGTTCTTTGGTGCTGGTCCATCTCAGCAGTGTTTTTGAATTAGAGCTCATACAGGGCTAAATGGTCAATTGTGTGCTAGGAGAAAAGAGGAATATTTCTTGCAGGCTTTGGGCTGTGGAGTCTCCTTCTCTGGAGATATTCAAGACCTGTCCAGATGCATTCCTAGCTGGGTGTTGGACTTGATGATCTCCAAAGGTCCCTTCTAACCCCTACAATTCTGTGACTCTGTGGCTGGACAGGGTTCTAAGCACCCTGATCTAGCTGTAGGCGTCCCTGTGCATTGCAGGGTTGGTTGGACGAGATGATCTTTAAGGGTCCCTTCCAACTCAAACAATTCTGATTCTATGGTCTGAGAGAGAATGCAGAAATAGCGAACAGAGCGCCGTAGACACCGCAACGCCACCACGCATCTCCAGCCACTGCCACCGGCCGCAGTAGGGGACAGACTCTTTAGCAAGTTCTGTGGTGACAGACTAAGAGGAAATGGTTTCAAACTAAAAGAGGAGAGATTTAGACTGGGTATAAGGAAAAACTTTTTTACAGTAAGAGTGATAAAGCGCCTGATGCAGCTGTAGGTGTCCCTGTTCATTGCAGGCGAGCTGGACCAGATGACCTTTAAAGGTCTTTTCCAACTCAAATGATTCTGTGATTCTATTATATATATTAGTGATTTTTTTTTTTTTTTTTTGAAGATACATCAGTAATTTCCATATTTCCCTTCCTTTTCCCATGAACATATCTGCTGATAAGACAACTCCTGGATATTGACAGCACCAAGAATGTCATCCAGTTAAAGACTAAGACCTGTGAATTCAAGTCTCTGCATGCAGATAGCTGCTTGTTAACCAGAAGCAGGATTTATCTTCTTGGTGTAGGGAACTGGAGCCCACTGAGGCACCTGTGTATCTGTCAGCTGAGCTGCAGTAGGTTCAGCCCAGTACTTGAGAAGCCTCAGGTTCTCCTGAAGTAGCAGTAGAAAGCCAAGCAGGACCTTGAGCTCACAGCCCCTAAGGCAGCACTGAATTCAGCTGTCCACCTCCTGAGCTTTCCATTGTTTGGAATACTGCAGGTCACTCAGCATAGCCTCCAGCTGACAGTATGCAGGCCCTGTGGAGACTGTCCAGCCCCATGTATGTGGCCTGGATATCTCATAGCATCCTAAATAACACTAGATGTTTATGCAGCCAAATTCTGTCCTGTTGGTTTGTGACGTTTTTTCATAATCACGACTTTGAGTTGATTCTCAAGAAAACCACAAGCTGTCAGAAAGGTCAGAAAGCAGCAAGTGAGAGGCTGTCTTCCTTTGTAGGTGCTCCCCACGCTTCGAGACATTCAAGGTCAAGCACGAACCCCTTAGACAGAGCGTTGTGGTCAATGGCACAGAGTCTAGTTGTAGGCCTGTATCTAGTGGTGTTCCCCAGGAGTCAGTGCTGGGTCCAAGCTTGTTTTTGACAATTGTCAGCAATCTGGATGAATGGACAGTCTACGTCAGCAAGTATGATGATGATACAAAGCTGGGAGGAGTGGATGACACACCAGAAGGCTGTGTTGCCATTCAACAAGACCTGGACAGGCTGCAGAGTTGGGCAGAGAAGAACCTGATAAGGTTCGACATGAGCAAGTGAATAGTCTTGCACCTAGGGAGGAATAACCACACCAGTAGAGGACAGGGGATGATCTGCTGGAAAGGAGCTCTGCAGAGGACCTGGGTGTCCTCGTGGATAACAGGTTGGCCATGAGCCAGCAGTGTGCCCTTGTGGCCAAGAAGGCCAATGGTATTCTGTGGTGCATTAATAAGAGTGTGGCCAGCAGGTCAAGGGAGGTGATCCTCTCCCTCTACTCTGCCCTGGTGAGGCCACATCTGGAGTGCTGTGTTCAGTTGTGGGTTCCTCGGTTCAAGAAAGTCAGGGAGCTATTGGAGAGAGTCTAGCGGAGGGCCACAAAGATTATTAGCGGCCTGGAGCATCTCCCATATGAGAAAAGGCTGAGAGACCTGGGGCATTTCACTCTGGAGAAGATTCTGAGGGTATCTCATCACTGTTTATAAACACCTGAAGCGCAGGAGTCAAGTCAATGGAGGCGGAGTCTTTTTGGTGGCATGCAGCAATAGAACATGGGGCAAGGGGCAGAAACTGGAACAGAGGTAGTTCCATACAAACACAAGGAGTAACTTTACTGTGAGGGTGATGGAGCACTGGAACAGGCTGCCCAGAGAGGCTGTGGAGTCTCCTTCTCTGGAGATATTCAAGACCTGTCCAGATGCATTCCTAGCTGGGTGTTGGACTTGATGATCTCCAAAGGTCCCTTCTAACCCCTACAATTCTGTGACTCTGTGGCTGGACAGGGTTCTAAGCACCCTGATCTAGCTGTAGGCGTCCCTGTGCATTGCAGGGTTGGTTGGACGAGATGATCTTTAAGGGTCCCTTCCAACTCAAACAATTCTGATTCTATGGTCTGAGAGAGAATGCAGAAATAGCGAACAGAGCGCCGTAGACACCGCAACGCCACCACGCATCTCCAGCCACTGCCACCGGCCGCCCCCCGCTGCGCATGCGCCACCGCCCGCTCTGTCCCACTCCGCCGCCGCGGAGGCCGCCATCGCGTCCGGCCAGGAAGCGGAAGCTGCGGCGGCTGCGCGCGGCGGCGCACGCGGGGCTGGCGGCCGTTTCCTACGGGGCCCACCCGGCACCCGGCCTGGCCCGGAGTCTACGGGTGAGGCGGGGAGGGGGCAGGGAGCCGTGCCCCCGCCGGCGTCTGTCGGGGTGCCGCTGGTGTCGGCATCGGGGACACCGTCGTGGTTCGTAGGGGTGAGGCTGCCGAGGGCCGGTGGCGGGGCTGCGGGCCTTTATATAAAGGGGTGTTTTTCTGTCGTTGCAGGCAGCTCGCGAGAAGTCTTGCTGCTGGCGAACGAGGCACCCGCCGCAGCGCTCCCCGCTGGGGTGCGTTTGTTGTTCGGAGCGGGCTGACGTTGCTCCCGTTCCTTCCTCCCTGGAGTAGGGGTAGCCGCTTTCTGAGCCGCCGCTCGTCGGCTTCGTGTGTGCCCGAGATTGCCGTCAGCTCCTTTTCTTCTGAGGCCTTGCTGAGTTTTAATTATTTGTAGGTTCTGGTGGTTGTAAAGTAATTTAAGATGTTTGTAGTGCTCGGTTTTAACTCGGTAATTGACTCTTGTGTTAAGAGACGTTGGTTGGGAATGGTTAAACGTCCAAAGAATTGGATTGTTTACGGATAAGGGCTGTTTTATTTGACTACTGTGGGCCTGCAACTTTAAACTTGCATCTTTATTTTATTTATTTTTTCTTATCCTGTGCTTTTTCTGTGTTATGGCTGCTGCAACGATAGTTCATGATACATCAGAAGCTGTAGAGCTCTGTGCTCCCTGTGGGTTATACCTTAAACCCATTACAAAAATGACCATCAGTGTGGCACTTCCTCAGCTGAAACAACCCGGAAAGTCCATTTCGAACTGGGAAGTGATGGAAAGACTGAAAGGGATGGTGCAAACCCATCAGTTTTCCACTCTGCGGATTTCCAAAAGCACGATGGATTTCATCCGGTTCGAAGGAGAGGTTGAAAACAAAAGCTTAGTTAAGTCTTTTCTTGCATGCCTTGATGGCAAAACGATCAAGCTTAGTGGCTTCTCTGACATTTTAAAAGTCCGTGCCGCAGAATACAAGATTGACTTTCCTACCAGGCATGACTGGGACTCGTTTTTCCGTGATGCAAAAGATATGAATGAAACTTTGCCGGGGGAAAGGCCGGATACCATTCATCTAGAAGGCTTACCTTGTAAATGGTTTGCAGCAAAGGACTCTGGCTCAGAAAAGCCCAGTGAAGAAGTCCTTACAAAAGTTTTCCAGAAATTTGGAGAAATACGTAACGTGGACATACCCATGCTGGACCCTTACAGAGAAGAAATGACTGGCAGAAATTTTCACACTTTCAGCTTTGGAGGCCATTTAAATTTTGAAGCTTACGTTCAGTATCGGGAGTATGCAGGTTTCATTAAAGCCATGAATGCCCTGAGAGGGATGAAGCTGATGTTTAAAGGCGATGATGGCAAGGCTGTGGCTTGCAATATAAAGGTGAGAAGCTGTTGTCACAGATAAATGTTAATTCCATAGCGCCTAAAGCCTACGGTTGTTTACTGTAGTGGTGAGAACAGCTGACATTACTGTATGGTTTGGGGAACCAGTCATAATGCAGTTTTAAAAGGGAAGTGATAGAATAAACACGCTGTTAGACTGTGAACAAAGCTGGGTGAGGCTTTGCTCTTTTTTTTTCCCCCTGAACAAAACACTTACTGAAATGAAAACAGCTAAGGAACTACCAGATATTGTGAACGTTACTTGTTAAATGGATTTTAGAAAGTAACATATATTTGCAAATCTTGTGATTTAATTTAAAAAATGATTCATAGTAAGTTCAGACTTGCTAAGGCTGACTTTAAAGTGCATTTTCTCTTGTATGCACTAAGAATTAGAAATTCTGGGAAGAGTGACAGCCTTTATATTTGATACCGGTGTTGATAAGGAGGTCTGTCAGTCAAGTGTCAGAATTGTGAAGTAATGCTATGTGGCCTGGATGGCCTGTGGAATACAGAGTTAATTGTGATTAGTGTACTTCATGAACAGAAAGGCCATTCAAACATTGAAACAATTTGTTAGCCTATTCCACAAATTCTCTGTGAATCCAGTGTGTTGTATTCATAATATTTACATATGAGTTCTCCAAATCTTTTTTTTCTGTTACTCCATTGTCTTAGGAAGTAAAGTTATTGATGGGAGATGATCTGGAACAAGTCAGTCTCTTCAGATGTTGTATCTGTGCAAGTATGGCCTAAGGAAAACTTGTGATATGTTTGGGGACTTGTCTATGTATTTACATATTGGTTGCTTATTTATTTCAGTGTGTTTAAATTTCATTCATCAAATCAGCAAGTAGATTTCAGGAAAAAGCTTGAGTATTCATGTATGTAATTTGGGAGCATGCAGATATTAATTTATTAAGTTTTAGTTTAGTCAATATAAGTTAAATACTGTAATTTTTTATCTTGTTATTAAAGTTGGTCAGCTGAAGCATAGACGTTGTTGTACCTGTACCCTCCTATTCTCAAGGGGATGTGAAATTCAAACTGTCACTTGCATGCAGTGGATTGAGGTTCCCAAATTTAGTTTCTCTGTGCAAGAGTATGCATGCCTTCCTGGCAGCTGCCCTGGGATTGATAGCAGAAAGAGAAGGCTGCGTCTGTGTTGTCAAAACAGATCACTTTCATGCAAGGTCACAGGAGTGTCCAACTCTGTTTCTACAGGACTTTTATTGAAACATTGTTTTTATGTTGTCTGAACAAATTAAACTGCACAGTATGTATGTCTTGTTCTGTGCTCCGTGGTTCGTGTCTTTCACAGTACAGCGGCCTGTGTTCCAGATCCCTGCTTGCACGTGTGTGGTATCACAGAGTTATAAAATCACACAATGGTTTGGGTTGGAAGCGACCTTGAGGATCATCTATTTCCAAATGCTCTGCTGTGGGCAGAGGTGCTGCCCACTAGACCAGGTTGTGGTATTTCACACGGGACTTGAGGACACCAAGAGTGCGATGCGTGTCCTTGGGTGCAGCTGGACATGGCCAAGCTGTGTCTGTGCATCCTGGAAGATGAGTGTTTCCCCAGGTCTCACTGCTCAGGTGTATGCAGCATCATTCTATTGTGTTTCCTGTGTTAAATCTGTAGCTTTAAACAACAGCCTAGTGTATCTCAATTTGGGAGTCATTGAGCTAGGATAGGTGAGCAGGCACTTGCTTAAACCAGATGCTTAATGTTTTAGGACTGTTTATTTTCTCCTGAAGAACTTAAGGATCGCAGTGTTGTGCAGAATGGGAAGCCTCTATTAAGGGCCATTTCTGCCCAGAGCTGTGGCATACATGAGTTGAAATTTGAATTTCCTATTCTGGAAAACACTGGACAGCCAGGGCCTAAACCTCATGCAGCTTACAGCTGGCTGTCAAAACACAGAAAAGTGTAAACTGGTACCCAGTTGTTCTAGCATATAGGAAGTGACATTAAGAGACATTTCCCAGTCATCTTCTTATGGTTCTCTGGTGCTCATTTGGTTTGAAAAACACTTTGTTTCTCACTGTACTTATACTGTCTTTTGCGTATAGAACAAATGTGTTCTGAGTCAGAATTTGGTTGTTGGGGCTTTTTTTTTTTTTCTCTGTTTACTTACATCTGTTTTAAATTGTATTCTGTAAAGGTTTCTTTTGACTCAACAAAACACCTCAGTGATGCATCAATTAAGAAGCGTCAGCTTGAAAGGCAGAAGCTTCAAGAGCTTGAAAAGCAGAGAGAAGAACAAAAACGCCGGGAGAAGGAAGCTGAGGAAAAACAAAGGGAGGAAGAAAGGTAGTTATTGCTTATGGCTCTTAGTTATGTCCTTAACAGTAAAGTATGGCTAAACTGCAATTACTCGTTCCTCTTTACATCAATAGAAAACAACTAAATACTTACAAAGTTTACTTACTCCTACAGCTGAATCAAAGCACTTAAAACTGAGTGAGAATATTGTAGTCCTTTCAAGGTAGTAAGGTTCAGGGATCATGGGACCTGGAGATGAAGAAGAATAGTTTGAACTTCTTTTTTTCTGTAAGTATGTAATTTTAAGTTCTTGAAACTTACACGTTTCTTCTACTAGTAAGATCTTGCAGAGTTTGTTTGCTCTTAGCATTGGTATTTTTCTAGGAAAGAATGAGATGAAAGCATATTTTACAGTGGTAATTTAAGAAAATGGATGTGAATCCAGACATCACATGACGGCTATTCAGAGTATAAATGTTAATGCAGCGTTTTTTTTTAAATATTGACAAGCTGATGATTGTTTTTATCAACACAGGTAAGGGCTAAAAAAGGCACTGTTTTTTTATTTCAGTTTTTCAGTAATCAACAAACGTGTATTAAGAAACAAATTAATTTAGAGTACAAAATATATTTCTATATACAGCCAGAGTCTAAAATTGCACCTGTCCTAGACAAGGTAAAACTCTAATCTCGTTTTAGGAAGCAGAGAGAACTTGAAGAATATGAGAGAGAGAGAAAAAGAGAAGAAAAATTGCGCAAGAGAGAACAGAAGCAGAAAGACCGTGAAGTTCGACGAAACAAAAAGCAGCTTGAGAAACTTCAAGCTGAAGAACAGAAGAAACTTCAGGAGAAGATAAAGTTAGAAGAAAGGAAGCTCCTGTTGGCTCAGAGAAATCTTCAGTCCATTAGGCTAATTGCAGAACTGCTAAGCAGAGCAAAGGTAACTATTATTTATTGCAGAAGCTACTGAGAAATCCAGCAGAACAACTGATGTAGGTGGGAGTAGGGACTGCTGCTCCTTAAGGAGTGGTACTAAACCTGTTGTTTAGTTCAAAAATTCAAAAAATTGCAGTGAACCATGTTTCCCCCTTGGTAAAATACGCACATATAGGTAAATGAAAAAGTGAACTTGAATCTGTAGTCTTTCCAAGACTAATTGGCAGTCCTACTCTTAAGGCCAGGAAAAAGAATGTAAGCATGATAAAGTTAATTAAACAAAGGCTAAGATACAAGACTCCGTATTTCTAATTTGAGTTTTGGTACTCTTTCCATTCTAGCCTTCAGCAGTTCCACTATTTCCAGTTTCGGAGAAAGGGGTTTCATTATTTGATGTTTAAAAAACATGTAGATGATTTATCTTTAGAAAAAGTACCATCGATTAAAGTTTTGAATGTTAGATTCTGTCTCTGACGGTGATGGTTTTATTTTTTCACTAGCATTTCATTAAGATTTGGATAAAGTTTTGTTAAGGTATCATGTAATACGCTTGAAATATTTTTTTTTTGCAGCAGTGAAAAGCGGTGTGGCAAAGCACACTTGTTCTTTGGTGCTGGTCCATCTCAGCAGTGTTTTTGAATTAGAGCTCATACAGGGCTAAATGGTCAATTGTGTGCTAGGAGAAAAGAGGAATATTTCTTGCAGGCTTTGTGGCAGTGAAGTAGACTGATAAAATAGGAGTTTTATTTTCTGTCTATAATATTGAGGACTGCACCAAGATGTCTGGGGTGGAATTAAAAAAAAAAAAAAAAAGTTTGAATCTTCTCTGTAGCGTCATGTGTTACTAAAGTGATTGACAATGTGAGAATTGGTTTCTACCTGAGTGCTTTTTTTTTTAATAGACCCATTGTAAAGTAGTTTATGAATCACAGGTCACAAAACTGTGGGAGAAATTAAGTTTTAAGTTTGACTGAAACCTTCAAGTGTTGACCTTGAGAATTACTGAATATTTCAAATTGCACATGTTGCTCTCGCTTGTGTTATATTTCTCATACTAAGGATGCATAAAGATGAAGCTTTTCTTTGCATTGTGAAACTTCTGAAACTGAATCCACAAATTTCTTGTCAATGTTATGCTGATATTTCACCTTACAACAACTGCATGTTATAGCATTCCTTTTTTTTAATTCTTTATTTTTCTCTCCTGTAACAGAGGAAGCAACCCTTTTATTTTAGGACAGTCAACTTCTGTTCATAAGACATTTTATTTTCCTACCAGTTTGCTGCTTATGTATTATGGTACAACTTGGAAGCATGAACAGATCTATAAATATTTTCTTTACTCTTACTTTCCCTTTGATTTTCTTCCAGACAGTAAAGCTTTTGGAACAAGAACAAAACGAAGAAAAGATCCGTCTTCAGCAACTAGAGGAGAAACGAAAGCTTCAGGAGGCTGAGCTCAGGCGTGTGGAAGAAGAAAAAGAAAGAGCACTGGGGTTGCAAAGAAAAGAAAAAGAACTGAGGGAGAAACTACTGAACAATCTTCTTAGCAAGAAAATGGATGCAGTTCATCAAAGCAAAGAAGAAACGGAAGCATCTCAGTCTGGCACTGTGAAAACTGCTAGTGATGTTCCACACACTGTGTCATCCAGCTGCATCACTTCTACCTCAGGACAGGCTGTTACAGGCAAACTGGCATCAGACTCTCAAAGAGAACTACCATCCTGTGAGAATTCCCATGAGAATGTAAATGCTCAATGCAAGTATTTGAATGGCAATATTCATGACAGAGCTGATGTCAAAGAAGGTCAGAAACTTCATACCACAGACTCAGAGAGGTGTTCAGAGAAAAGTTCAGGTGTACTGTCATGTGTTCCTGCCAATAACCAGCAGCAGAATACCTGCAGGAAGGACTCGCGCTCTGAGCAAGGCAAACATAGCACAGAGCCACGGAGAAGAAAGAGCCGTTCGTGTAGCAGCATAAACACTGATGAGAGTAAGGGTAAACGAGAGAGAAGCAGGCACAGAAGAGATGTGAGTTACCAGGATGAAAGAAGGAGGAGGGAAAAGAGGTATTATAGACACTCTAGCAGAAGTTACAGTCCTCGACGAAGTCATAGTCCTCGTCGAAGAAGTGTAAGCCCCAGACGTTCACATTATAGAAGAACTCGCAGTAGTGAACGTAAACGAGACAGAAGAGAAAAAAGTCGTAGTCGCAGAAGCTCAAGCAGAAAACGAAGGTACCGGAGGAGATCACTGAGTAAGCAGAGGAGCACTTGGAGTGGGTAGTGGAGGCCTCGACAGTTTGAAAAGGCTGTGGTTGGACACAAGGGCCAGAAAGTCGTAAATGAGACCTCACTGGTGTGACTGCTGTAAGAGAACACTTTTGATTCAACCAATGCATAACTTGCATCTAGTCCCTAAAACAGATGCCTGATTTTGTTTTTGAAGTTCTGTTGTGCTTTGTTGTCTCTTTCTAGGATTCTACCACAATGTAGGTGTACTGCTCGTATTTGAATTCCTACCGTGCTAAAAGCCAACCTGCTTCCTTGATTTTCAGTTTTCTAAATTGTAATTTCAGCTGATTTACTTTTTCTTCTCTTCATCACCTAACTTGGTTTGAGAAGTACATACGTGCCAGTTACAGGAACTCCAATTGTGACAAGCTTTGACATACAGATTTATCTAAAATGCTTTCTGGTGTACTTAATGAAATCATGTTTAACAAAGTAGAATTTTTGCTGATTGAGACTGGTAACAAGACTTTCGTATGATTCTTAAAACTGACTATAAAGATATGCAGGAAATCTTTTAAACTGCTGTGATTCCTTCATACATCTGTATAGTGCCAGGCTTTGTTGCCCAAATTATTCTGGCATGTAATGCCCTTTGTGTAGTAATACTTTCCATGTAAGAAAGGCACGCTGGTGTAGGAAGTAAGAATCAGTGGTAAAAAGGTTGAAAAGTTGTTCTGTTGCCTTGTAGACATACTTGGCTTTTAATTACTTTGGGTGGTGTAGAGCCACTTGAAGCGTTTTTTCAGGTACGTACAGAGCTAGCCATTGTCTTTTGAAAAAGGGGCCTTCTTGCTAAATTATTTTTACTTGTGTTGGAAAGTAAGGCTGCAGCGTCTCTTGTTAAATGCATTTAAGAATACACTTGCTTCTAAAATGGAGCTCAGGAATATTAAAAGCTATAACATTACAGTGAAAGAGTTTATTTTGCCTTTTTATGGTAAAATTAAAGAGAAAACTGTTTCCAGTGAGCTGAATTTGCTGTTTTCATGTGTCAGTATGTTAATATCTGCAGAATTGTTGTATGAGAATCATTTTGTTTAAAAAAATAAATAAATAACGAGGCTTAGCCGCTTGTCTTGCCAGTCCTGTGATGTACAGCTGCATCCACTGTTAATTCAGCAGGATGTGTGCTCTTGGGGTGCAGTTTTCCCAACAGTGATGTGGGGAGTGCCTCTTTGTTTCTCTCCTTGAATCCATAGCCTGATTTATCTGGTCATCTCAATACCACCAGTCTCCTGAATTCTGAGCAGCTGCTTTTGTTGATGAGTTAATTTTCTACAGTCTTTGCTGAAGTGTTAGAAATCTATCTACTTGAAGATAAACTTAGATTTTGTAATAGGTTGGCTGAAACCCAGTACAATGCTGATTGCAAGTTTTGATGGAACGCCTGTTTGTAAATTTCTGTGATTCTCTTTAGCCTGCTATCAAATAACTGACATGCTATCCGTGGTAACGTATTTGAGGGAAGAAAAACAACTGTGATTCCATCCGCAGTCCTGTAAGAGGTTGACCTAAGGCTGTCAACACCAATGTCTTTTTGTTCAGGGTTCTTACTAGTTTAGTATTTCCACAATATATCCTGTGGATTTCCAGTGGGATTTATGTCAGGGTCTTGATGATTAATATATGTAATTGGGGAAATGCTAGTTTGTAGTGCCACTTTCAGGAGGTCTTCAGACTGTTAATGCAGTGTGTTATTGCCAAATGTGAAAGCAGTTAAGGCAGTGGCGGTATCAAAAAGTATTCATATTAGGAAAATCCAAGATATATTGTTTGTTGATACAAAAGAAAGCAGTGCTGGATAGGTGGTTTGGCTTTTTTTCACTCTAAAGAAGGCACCAAGAACAAGCTTGATATCCCATCCTGAAGTGATTAAATTCTGTAAGTTCCCCTGATGTCCAGTGCAGTGTCTGAGGTCAGAGAAAATAAGCAGGGGCTGAGGAAGGCAAGAGGAAGGATGTTCATCTGTCAGGCTTTGATTGTTTAGCCTGACATACCATATTGAGCACTCTCTTCATACAACATCCAAAAAGTACAGTAACATAAGGTACTCAGTTGATTGAAAGCCTAAAAGTGCTTTGAAGCTACTTGCAAATGCTTATCTTGAAATGTCAAGAAGGAATACGAAGGTAGTCTTCTTTCAGCCAGCCAGCTCGACCCAATCACAGCCTCTTAAAACTACTGCTTAAAGTTGCCCAATAAATGCTCCATGCAGAATTTCATCTAGTTTTGTGGTATTGTTTCAGATGAATGTTTTGCTTCAAAGCTCTCCAAAGTCTTTTCAGTGCAGAATCCACTGAAACGAATATTGCATCCTGTTTCCTTGTAACGTGGGTCTGGCTGGGACGGCGTTAACTTCATTCATAGCAGTGAGCAGTTTGGTGGTGCTTGGTTTTTGTTACTCAATTACGTAGTGAGATGCATAGTGACACGGACTCCAGTGTCCATATAATGCCATCCTATGGTACCTGGGACTGCAAGATAACTTTCTGTCAACTGAATGACTGGCATGATACAGTGGTACTTCTTTATAGACCAACTTCTTTGTCTGCTCAATCTGTTCTTTCTGTTGGTAACCCAGGACTCGGCATGTTCTAGCCTATTTCACTGTATATGGGCTTGATAGTGATGCCTATAGCTGAATGCTTTCATACTGCAAGTAGCCAACAGCGCCCACAAGCTAGTCAGTTTAAAACCTGATCAGATACTCTACAGCTCAAGGCAATGCGATGGATGTACTGTGGAACTGTAGTGGGTGCCACCATGTTTCTGTTGTTGGTTCCCAAATTCAACATTGATGATGTCTTTGAACTGCAAAGAAACTTGTTGAGACTGTAATCTTTTGATACGAACACAGCTATAAATTATGCTCTGCTCTGCCCAATACCATTTATTAAAATTTTTTCTTATGGCTGAGGTATGTGCTTGTAATACTTCAAAAACCTCGGTGATGCGATAATGTGAAGAACATTGTTTTTGATAGCAATCGCTTGTTCTGTATCGATTGTATGTCATTATATCTCTACCAAGTGTATTCTGGAGGTCTTTGTGTTTCAAATGAAAGAATCTGGAATACTGGCAGGCTTTATAATGGCTTCTAGAAGCTTAAATATTACAATCACTGATATTTTATCCTCTTCTGGAAGAATATTGTGATGCTGATTTCTAACAGCTTATCTGACTGCTTGTATTTGCAAGACAGACTATGAGGAGCTGATAAAACTAGTTGGTCTTCACTTTCCTTAACATTCAGTAAGAGTTAACAACTAATAGTTATCAAAGACATTCTAAAATACTTCTGAAATACTGAATTTATGTTGATATGGTTGAATATTGGACAGATACTGACTAACACTTAAGGCTGCTTTGCTAACTTTACTCTCAGGCGTTTAGCTGCTAGAAATCCAACTGTGAGAATTTCTGCAAAGGTATCTGTCTGCATGTTTTTAAGTCCTGAAACTGGACTATGAGAATTATGTACCAATGGTTACCTGACTCGTACTCTTTGCACTGACTTGCCATGAGATATGCATTACTTCTTTTGCGTTGCATCAAAGTTATATATGTATTATTCCATTTGTTAGTGTTCTTATTTGTTAATTTATTTCCCTTGTGAAGTGACTGGAAACAGAGATTTATATCAGCATTTTTATCAGAAACGTGACTGGAAGAGCAGCTTATTCAACAGAAACTACTTCCTACACACAGGAACGCTCCAAGCCCTTCAGTCTCTTGTTGTGAGGCTTTTCATCTGCTTACTGCTTGCCGTGGTAATTTTGGTAACGGGCAAGTCATATTGCCAGGAGTAATTGTGATGAATAAGAAGTGGTTACTAAAGCCATGACTATATCCATATGTTCTCTAATTGAGTCTGCCTTTGTAGAGTAAGCTATTCAGTGACATAAAATAAAGGGATATGAGTGATTAGGTTGTGCTAATAAAACACTTCAAATGTTATGTGGAAATAGTGTCTTGAAACTGTTAAGAGTAAATGGTAACTTTAACAGTGGCTTCAAAGATGGCAGACATGGGATTGTGTAGTTGATGACTGATCAGTGCAGTCTGGACATCACACCAGGTGTCAGCTTTAGGGCAGTTTTGAACACATTCAGGATCGTGTAAGAGACTTGCAGCTGCTCATGTTGAATAGCAGGGGTACAGGTATTAGGTAAGGCAGCAATTAAACTGACTAGTTTGGTATGTGCCTTAATTTATAAATGGGTAAGGAAAATCAACCGCTGTTATCTTGTACTGTTATACAGGTTAAATCTTTTTTAAATTATGATTAAAATAATATATATGTATTGCCTGTGTCTGGTATGCTGCCTTTGAGCTTTGGTTATAATCTGGATGCAACAGCCAATTCATTAAGCTTACGTTGTATTATATTGACCTGGTCCTTCTCCAGCCTGATGAGCATGTTACTTGCAGAATCACTCTTACAGCATCACAATAAATTTACAGAGCTGTCTCTAGAGTGTGTATAAAGCCAAAAAATAGTTGCGGTTCTTCCTTCAGTATGGGGTATGCGGAAGCTATCCCATTGCTATCTTATGTTCCTACCTGTAAGTATTATTTTACTGCTATCAAAAGGAAGTGTGCCAGTATTTTTCTGTTGTACTTAATCTGATACCAGGCTGAAGGTCTGGTATGCATTGCCATTCTTTTTTTCTTCTGATCATAATACATAAAGCACACTGTACCAATTTTCCTCTTACATGCTGTATCCCCTGACAGCATCTCCTGCTACCTTACAATAAATCTGTAGATTAGTTTTGCCATAGGAGTAGGTACAACTTCTGAAAGTATAAAGCTGTTTGGAATGTTTTTCAGTTGATAACTTATCTAGTCATGTGTGAACTGTGGCAGCTGTGAAGTGAGTTCCATCTGGTCTGGGTGGGATGCTCAGGAGTACCGTCCTTGAAACAACTATTTGTAGGACAAAGCAAAAAAGGGTTGATGGTGTGGGGGTACTCTGAGCAGTCTCCAGCCCAGAAGTCTCAACCTGCTGAGCAAGTGTTAATCACCTTGCAGGGATAGATCTTCCCTGCAATTCTGTGCATGACTATGGACTTATGCCTGAGTAATTACCTAGGAAGTACTACTAGGAGTGTCCGCTACTCTCTACCTTAAGCAGGAAAGGGAAGGGCTGTCGGCCCTGTCTGCCCTGAATGTTGATCACAAAGAGCATAAGGCTATAACAAGCATTTGGGTGGATCAGCAGGTGATAAGAGGGGTGCTTGCCCATGCCAGGCCGTATGGAGTCTTGCCACTGAAGCTCAGTTTGGAAGTAACAGATTGCTTGTGACTTAAAATACGTTCTCAGTCAGAGTTTCTGCTGTAAGGTAAACTGAGAAAAGAGAAGGAGACTGAGCTGGGTATACAGGACTTCCTGCCCACTACAAATGTCTGCCAGTAGTGTATATGACGTGAACAGGAAAAACTAAAATTAGTTGGTTTCAAAACTGATAGCCAAACATGAGAAGAACAAGAAGTGAAAAAGAAGAAAGTGAACATTCTATTGAAACTGGATGTTCTGTTTCAAAGAAAAAAAAGTATGATGCTGTCTTGGCTTGCTAGCATCCTTTTTTTTTTTAAAAAAAAAAAAAAAAAAAAAAAAAAAAAGCACCAGCTATTATCTTAATGAACTTCCAGGCCAACAGATACCTCCTAATAAGCTCAGTACATTCAGAGGCTTAATAATGTTAGTGAGAACAGTTGTTTCCATACTGGTGTTACGGAAGCTTCTTGGTGTAGTCATGTCCCTGAGATCTGTCCTTATTGCTCGTAAAGAAAGTTGCATGCGTGAAAGTGCTGCCAGCTGTCATTTCTCACCAGCAGGCACATTAATTTTACTTGAAATCTGCTTTATTCATTAATATTTCTTTGAAGTTTTATACAAAAATGGTGTTTTGTTTTTGTCATATTTGTCTGTAGTACAAAGATATATTTATCATCAGAACAGAAGCCTGGAGATAAAGTATTCACTTAAGCCTGTGTGTGATCTAAACGCTATGACAAAAACCTCGATGGGGTTTTCAGAGGCAGAAAGCCACTGCAAGTTCATCTTCATGAATGCATTTTTAGCTTAAGAGGAGCTTAGGCTTTAAGCCCCAGTAACAATTTACTTGGAAACAGCAACACATTGTGAGTGGCTCCACATCAATCTGATGTGAGTTATCCGTAACCCTCATCCCCTGTATCTCGCTGCTGGTAGTAATCCCATTAGATGATTACATCTGGTGTCCTCAACAGATGGATTTAGTCAATTGAAAAAGTACTCCAGGTGGTTTAATCGGCTGTGTGGTCGTTTTATAACCAGAGCCGCTTGTGCCTACAACTGTGCCTTAAGTGAAGTGGATCTATGGGCCATTACCAGGCTCTATCAGTTGTGCACATAACCATCTTGTTATTTTTTTTAATGTAGCTGTGTTATTGGAATCTGTTGTCTAGTTTTCCTTCAGAGGAGCCACCTCTTGTTGTATCCATCAGCTTGCATTTAACAGTCACTGGCAGGGAGGTACGGTTTGATCTGCAGCATTCACAATACAAAACCAGCAGTCTAACCTCTGCAGACACATCAGGCACTGTACTTGCAGGCTGTGTTGTCCAGGATGGTGAGCTTTAAGTGTTTGTACAGTTGGAGTGTGCCATGGCTTTTTTATGTTTGGCTGAAGTGTTTTGGCAATGCAGTACACCTTGTGTTGATAGAATATAGGAAACAGATGGTTTCTGAGTTATGTACAGAAGGGAAAAAGGCTGATAGCCTACTTCAAGATGTAGTTAGCTAGTCATATTTCACTGTTTTATTACTGGCTAAAACAAATACAGTATTTTCTGGCTATAATGAAAGGAACATAATAGAAAATATGTAATCCTTTTGACAATCCATAGTGGAAACTTTCAGATATTAAAGTTTTGCTGCATCCTCAAAAAAGGATGGCTAAAAGGAAAGCATAGGAAACTCTGAACTGGCCTGTTTCTTCTAAAAATGAGATAGGATCAAAGGAAAAGCACTGAACTGACCTGCAGTAGCAGATAAATACAACCCTAATTCCTAGGAAAAGGAAAACATCAGAATTTTGTGTTGGGACAGTGCTGTAAGTGCACCTTTTTAAAGATGCACTAAGATAAAGTACACAGAGTGTTGAACTGCATTGTATTGCTCAGGTTTTGCCTGTTAACCTTACTGCTGAAGTATGGAAAAAAACTAAAACTGGAAAAGCATTATTTTGTAACACATTGCCATCGCCATATCACTCAAGTCATGGTCTGATTTAATCTTACTGCCTGAAGGGTCACTAAATGTGTAATATAAAAACTGTGATTCTTTCCTTTCTGGAAAGGGCCTGGTTTTACAAAATGCTGAGGGCATGATGATCAGCATTTACAAGCTGGTGTAATGAACAGTGGGGCCGATGATGACATCCGTTCCCCATCTGTCATTTGGAGGTCATCTCATTGTCACCTGCAAAATAAAGGAAAGCATGAAGAGTAAGTTTAGTTCCTTGTAGACTTTGCAGACTCCTGCCTGCTTTGCAGTAGTTATGCCAATCTTTAACTTGCATAGCTAAGCCTTGATGCCCTGGGCACACTATTCTGATCTGAACAAGTCCCTGTTTCAGTGAGATCAAGGTAAATGCTGTGTGTGCGCTCCTAGCTCATGATGATTGATGGATGAGTGGAACTGGGGAGGTTGGGGATGCTGGACTGGCCAGGAGGATGTCCAGACCACTATGAACTGAGTGGATGCTCTTCCACTCATCACCCGTGAGAATGTCCCAGTTTCACTTCTGAAGAAGCATGTCACCAAGTTGTCTTCTGACCTCTGGTCCCACTTCATTGGGCTTCCTGCACTAGGGATGTCTCTCAGCATCAAGACATCAGTGTGACGGGATAGAGCTGCTTTAGAAGAAGCCTAGGATAAGACTCGAGTTTGGTTTATGAACTGGTGCATTATACTGAGTTCAGGTTCCTCATATTTGCTCTCTAGTGAGATCTTCAGAGCTCGTTTTTCCTCAGACATCTTCAACATTCAGTTGTTTCTGAAGTAACATCATGTTAATTGACCACCGATGGTACTGCTTTAATCTGCACCACTTCTTAGCCTGGTGCTTGATGATGAAAGATGCAAAGAAGTAGTTGAAGCTGTCTAAAAAAACCCTGTTGAAGGTAAATAACTTAGCTTATGTGTTTGTTAACCAAAGTGTTTCTCAGAAGCAATGAGATTAAGTGGATCAGCTGATGTGCTGTGCCTAGTGGAAAGAAGCTTATTTAAATTAAGAGGAGCAGAGAATCTGTGCCTCAGTACTAAAGGAAGATGGACTCCACAGAAGACCTTGACTATCCTCAAATCATCTTTCAATACAGCAATGGATTTTTAGTCTCAAAGGTAAGAACCGTAAATCAGTCTTGGATAGAAATTTTAAAAGCATATTGAAAGAAATACTCAAGGATCTCACCTTAGTTCCTTAATCTAAATCTTTGGAAAGAAAATTGTCTCATAAGAAATTATCCTATCTACTCATCTAGCTGTGAAGGAAATTTGAGAAGACGAAAGTTTGAGAATTTTGGCAACTCACATTAGAGTTAATGTTCACTGAGATCCTGACCTTTGGGAGACTGGATGAGCAGATCTTGTCTCTGCTGGAGGCTTTAAAAGCACAGTGGTTTATAGCCAAGAGCTTGTTGTCTTGACTGCCTCGAATGAGCAAGGCTCCTTACATCATGGGATTTCTTTTTTTTTTGTGTTTGGAGTTTGAGAACCAGAAGACTGCCTTGCGTTTCTGCCTTTTCCCTTTTCATACCCAACAAATGGCAAGATTTTTCAAATATGTTCCAAGAGTTTCCTTCCTTCTCACGTGATTTTTCAGTTTATATTTTGTAGAAGGCAATTTTTGGTAACTTCCATTTATTGTCACTTTTCAACTCTAAAAGGGTGGTGGTCTTCAAGACTATATTTTTTCCAGACAGAATCTGATTAAGGCACAAGGTTAGAATGAATAGTTTTCATTTCCTTAACACTTGCAGATGTTATTTGCCTTTGTGTGTGCACATGAGCAGAAAAATCCTGTCTTCCAGTGCGGTGGAGGTTTTTTCTTCATTTACAACTCTAGTTATCTTTACAACTCCAGTTATCTTTCCTACTGTCTTCTGCTGTATCTCTAGCCAACATGGTAACAAAAGGAATACACTTCAGAGGTCTGCAAATGCTACTGCATACAAAGGCTCCAGAAGTACAGAACACTTAGTGAAGAGAGAAAAAAAAATGGATGATGAGAGACCTTTTTGCTTGGTGAGAAGTAAGATTGCCCAGCACTTTCAAAATTAAAAGCAATACAGTGTTTTTGAGAAACAGTCTCAACTTTGGTTAAGCCATGCTGTTCTTACTGAGGGTAAAAGTAGCTTCCCTTGGACTTTATCAAATCACTGTAGATATCAGTAGTCCAATGAGCTGATGACATTATGCACGTTTTGGGGGCTTTTAGGTGGCCAATGAAATAGATTATCTATTACTTACAAACTTGACCGTTTACAGCTAGAGAAGGATATTTTTCTTGTGAAGTGTAGTTGTGTATGTCTATCTGTCTGAAGGCTTCTCCCTAAAGCTTATACACCCACCTCCATTCTTTCTGAAAAGACAGCATGTTTCTGTTGGTTTGAACAAAGAAGCCCTCTTGGCTGAGACAAAACTTCCTTCCCTGGGGAGTCTGCTGTAGCCATGGACTTCAGTACCTGAAAATAAATCAGTCATGTATGTGGGCATTACTCAAAGAGGGTCCACAGAGTGGGATATCCACCCCTTCCCTATAGCATATGTTAGATAATTAGTTGAAAGGGGAGGGGGGGAAAAAAAAAAAAAATGAATGACCCCCTCCCCCGAATAAAAGCAAACCAACAAAACATAAAGCCAGGAAACTCACAGTCTTACCTTTGCTTAAGTTCTCCAGGCAAAAAGCAAGTGAGACGTGTAAACGTGTTCTGAAACTAAGGTACAGTCACGAACATTCACAACCAAAGAATGGCCCTGAAGTATGAACTTTGTAAGCCTGAAAAACTAATTGGGTTGGCCAGCAAAGCAAAAAAAGAACTGAAAAAGGTTGCACTATGAGGAATCCATGGTATTATCAGTGCTTAGAGAATCTTTAGCTGGACTTGTGTGTATGAAATAATTTTTTGCCTGAAAAAATATTATTATATGTATATTTTCTCCAACAAAGCAATTCAGTTAGCCTTGGTGCTTTCACATGACCCCCTTCCTCTCACTTCCAGGTTATGTTCACTGCCTGTGAGTTGGGAGTGTTTGATCTTCTGTTGGAGTCAGGACGACCTCTATCTTTAGATGTCATTGCTGCACGCTTGGGTACAAGCATCATGGGGATGGAAAGACTTCTGGATGCCTGTGTGGGATTGAAGCTTTTGGAAGTAGAGCTGAGACGAGAAGGAGGTAAAGAAAGAAGATGAAGGGGAATCACAGAATGGTTGAGATTGGCAGAGACCTCTGAATTTCATCTGGCCCAACCCCTCTCCAGCAGGGCCACCCAGAATAGGGTGCCCAGAGCAATGTCCAGGCAGCTACTGGAGATCTCCAAGGAGGAGATTCTACTGCCTCTGGGCAGCCTGTGCTTTTTCACACGCACAACATAGAAGTGCTGTCTGGTGTTCAGAACTTTTCATATTCTCATTTGTGCCCATTGCTTCTTGTCCTGGCACTGGGCACACACACAGAAGAGAACCTGGCTCCATCTTCTTTCTACCCTTTAAAGGGTAGATGGAAGAAACTAAAACTCTTAGAGTTCTCACGGTTTTGAAACTGAGGTCAAGTGTGAGGAAAGGTGGTACGTAGTCTTAGGCCTGTTACCATAGCTTAAAGAAGAGATCATCTAAAAGAAAAGCAACAAACGTCAGCATGATTGAAGACAAAGAAAATCCCAGGAGAAGGTTTTCATATCTCTAAACTTCTTTGTGCAGGAGCCTTAAATGACCTTGCACAAGATAGCTACCACTGCAGAGCTTGTCTCCAGAGAAGTCTGATGTGTGGGCATGATTTTAAGCTTTAAAACAAAACGAGAAGGCAACTTAAAAGCACATTTGTTTTCCTTGGAGGTTTTGCCATTGTGTGAAGGAGCTTGTTAGGTTTCTGGTCTGAACTGAGAAGTGACATGAATTCCACCTTGCCCTGGAGTCTTTGAGTCCATGTAATCAGAAAAGGCTGTGCCCATCAGACAGCTAGCGATGATGAACTTTGAAATGTTTGAGTCCTGCTGTGGCTTGTGTTTTCTTGCCCTGTTTCAGGATCACAGCAGATGCCCCATGAGTTCAGGGAGCTGCTTCTGACAGCAGAAGCATGTAGATAAATAATGAACCTTACAAAATGTTCCTCTTGCTGTTCCTGAGATGTTTGATTCTGAAGGAAACATAGGTAGGTAGTGTTTACCCACACTGAATGGGACCGTGCAGGTTTCACCAGCCGTTATCAACCCCAGAATACTGTGCTACACGCTACCTTTGGAAGAACTGAGTGTAGAAGCAACATGTTTCTCTATTGGGATGTACAGATATATTCTGATAATGTATATATATCATGCTGTACAGTAGGCTTGGCAAGATGATAGCATACATGTTAGTGAATGTATTTCTTTCACCCCTTAGCCTTCTACAGAAACACAGAAATTTCCAATATCTACCTTACAAAGTCAAGTCCCAAGTCTCAGTATCATATTATGATGTATTACTCCAATACCGTCTACTTGTGCTGGCACTACCTGACTGATGCTGTGAGGTGAGGAGGAGGATGCGGGTGTTGTGTGCTGTGTGCTGCAGGCTACTCTGCCACATCTGTGTGTCTTTTCTTAGTGTCCCTGGGAAGGGCACAGAAAATGTTGGATGGTTCTCAGAAAGTAAAAAACAGTTAAGATCTACTGCTGTTACTACTGCATGTTTGTCTGTTTCTCCTCCCATCTCCTCCCTAGAATAGGTCTAGAAAGGACTTTTGTGTGTTTTGGTATTTGAGAAAACACTTGTTCACTGCAGTTGCTTTTATTTTTGGAGACATCAAAATAAATGATCAATAGCAATGGCTAAGGATACTTCTATTGCAAAGGCATAATAGAGTAGCTCAATATAGGGCATGGAGTCTCACTTATTCTAGTCTGCAACAAATGAACAAACTGGCTGTGCGTGAAGGTGGTGATCATCACACCAGTTTTGCACCTCTGCCTCAGATGTAGCTCCATGAAGAACAAGAGATTCTTGTTGAAATATTTCACCATCTTTTGGGAGTGGCAGGTGGGGATGTCATTACATCCATGGCACATATAGTCTGTCTATTAACCTCAGCTCCTTTGTGTGTTTGGAGTAAAGAAGGAATCCATGCTAATATGCTTTTTTTTTCTTTTTCTTTTTTTTGTTGCAATTTTAGAGAAGGAAGAAATCAATATGAAAGAGCTTTTGGCATTTCGTCTAAAGACCTCTTTGGAGCCATGTACAGGTATTAGTATATTAATAGGAATATATTTCTTGTGATAGGAAAAATTTGGTTTTAATTATGACCGAGTATTAATATTGTGATGTGAGAATTCCATTCATTAGAAACATCGTGCAGAGTTTTCCCTTCTCAGCAATATCCGTTATTGGAACACTTGGATATTTTAAATAGGAATGTATAATTTCCTATTGTGAAAAACGAATCTCGGGTCTCCCTGAAGTCCAAGAACTAGCAGTAATACACTCATTGACTTTGCTAGATTTAATTCCCTATTCAAGTGCATCAGTGCAAACCTATTCCTTTTTGCTGCGATAAGTCTCAAGCTAGGTTTATGTGCAAAGGGAAGATATTGGTTGCAAATAAAATGAGATATCAATGCTTAAGCTAAATTTCTTAATAAGAATTCTATAAGAGTCACTAAGAATGCTGTGAGTTACATTTCTGAGTTACATTTCTATATGCTGTGTCTGTGTTACTAGATCAGAAGAAGAAATGCTGAAGTTCTTGGCTGGCCAGAACTCAATCTGGAGCATATGTGGCAGAGATGTACTTACTGCATTTGACCTTTCCCCTTTCACACAGATTTATGACCTGGGAGGTGAGCATCAGTAGATCTTCTTCAAAAAGCCTCTGAATTATTTTTCCAAGCTTGGGAGGGGAAAATAAAAAAAAATACAGAAGAGCACCTCCTATTTTATATGATGGGCAAAGCAATGGAAAGAAGGATATATCTCAATCTTGCCAGCAACAAAGGAAGTGTTTTCTCATTATGAATGTGTTTAAAAAAAATAGTAGATTGGTGTGAGTATTAGGAAGCTAAAGTTTTTGTCTATGGATTCTCATATGTGCGTGTTGTGGCTCATCTCCTTGTTTACATGTCAGATTTTCTATTTCCTTGCTTGATGTGTTCCTCCAGTGCCAGACTCTTTCCCCTACAGTCAGTGCCATTATGTTGAGACTGCCTGCACTCTCTTCACAAATTGCTGCTGAGTACTGCTGAGATTCATGGAACCCGTCAGGCTCCCTTACTGCTCCATCCCTTATTTAGCAGCTCTGTTTTTCACTTCCCACCTTTTGCGACCCACTGCTGGCTGAGGTGCTGTGTAAGGGCTGTAAGAGCTGGAGCTGACCGTGCAGGCCAGAGTGGCCACTCCTGTCCTTCCTCTTCTTTTTCTATGGCACTTGAGGATGAATGTACACCATCGGGTGCCATAGAGCTGGATGCACCCATTGCTGACATTGCTTTACAGTAGGTGTGCAGAACAAGGTGGTTTTGTTTCAGCACTGATCTACTTTTCTCCCCACAAAGGCGGTGGAGGAGCTTTGGCCCAGGAATGTGTTTTCCTGTATCCCAATTGCACAGTCACAATTTATGACCTGCCCAAAGTTGTACAAGTGGCCAAAGAGCGATTGGTTCCTCCGGAGGAGCGACGGATTGCCTTCCATGAAGGTAGGTGCAGACATCTCTGTGGGCAGGTGCTAGTAGTGGTAGTGCAATGTAGGCCTGCGGGGTTGTGGTGGGCAGGGGTTGCCTGGGTCTGGTTGCTCACCAGGGAGGTTGGTAACCAAAACTGCCCTTGTACAATGTTGCCTTGAGTTAGTCGCTTATCCAGACAATGTGAAAGAATTGACAGCTGTATCTTTGAACACTCCCAAAAGCAAATCTGTCAGGGTTGTATTGTCACAGCTTTTTAACAACTGCCATGCTGTGTTGCAAGCTTCCTAACATTCCCTTGTCTCCTGTGCAGGCCTCTTGGCAGATGCATGGAACTCCAGACCTGCTCTGAGCAAGGGGTTTTCCCTCTCTGGTTGTGATTGCTAGCCTTCTGTAGTATTTCAGGCTTTGAATGTGGATAAGCTAACCCACTCTTATCCAGTCCTCAGACAGTCTTCGTACCATCTGTAATGAAAATGTGTTTAGGGACATCTTGTATTTAATGTCTTCAGAAATCTTTATTAGAAGGACTTAATATTGCTTAAAGTTCTGAGAAAGGAAAGAAGCTTTTGAGGAAGGGAAGGAGTATGTTAAAGTGAAGATGAAGAAACAGAGGAAAGGCTATGTGTGTAGTGATGCAAAGAACTGGGAGTGCTGATGAGAAAGTAAAATGTGAAGAAAAAAATATGAATGCAGTACACTAGATGCTGAATGAAAGGCATGACCATGTAACTAGTGTTAGGAGGTGCAAATGTGTGTGTTTTCTGCTGATGGATTTATGGTGTAGCTCCATTTTACTGGGTTAGTCTGTTGAGGTCTGATGTGGGTCATGGACCTGGCAAGCACAGAGTCCTTAGATCTGAAGAGAACAAAAGATACTTGCTTAACCTCCTCTTTGTTTCAGGAGTTCTGTGTAGAACATGTATTTTGCTTTACAGGAGATTTTTTTAAAGATTCAATCCCTGAAGCTGACCTCTACATTTTATCAAAGATACTGCATGATTGGGATGATGAGAAATGCAGGCAGCTGCTGGCAGAAGTCTATAACACCTGCAGACCTGGTAGGTGTGAGCTTTGGGGAAAAGAAAGGGAGACCACCCGTTAGTTATGTGGATCACACAGCTTCAGCACCAGTGGCATGCTCCAATGCCTTTGCTCCTTTCTTGTCCTCTGTGATGGTGAAATAGGACTTAATTGAGAGGCTGCTGCTTCTGGAAAGAACAGGATAGGATCTGGTCTAACTCCTCAGCTGAAAAATATCCCATCTTCTCAGGGTTTTCATAACACTCTTTGTTCAACCAGGTGGTGGAGTGCTGCTGGTTGAATCGCTCCTGAGTGAAGACAGAAGTGGACCTGTGGAAACCCAGCTGTATTCACTGAACATGTTGGTGCAGACAGAAGGAAAGGAGCGAACAGCAGCTGAGTACAGTGAGCTCCTTGGGGCAGCTGGCTTCAGGGAGGTTCAAGTCAGGAGAACTGGGAAACTCTATGATGCTGTTCTGGGGAGGAAATGATATGTCTTCTTTATTCTGTATTACTAAGTACAGGCGGAGAAATGTGATATTCTTTTCCTAGAGGACTATTATATACGTAGCTTTTATTGAAGGCAGTCAACTTTTCTGTTAGCTGATACATTGTCAGGAGTATCATTAATAATACACTTTCGGTGTGGATAGGTTGTGAATTCAGCAGCCTGACTAGGGCTTGCCTTTGGATCTCAATAGCAGAGGGAGAAATCGATACCTGTTCCACAATAAATTACCCATGAAAGAAATGTGCAGTGTTGCTGCTAACCACTTTACATATATTTCTTCTTCTTTTTTATTTTAATTTTAAAAAAGTACCTGACAAAAGCAAAGCTGAATTTTCATTTGTGGATTCCTCCAAAATAAAACTGACCACTGTACTGAGCTCTGTTATATGCTTTTTTTATTCCTTGGAACCAAAGTAGTATAAGACAACTATATTGTCTCCTTGTGGTTTATCTTGTCTGAGTTTCAAGAGAAAATCTCTTTGAGCTTTGGTGATTTTTAGCATGTAAAATGATTTTTTATTTTTAATTTATTCTAGATTTGTGTTGAAGTTGAGAGAATTTTGTAGTCTAGCTTGATGATTAGCTGAAACCTGGTGATGTTTTTTACTGAGGAAGTGGTGAGGTGCTGAAGCAGGTTGACCATAAAGGTTGTGTTTGCACTGATCCTGGAGATATTCAAGGCTAGACTGGATGCTTCTCCATTTCTGTGATTTTATTTTATTTTTTACCTCCTGGACAATAACCACATCATCAGATTCCCTGAATGTTATTGCTATTATTTTTAACATCTTACTTACCCATTTCTTTCAGCATGGTTTTCAACAGTTCATTGTATCGTTCAATTTTGTGAGAAGCCTTGGGCAATCTGATCTAGTACTTGATATAGCGGCTGGCAGCTCTGCCTGTGGCAGGGGGGTGGGGGTGGTATAGGAGCTTTATGACCCTTGAGGTCCCTTTCAACCCAAGCCATTCTATGGCAGCTGGGAGGGAGAATGGTGCAGCTTTAGCGTTTATCATGGAATCATAGAATGGCCTGGGTTGAAAAGGACCACAATGATCATCTAGTTTCAACCCCCCTGCTATGTGCAGGGTCGCCAACCACTCGACCAGGCTGCCCAGAGCCACATCCAGCCTGGCCTTGAATGCCTCCAGGGATGGGGCATCCACAACCTCCTGGGCAACCTGTTCCAGTGTGTCACCACCCTCTGAGTGAAAAACTTCCTCCTAATATCTAACCTAAACCTCCCCTGTCTCATTTTAAGACCATGTCCCCTTGTCCTATCACTGTCCACCCTCGTAAACAGCCGTTCCCCGTCCTGTTTATATGCTCCCTTCAAGTACTGGAAGGCTGCAATGAGGTCTCCCCCCAGAACCTTCTCTTCTCCAAGCTAAACAATCCCAGTTCCCTCAACCTTTCCTTATAGGAGAGGTTTAGCTGCACACTTGTTAAGTCTTAAAGAATTAGCAGGAGACATTCAGTAAAATCATTTGGTCACACACTATCTGCAATATCCCACCCAGTTTTTGGAAGCAGAAATAGAGACAGCTGGAGTGAGAATTTGGGAAAGACAAAAGGTCATTCTGCTGATGCAGCATGAGCACTTGTTTGTTGCATATTAAGCTGGAGACTGAGACAGTCTTCTTAGAAGCCCCCTACAGTGCTCTCACTCTCCCTTGGCTGTAGGTAGAGTATGGAGAGGTTTCCCTTAGTGGAGAAAAGCTGGCCTGGTATGTACAAAATCAAATCAAAATGTTATACTGGGGTCCTTCTCATTCTTAGGAAAACAAAACAAAAACAACAGGGCACAGTTCATCAATCCCTATGTAGGAAGTGTATTTATCCCAAGTAGGATCTTGCCCTGTGGATACCCACAGGTTCCTGGAGGAGGTGGAATGAGAGGCTGTGGAGAGTTCCCTCACAAGCTGCAGCTGTTGTGCAGTTCCCCACCTGAGAGATCTGCAGTAGGAAGGTGACTGCCAGGAGCTGCCGCCTGTGAGTAATTTGTTTTGAGTGCTTGCTGGCTAGACAGAACGAGGTGCTGTGTCCTGCAGCAAGCAGGCACACACGCAAAGTAACGAAACGAGGCTGACTGAGCAGACAGTGAGAGTGTGTGGGGCTGACTCAGGTCTTTGCTGATATTCCCATCCCCACCTTAACAAGTACAACAGTTCAGAGAGATATTTTTGCTTGTTGGACCACTTTGGTAAGGGTGGCAGTTTCATGCTACAAAGTAGCCTGAAGGATATGGTGGTATCTGTGAATTAATTACCTTCGTAAGTGAATGAATTAAGGGGCTAAGAATGAACCATCTACAGTTTTTACCAAGGAGCAGTTAATGTACTCTTGAACGAGGAGAACAGCAAAAATGGCCAGTGATGGGGAGTCAGAAAAGTTCTGCATATGCTTTTTTTCGTATGCTTTTTCCCCAGTAAAGTTGTCTGCCCGCATGCTCCCTGTTGCTCACATGGCCGCACTGTTACCAGCATCAGTAGATAGGACAATCATGGTTGATGTGCTGCTGCATGTAAAGTGGTGCATCCTACAACTTTGATGAGTCAGAATTCCTCATGGCTGATGTCTGTGGTAATTCTGCCTTTCACCTGAGGGGGAAAAAAAAATGAAGCAGAGGCAGGATGTTTCAATTTCTCAAAACAAATTCTGTAGACAGAGTACTTCTGTAATGAGGTGATTCACGACTTGTTCTACACATCAGGAACTTACTGCTTAGAGGCTTGGAGGCAACATGAATAGGCAAGATGCACTTTGGATTCTAAAATGCTTTTTAGCTCTATCAAGGTTCAAACATGCTGGGTCTTTACAGAACGGGGTTGACTTATTGTTACCTTGAATGCACGTGAGAATGAGTATTGATAATTACAATAGTAGTATCCTGAAGTTGTTAAGTGAAAATCTATATTCATCTTTAGAGATGTGGAGCTTTAAAACTACAAAGTAATGTAATTACAGGAACTTGTTGTTTCCTTTGTGCTATTTCTACTCAGTTTTGATTTTCTCACTCCTTTTCTGTCCCCTGCCCTTTTCACTATGATTTGTTCAACTTCCTCTTCCTTCCAAGTCTCTATTCTCTTCTGTGTGCTTTTGTCCTTTGTTATCCCTTACTCTTTCCTTCCAGAATCAAGGATAGAGAGTTGCCTTATTCATATTGAATAAGGCCCAGCTTAAGACCTGCCTTGACCAAACAAAGCTATAGCTGGTCTCATCAGAGCCTCTTCCCTTCCTTTTATTTTCTCTCCTTTTACTAAATTACAGACTGTGAAGACAACCTTCTCTCCACATGAGGAACACATGCTCAGAAGGACCAAGTTGCTTCCTTCGCTCATGAGGAGGTTGCTTTGTGAGGAGCAGCCACTCTTGGCAGGGCTCCTGCTCACCTTGATGGCAGATACCAAAGAGAACTTGTCTTTGCAGGGATTTTTCTGTATAGCAACTACTTTGCCGTATACAGGCAAATGAAAACCCTGTTCTCTATGGCTTCCATGCTCCAGTGGGCATTACTAGCAGCACCTTGTCATATTCAGGTCTTGCAACTTTTTTTTTGCTCATTGTTGGATATTGTAATGTTGACAAAGATCATACAGGGACGAAGTGATAAGGTGGAGTTTTCCAAGCAACTGCCTTTTGTGCTTTGGTTGACGGATACATAATGCAAGCAGTTCCCAAATTCAAGGCTCTTTCATAGTGCTACAGCAGGAGATTTTCTGTTTGATGTGGATGGCTCTTGTCAACAGGGTTCTTTCCTTCTCTCATGGGGTTTCTAGCCATGTAGGCTGAGATGAATTTTCTAGCTCCCAATATGACTTAGGAGTAAAGAATGAAACCTGGCCAAAACTGGGGTGAATCAGCAAGAGCAGAACAAGGAGGGTCTTGAGTGCATTGGGCAGGAAATGCAATTCCCAGGCTGAGATGGCTGTGGCCAGTAGAGCTGGATGAGTACTCCTGCCCCATAGTCACTCTGTTCGGTGGGACAGAAATGTCCCACAGAGCCTCCCTCCTCCTGAGCAGGGCTGCTGCTCTTGGTCAGTGTTTAGATATGAGATGACAGTGAAAGAATAATCATAAAATATGATCAAAGTTAAGAGAATGTGTGTATAGCAACATTAAATGTAACATTTTTGTTTTAATTTCTTTTTGTCTGCTGAAGTAGTCTTTCCTTTTTCAGTGGCAATTAGATAAAAATAATTCAACTTGTAAGGTTCACTAAGAGAAAATTGAGGTTGGTTTCCTGACTGCACCAGGGAGGTGTTACTTCATCTATAACACTGGTGCCTAGTGGTTCAGTGTATGGAGCTTACATAGTAAGCTTTTGGTAGCAGAGGAGCTGCAGGGGTGGCTTTTGTGAGCAGAGCCCAGCATTGCCCCACATCAGAGCAGAGCAGCTGCAGCTGCTCGAAAGGGACCCACCGCTGCCAGAGCTGCGCCGTGAGCAACGCTGGGTGTGCTCTGGGAGAGCGGATTTAAGGAAGGGAACACCGCTGTGCGACAGCACCTGGGAGAGAGGGGTGAGAGGTGGGAGAGAAGCGGCTCTGCAGGCAATGAGGTCAGTGAGAATGGAAACTAGTGAGCCATCTCCCTGCCCTTATCTCAATACATGATCTTTGTAAATCATATTTTCTCCTCATTTGAGAAGGACAAAAAAGAGAGCAGTGTGGTGGAGCTCAGCTGCCCATTGGTGTTAAATTACTGCACTTCTGTTAACTTTGCCAGGTTCTGCTTCTGATCTACAGTGCTTGGTATCAGTATATTTTGAGAAACTCCAGTGGGAAAAAAGCTTGATAGATGTCTCTTGCTGCCTATTATCCCACACCTAAAGACTGCATCACAACAAAGACCCTGAAAGCATTAAGTTGATTGAAGACAGACACCCCTGGTTTGTAAAGGATTTGCTGGTAGCCAAGGGTCTTTGAGAAGCACGTCTGGATCTGTCCACTAGGTGTCCTGGGCTGCTTATGCTGCTAGAAGCATGTGTGTGTTTTTCTCTACAGATAATGTACATTTACACACTCTAACGATCTCACCCTTCAAAAAACACCTTAATGTAAATCATCCATGTTTGGAACAATCTCTCAGTGATGATCAATGATGTGGTAAAAGCTTCCATACAGCAATATGAAATGGTACAGGTTTTAGGAGAGCACAGAGGTGAATTACTGCTATGTGTTAAAGGCCTTATCTCATGAATGTCAAACTTTATACAAAAGGGAAGATGCTGACTGGAATGTTATCTCTTTCATGTCACGTGCTGATATGCAGACTTTATTATTTCCAAGAAAAAGAGGCTGATCCATTAAGGATGAAATATCCTCTGTGATAACCTGTAAATTGGAAGATTGCGTGCCATAAAGGATACCTTAACAGCACTGCAGCCGAGAAAACCATACCATTTGTTCTCTAGTGGGTGTTTTAAAATAACAATTGATAAAATAATGCTCTTGAGAAGGCAGGAAATACCAGCTGGTGGAAACAGCTGGTTCCCCAGCTATGGGTGTATATAATAAGCAAAACATTGTGTAAGCCAGTTTGTTAGAGAAGTTCATTTGTTATTGTAGAGCAAATTGATTAGCTTTAAAAATGTGTGATCGCAGTGTTTCTGTTCTAGAAAAAAATCTGCAGCTACCTGTGTCTCTGAAGAATGACTCTGATGCAAAAGTTACATTTATTGTTGTGAAAAATGAATGTAATGTATCTCGTGATTTAATGATACGGTAATACTGAAGTGAAAACCACGCTTTACAAGAGGTTTGGTGTTTGCACACCTCTGTGTTGTGTTCCTTTCCCATAACCTGGCATTTGGAAAGCTGAAGCCTCCATTTGTCCTGACTGCAGGCTTGGCAGCCCTGGGGGTACAGCACAGGGATAAGGGAAGAACAACCTGAAAATTCAGGAAATCCTCAGAGCAATTAACTCCTTCAGAAATATTAAGCTTATCCATGAATCTGAATTCATGCCAAATTCAGGTAACTTAGAAAGCCTCTTTTATTCCAGGTAGCAATACCAAGCCCTCAAACATGAGGTGTGTGGATGTCTTCCATTTGGTAGAAAACAGCTGCTTTGTAAGAAGTTTTAGTGATTTCTTTTCCTGTAGAACTGTCTTTGGAATAGGTCTGAGCAAATGAAATAGTTGCAGAGGGTTCAGTGCGAATGGGCCTAGATCTGGGCAAATGAATGAACTTTGCAGGATTATGTTTAGTGTCTATGCAGACCGAAGATCCTAAATAGAAACGATCATCGTGCATTATACTCGGAATGGGGACAGTCTGAGGAGATGTCTATTATTAATGTAGGTGTGCTCTTGAAACCCATTGCCCAGAATTTTCCTTTAGAGAAGACACGTCTTGTTAACTGCAAGCTGCACTGATGGCAGGGTATGTTGTTGAGGATGAGGAGCTCAAAGCATTTCTATACTTTGGGGTTTGCTGTAGTTTCCTTATGTTCAGGTCTAGTATTCTGGTAATGCAGGAGACCTCATGATGTTATGACAGGAAGTGTATGCTATTTCTGAATTGTATATATTGGGATATTTTGAGTGTTAAGTATATGTATGTACCTGGAATGTAAGGATACGTGGGTTTTAGATAGCTGGTTAAGGACTATTCAGCCTGAAAGACAAAGGCAAGAAACAAAAATGTAAGAAATCGCAGTGAGGTACACAAATGCCAGCAAACAAGCTTTGAGTAGGACAATGCCAAATAATAGTACACCTCGAGCACTCTATGGGGTCCACGGGAGGATGTCCTGAAGAGGTTCATCCAGATCTTTGTATCTGAGAAACAAAATAAACAGGGGTTTGATAAAAGAGAGCAGATACCACAGGATTGTTTGGTGTTCTGCATATCCAGCCTGTACATTTTGTTCCCTGCAGGTAATATGGTATTTGAAAACATCACAGCATTCTTTAGCTGACTTGTGGGAATTAATGTGGAAAACTTAATGTGAGGCTCATGGGTAATGCTGTATTTAGGTCCAAAGGCATGAAAAGGAATGAATCAAGGGGAGAGGGGAAGAACATGCCTAGGAACATGAAGATGAAGGGGAATGGAATGGCTGGTTTTGTGTTGGTGCAGACAGAAGGAAAGGAGTGAGCAGCAGCAGAGTACAGCAAGCTCCTTGGGACAGATGGCTTCAGGGAGGTTGGAGAGAACTGGAAAACTCTATGATTCTGTTCCGGGGAGGAAAAGGTAAGCCGCCAACTTAGCTTTTACTTAAGGCAGTGAATGTTTCTGTAGGCTGGTACATTGTTAGGAGAATCACTGATATCTGAGCATGTTTGGATTGTACATCTGAGTACGGGAAAAATAAATTAATACCTGTTCCAGAAGGAATTACCTAGAAAACAAATGGTAGCATGGAGAGCTTATTCTTACTGCTCTGTACACTGGTTTTGCTTCAGGTCTTTGTTCCATTCTCTCCAATTTTAACACAGTACCTGACAAAGACAAATCTTAATTTCCACTGTTTCCTTTCCTGTGGTATAAAACTGATAACTGTACTGAGCTCTGTTATACTCATGTTCCCTGGGGACTGATGTACTGAATTCTAACTCCTTGTTATTGGTCACTTTTGAGCTTGTAATTCTGTCCTAAGGGGAACAGACAATGGCAACTGAATTGGGAAGTCATAGCAAATGAAATATTTCTTCTTTCTTTGCTATAGTTTGTAAGGCACACTGGAGCAGCAATCTCAAAGACCTGGACGCTTGCAGGGGCAACAATGCAATTTGTTATTAGAAGAAAAAATACACTCTTTCCAAATCCTCCTTAGGAGTTAAGCACTGAATTTCTGGACATAAATATCCCACAAGTGCCAGAATTCAGAAGGAAACTTGTTTACAAAGACAGTTGCTCTCTATCCAGGAGCTGCACAGAAGCACATATTGCCTTGGGTTATGTGCCATCTCGACTGTAGCAAATGTGCCTCACGCAAAAAGAGAGAATCTGTCGTATGAGGAAGTAGACTTGGAGGAACACAAGACCCACGTGGCTTTTGTTGTGATAGGAAAAGTGGTTTTGGTGTTAAGTGATCAATTCAAGGTAAGGCAGTATCCAAGAGGCCAGGTTCGGGGAAGATATTAAGAAAAATAGAGTCGTGTTCCCCTTAGAAGGCAGATTAACTTGGGAATAAGAACTTCACAGTCTAGCCTGATGACTGTCAGGAGTACAGCGATGCTTGTAAATGAATGACAGTTCTGAAACCCCAGGGAATAGCAGCTGTGAGGCAGCGTGAAGTTGTGGAGCATCTAATTACCCATCAGGGATCTCCCTGCTACTTGCTGTCCATTATTTGTTTAAAACAATTGTTGTTAAGTCTGCTCTGGTGTGGGTGCAGCTCTCTCACTTGCCACTAGATGATGCTGTTGCTGTGTCCATCTGCCACAGTAGCATCAGCCATTATCAAGGGGAAACAAACAAACAAAAATCAAACCAAAAGAAAAGACTGGAAAATTTTATATGGTCATTTGTGGTGACAGCTAAGATGCCATGTAAATTCTGAAGTTTAGATATAGGGGGTCAAGATGAAAATGAGTGAGGCATCTCTGTTCAGCTCTCAGTAAATGCAAACCTGTCTTTATCATGCGGTGCTCAGTCTGGAAGCAGAGGTGGAAGAAGCAAGCCCCTGATCTTAATGTTCCATGAGTTTTATGCCTTGAACACACCATTCCTTTTACAGCCCGTACAGGACAGCCTCTGCTTCCTCCCTGATGACCTTCAATACTGTCCTCAGGTTCCCTAAACTGCCTGCCACTCTGTGTTCCCCATGTGGCCTGGTTGCTGGCTTGCTGTCCCATGCCTGCAAGCCACCCCTTGGCTAGTACCGCCCCTAGCCAGGGCCCCATCATCTGCCATAAATGCCTGGCATTCATTCCTAGATGATGCCTTTCTGGATCCTGTGTTTCAGCAAAGGGATCAAAGCAGTGTGCTTTCACTACTGACCAGTTTGTAGCTGTAAACAGGGAAGACAGGCAAAGAGATTTGCTTGGTTTCACCATGAAGTCTATGGTGAAGCCAAGAATCCACTCTCACCAAGACCATGCCGGCATTAACCACTAGAGGGACTCAAAGCACAGAGTAATGAGGGCTAGGAGCAAGCCAGGACTGCGTACTTCACGTCTTTATGTAATTTAGGATACCCCTCTGCCGTAACTGTGTGGCCTTCCTCACTTTATTCTCTGCTTTATATGGAGGATGGACTTCGGAGTGCCTACAAATTGGCCTCAAAATGGCACGGGGAAGGAATGGTGCACTGATTACCTTCCTTTTCTCCAAGTTCCTCATTGCTGAGTAGGGCCAGCCATTCCAGTCATAGAATCATAGAATCCTTAGATTTGGAAGAGACCTTTAAAGGCCATCTAGTCCAACGCCCCTGCATAATCAGGGACATCCACAGCAAGATCAGGTTGCTCAGAGCCTGGTCCAGCCTGGCCTTGAGTCTCTGGGGGGAGCATCAACCACATCTCTGGGCAGACTTCCCATCTCAGAGAGCAGTATTTTCTGTGGATTTGTGGCATACCTGTGAGACGTTTCTATTCTACACCCTACCTAATGGCATTCTTTTTATCATTCTATCCATTTATCCACCCACCTATCTACTACTGACATTTTCTTCCCTGGCAGCCTCCACTGGTATTATGCCATTATCATGGTCTAGCTATGATACTTAAGCCCTTAACTAGGGTACAAATTTTTCTTGGATTCAATCATGCCAGAGTTTCTCTGCTCTTGTGTTAATTCATGTAATGTAGACAGTGATCCATGTGATATAACTGGAATATTTTAGAAGTATTTCTTCAATTTTGTATACTCAAATTTGCCAGTGAGCAGCAGACAGTGCACACTTATGTACATCTCTAAATTCATGTTCTGCACACATCCACGTTTTGTGTGGTAGACTTCGTTACTCACAGAATCTGAGGTCGCATTCCTGCATTCAACAGCAGCATGTGAATAGATGCAGACCAGAATTTTTTTACTTTCTGACAATTTCTGAAGGCTTTTAGAGAACTAAAAGTGTCATTGGAGGTGGGAACCATGCATCAACTGTGTTTTTACCTGCCTCAAAGGGATGCCAATTAGTGTTGGTTTAACCCCATTAGGCAGCCAAGCAGTGCACAGCTGCTTATTCACTCATCCCCACAGTTGAATGGCTGATAGCATCTGAGGAGCAAAAGTCAGAAATTTCATAGGTTGAGATAAAGACAGCTTAGTAAGTGGAAAAAAAGGAAGAAAAAACAAATAAGTGATGCAAATGCAGTCACTCACTGTCTCCCAGAAGCAAATTAATTCCTGGCCAATCTCCAAACAATGGCTGCCTTCTACAAACCACCCACCCATCTGTTTTTATAGTTGAATATGACATTGCATGCTGTGGAATACCCTCCTAGCCAATTTGGGTCAGCTGTTCAGCCTAGCTGCTTGGTGAGAGGTCCATTGCCTGAAGTCTGGGCTCAGGCACTCTAATTTTCTGAGTATGTGCTATAGAGATCTTCTGATATTGGCCCTACTCATCTGGAGCTTAAACCTTGGAGGCTGAACTCACACAAGAAACCATGAAGGAGACACACAAGGAGATCTACTGAAGCTGGGTGTTTTCTTTAGGGTCTACGTACCAAGAGGAGGACCAAAAACAGATAGATAGAAGACAATTGACTGTCATGAAGGGAATGAAATATGAAGTTGAACCTGGACATAATTCAGTTTACTTTCCCACCTTCTTTGTGGAAGTAATACAACCTTTCTGCACAGAAATGGTAGAGTGAAAATGAGATGGAGTGGAAGTATAGGTTTGAAAGAGGCCAGTCTACCTGATTGTTTTAGGATTTGGGTTAGGGTTAGTGTTTAGGTTAAGAGAAAGACAGCCTAAAGCTTGAGGTGGAGTGGACTGGAAAGAGTTCATCAGTAGGAATGGTTGGCTACAAGAGAACTTGCCTACGAGAAGTTTTTTTGATCTGGGTTACAACTCTGTGACCCAGCCTAAGCTTTCAGGTAGGGCTCTTAGTGTTCAGATTCAGAAAAAGAGAAAGCCTAGAGCTCCAGCCTAGAGAGAAGCTAGAGTGTAGCTGCAGCAGGAAAAAATAGTCTGGAAATAAAAAAAACCAAACACTTGTCTGGAAGACCTTTTTGGTCTAGGGATTGGATTTGTGACTTCACTTAAAGTTTAGCCTCCAGTTAGGCCTATTTTAGTGTTAGGGTAAGGATTAGTGTTAAGAGAAAGAGAAAACTGAGAGCTCCAGATGGAGTGGGGCTGGAAACAGGATGCCAGATGAAAGAGCAGTCTAGACAGTGGCTTCTCTAAGGCTCAGCCCAAACTTAATTTCTTGTCTTCCAGTTGATGTTAAGACATCAAAGTTAGAGTTACTCCTAGAAATACTAACAAAGCCTTTTATTTCTCATTTCCCTCCATCAGGGCCAATGATGGAAATGTCTTGCTACTCTCTTATCAGCCTTGCAGTCTTGATATGAAGACAGTGCAATGTTGTAAACAGATATTTCAAATGTGACATATTTCTCCTGAGTGGTTCACCTTGTTTATAAAATTTTGACAAATGTTTCAGATATTTTTTTTGTATAATTCCTCATTAAAATTATAAAAAATGCCTTCCACTTTGGCCAGAATCTATTCTTTACAGCATCGTCAACCTTAAGATCTCAAAGATTAGGAATGTCTGCAAATCATGAAACTTATTTTTTTTAAATAAATTAGACATTTTTAACTTGCTTACACATTTATGAATCTCTAGGACAATGATATTCATGTTTACAAGCTTTTCTGCACAAATACACAGGGTAGAAGCTTCTCTGTTTTATTGGAAGCAAAAATTTATCTTGTTGGTAATTCTCTGACTATCAGGAAAAATCTCCTACCAGAATAATAATAATAATAAAAAAAATAAAAGCAAAAGAATAAATATCAAAATGATAATGAAAAAAGAGAAGGAGTGGCATACTCATCCTTGTACTCATCTGAACCCCTAAGTTCCTTTTGGTGCAAGGGAAGAGATATAGACACTTCAGGGTACCATTTTTCCAGAATATTTTGCATATTCTATTAACCTACAGAGACTAGAAAGGGAAGTGAGGGCAACTGGATGAGACCAAGAGATCAGATGATCCTATCTGTAGTGCTTTTAATCCAGGAACAGATGCCTTTCTGAAATGAATGTTCAGTTCAGTGAGTTCCTGAGCTCAGTAATTGGCATCAAAGGTTGCTTAAGAAATCTCTGCAAAGGCTATTATCTCTGTGGGGCTAATCTCACTGGGCTCTTGTTATGATCAGAGAAGACTGAATGAATCAGGTACAGAAGGAGCCTGTTTACAGCCATCTACAGCAGCCTCCCTTTTCCTTTACTGTAGGAAGAGCTTAGAGAAAAGTTACTTTTTTGTCCTCTCTGTGATATGTGCAAAATCAAACGACAAGGCCATAATGGCCTTTCTCATCCTTAAACAAAACAGGGCATGGTTCAAGAGCCATTGTGCAGTTTATGTCTGAGTAGGATCTTGCCCTGTAGATACCCACAGGTTCCTGGAGGAGGTGGAATGAGAGGCTGTGGAGAGTTCCCTCACAAGCTGCGTTCCCCACCTGAGAGATCTGCAGCACGAAGGTGACTTTGCCAGGAGCTGCCGCCTGTGAGTAATTTGTTCTGAGTGCTTGCTGGCTAGACAGAGCGAGGTGCTGTGTCCTGCAGCAAGCAGGCACACACACAAAGTAACGAAACGAGGCTGACTGAGCAGACAGTGAGGGTGTGTGGGGCTGACTCAGGTCTTTGCTGATATCCCCATCCCCACCTTAACAAGTACAACAGTTCAGAGAGATATTTTTGCTTATTGGACCACTTTGGTAAGGGTGGCAGTTTCATGCTACAAAGTAGCCTGAAGGATATGGTGGTATCTGTGAATTAATTACCTTCGTAAGTGAATGAATTNGCATAAAAAATCCTGAGTAGGAAAATCAGCAGACTGGGGATAATGGAAGCTAGGAAAAGGCACAAAAAGCAGTTAGACTGGAGAAAAAAAATCCAACAATATCAATAAAAAACAATCGTAAAGATTTTGTTTCCCTTAAAAACAGAAGTCCTGGATAGAGAAGAATGGAAAACATGGCCCCATGGACACCAGTCCAGGGAAGGCCTCCGATCTCTGCTCTGATACAGAATTCAGAGAGTACAGTGGGGCTCTGCACAGGTCCTGGAGTTTGGTCTGGTAAATCCAACTGCAGGAGAAGGACTGCATATGGATATTCACAGAACAGTGAATCAATACAGTGGCAATATTCATTGTAAAGTTCTCCTGACAGGATCCGGGAGAGCAAGAAGTCCCTGTGGGCTTCGCTCTTGATGCTAGGCCAGTGTAGGGACACAAGGTAGGGGGGGCTGTCTGTTCCTTTTAATTTTGCTTTTTAAAAAGCCCATTGTTTCTTAAGTCATATGGGAAGAAGGGGTCTGTGGGCAGAAATAATTCAGCATTAGAAGGAAGATCCCAATGAGAAACTATTTTTATATGGGCAGATGGATTTGAAACTGCAGTTGGCTCAGTGCTGTTCCTAATCTATAATAAGAATCTGTTGTTCTGTGTGATATCCTGGCCATATGCTAAAGCCAGAGGATAGTCTATTATAAAAGAGTGAAGAATAGTTTATATTTCTGAATTTGTTTGTACACTCTGTGGCTCTTGCTTCCTTGTAGGACAAGGAAAGCTCAGATGGAGACAGACAGTTCTCCTATTAGTCCCGTGTTTATCCTAAGAAGGGAACATTCTGCCTCTTTCCTGAAAATTATGTATTTCAGAACAGACAAGAACAAACTGAACTATTGGGCTCAGAAGTTTTTAATAACTCCAGGTCTCAGACCTTTATGCTATTTTTTGCTGTGCTAGAGTAAGGGGACACAAGGCACTTCAGTTGTATGGGAAACTCAGGTGACTAGGAAGTAAGGAAAAAACACATTTACTCACATATCCTCAGTCTGCAAATAAGCCAAAGGGAAATCACAGTCTTGACATCTATTGACTACATAAGCACAGCGGGAGACATCTGTCTGGCCAAGGACACTTGTGGTGAAGCCTGACCAGCACAGAACCTGTCAGAGTGCTTCCATTCCCATGCATTATACCTATTTTCAAGTTTCTGAAGTCTTTAGAATTTTGCAGCGCTTATTAAGAGTCACTTCTAGACATCTCAGATCCACTTGATAGTGATAGGACAAGGGGGAATGGCTTTAAACTGAGACAGGGGAAGTTTAGGTTGGATATTAGGGGGAAGTTTTTCACTCAGAGGGTGATGACGCACTGGAACAGGTTGCCCAAGGAGGCTGTGGATGCCCCATGCCTGGAGGCATTCAAGGCCAGGCTGGATGTGGCTCTGGGCAGCCTGGTCTAGTGGTTGGTGACCCTGCACATAGCAGGGGAGGTTAAACTAGATGATCATTGTGGTCCTTTTCAATCCAGGCCATTCTATGATTCTATGATTCTGTGATTCTATGATCCAATAGTTGGTAGATAGGGCTGTGTTTTTGTGTGTGAAAACACAATGTACTGTGTTTTCTTTATAAATCCCTTCCCAAGGTCTTATGCCATTTAGTCAAAAAACTTTTTTTCAAAAGGAAAAATATATCATCACAGACTTAAGGGTAGGGATTTTCTTGACAAAGTCTATTCTTGACTTTCTAGGCATAACCATTTCCAGTGAAAATGGAGTAACTTCACAATAGCACCTGCCCTGTCCATCAGCCCATTTTGACCACGGTATGAGTTTTTCTCATATAACAAAATTAATTTTCATTTAGAAAGTCTCGGAGATATACATTATTATAAATTAAATCATTTATAGGCAAACATGAATTAACTAATACATTGGATTACAAAGCATGCCTCTTTATTGCCTAACATTCAGAGAAAACTCTTAGATGTAGTAAAAAACGTAGAAAATGATTGCCGATGTTCAGCTCTTTTATTCCACAGGTCTAGAAAACATTTGCTTATACAGATAAAAATATTCAGTTATGATTTCACAGAAGCTATTTTGTTTTCCACCTTTTTTTTTTTTTTNATCTGTGAATTAATTACCTTCGTAAGTGAATGAATTAAGGGGCTAAGAATGAACCATCTACAGTTTTTACCAAGGAGCAGTTAATGTACTCTTGAATGAGGAGCACAGGAAAATCAGCCTCTCTTCTCTGTGAAAAAAACCAAAACAACTCTCATACAGGTTTGCCTGCAAGCTCTTCCAAACACTTACAACTATGGACACACATCAAGCCCATCTCATTATCTTCTGTGCCTCTAAACTCCCTTTCCAGCTTTGCTACTGTCTGTTCTGATCCTGCTATGTAAAGCCCACTGTAATTGTCAGCTCTTCAAGGTATGGAACCCACCTGAAAAGCCCAGGCATGCCCATGGAGTGCCATAATGTGAGAGAATGTACTTGGTCTCAGTCAGAGGACATGGTTAGCCAGTGTGGGCAGATGCAATGTGCCCCAAATCCTGCAATTTCCTGGCCCAGGCTCAGCACACTGGCTTACTACTGCAGTGGCAACTCCCTGAATCTGCTGGGCAGGTGTCAGTGAAAAGGGCACGGTCTGAGTCCCTAAGAGCTTTAGGTTGCAAACATGAGGGCTTGCAGAAAAATGAAACAAGATGCTTTTGATTTCTAATATGAATCTTGAGTTGGGCAAGGAATGAAAAGCAGAAAAAGAGCTAAATCCAGAGCATACAAATGGAATGTGCATTGCTCATCTGGCTGCTCTGTCCCCTGAGTCAGCAGATAGGCTAGACACGGTCAATATGCTACAGCTGCATGTATAATCTGATGTTTAAGCTTGATGAGTCAGAGAACTCCTGTCTCAGTTGGAGTTAGTGATAATCTTGCCCTTAACTTGAGCAAGTGCAAGAATGGGCCATTTTTGTTAATCAGAACTAATTCTCTAAACTCAGTACTTGCGTGAGTACTGTAGTAGGGAAAGAGCAATACAGGAGCTTAGAACTACCATGCCTTTGCTGGAAAACCTTTGTGGGGTGAGCTCAGAATCTCTTCTGTTCCTCTGAAAGTTGTTATTTTGCTGTGTAGGCACTGGCATCTTTACTGGGAAGTTATCAGCCTATATACCTAAGAGCAAAAATGAAAACTCAGCCACCTCCCCTTCAAAAAGTTGCTTTCAGTTTTTTCCCCATTAGTTGTGGTACTGAGGGTCTGACAGAGCCTGAAGCCAAGCTGTGCTTGCCAAGTCAAGGAAAGGGTAACTCCTGACTGCGCTGAATTGAAGGCTTTGTCAGTCTCAGCAGAGCTTCTTACCATTTTTCTTGCTAAGTGATGAACACTGCTGAAAACCTCCTGTCCACATGAAGAGCACACTTGTGGTCAACAGAATCAAGTTGTTTCTTTTATTCACGAGGACACAGAGGAGCAGACACCCTAGGCAAGGTTTCTGCTAGCACTAGTGATGATTCTCAATGAGAAGCCTGCCTTTACAGGGATCATTCTGTGCAACAGTACCTTGCAGTGCATGGGCAAATTGAAACCCTATTATCTCTAAGATTTCCAACAGGAATTGATGGTGAAAGCTTGTCATGTTTGGTGTCTTTCAGCTATGATTTTACCCGACATTGGATGTGTGTCTTAAAGCGTGCATTCCAGAAATAGCTATGTTCACACCTCTCAGTGACCTTTAACAGTCCTTTAAGCAAACTGCAATCAGCAGATCGAGTCTTAGCATAACTTTAATTGAGAAATTTGATCTGAGAGGCTCTTATACACGGTTGGATAAAGCAATCTTCAGAGTTTTTGCTAAAAACATCTTTGCTAAGAAGCAATTAACTCTGGTCTTATCTTTTCCACCTAGTAAATTTTTAGTTGTGCTGCTCCTTTAGCTGTGACACTGAAGAGCAGTGACAGTCCTTGAACAAAAGTTGGTAGGTTGGGTGTAGAGAGCTCCACTGTTAGATAGATAGACTTGAGTGAAATATCCATGAGAGTGTCCTGCTTCCATAAGCAGTGATGGAGACCTGGCACAAATGGGAAAAGAAAGAAGGTGATTTTAGCAGTGGCATTGTTGTCCCTCTAGGTCTATCCAGGTGAAGAGAGAGAAATGCATTGGCATGACTTGTACTCATTCATTCTTTGTCGTCTGGTTTTCTTGGTGGTCTGGCTGGGTTCCTTCTAAAACAGTGAAATGGGAAAAGCAAACTGTGACTTTTTTTAGGGTTTCTTTTCCCTCTATTGATGTTGAAAAGTGGTACGATGACAGAGATCTGTGTGTTACGGGTCAAAACAGTTCCCAAATTTCAAACCTGTGCTGGGGACAGAAGCTTGCCCTGACGGATATAGACAGCTCCTGTAGACAGTGCAGAGTTCTTCCTTACTCTTTATCACTGATCCTCTCACACATTCTCTGTATTTTTAAATCCTTGAAATTTTTGCTCCTCCAGAGAAGGATCAACTTCTCTAATGTATATGGAAGGGACATAACACTCATTTTGAGTGAGCGAATAAATGGAAAATCATGCAACAGAACTATTCAGGGAAGCAAGCGACTGGAAGCAGTTACCCACTGAGTTTTGTGATGTGTTGTTATATCTACTCCGCAAGTCTATAAGGATGCTGCACATTACTGATCAATTTTCCTCTGTATCAGAGGAACGCTACTAGAAAACAGAGCTATACACTGTACAAATCCAAGTTCAGGTATCATAAAGAAAAAATCTGGGAATTCTTCCACTTCTTTTATTAATTTTTGTAGGCTTTTCTCCCAAATTCCCAGTAAGTGTCTAAATGTGAATTGAGATTTTGCTACTTTTTCTGAGATTATAATCTCAGAATATATGCTAAGTGTTCATTTAATTTTGTAACTTCCCAATGAAGCAAATCCACGTCCTACTAAAATTCTGAAATCAAATACTGGGTAAAAAAGTTTTTATACCCTTCTTTGTTTGTCTGTATAGAAGCTAACATTACATTCTATAGATATGGAGGCAGCTCGTATTCAGCATCAGTTTGGTTTTTTTTGCAAATGCAGAATGTGATACAGCAGTGCCTCTCAGGATTCATAGCCTGAAAGCTTCTTTTGTGACCACAGTGAAGTAGAAATATCAAATATAAGAAATCATAAAGAAAGAGAATAGCTGCCTTGTCAAGATTCTTTACACTGGTCAAGTACACTATTTGGAGAAGAAAGAACACCAACCAAAACAATAACATTGCTGTGCATTAAAGATAAATTGCAAGGAAGTTCTGAATTGTGAAAGGGAAAGGCTGCTTACTCTGAAATCAGTTGAGAAATAAATTTATCTTCATGATAAATAACTGTTAATCCTGACTTAAGTGTTAAATCTTGACCTTGATTGTTCGGCCCCTTGTAATTTTCTTTATAAAAACAGCAGTTGATGTAGTTGCCATTGGGGGTAGCTATCGTGTTTCTCTCTCCCTAGATGATCCCATAACAAACACAGAACCGGTTATTTCTGCAATATAGCCGGTAAAGAAAAAATTCTTCATCCACAACAATTTCAGGTTCAGCAGTATCTTAGAAGTATGACAGAAATCACACTAATTATTAGCATTGCCTACAGCATGGAAAGAAAGACTTTACCATAAATCCTTATAACTGATGCACATTTTAATCATTGAACTAATAAAAAAACATGTACAGTACATTTTGTGCTGGAGCTTGAAGTTGGCATACTTGAAGAGATGTGCCTTTCCCTAGTTTGAATAAATTTGGTTTTGAAATAACAATGATCTGGAGGAGTGGAAAAAATCCACTTAAAGCTAATGAAACCTCAAGAGTATGCAGAGATGTCTCATAAGCAGATTCTGCGTGCCTAGCAGAACTTGTTGTTCTACTCCCACGTGATTAGTTGTTCTCATGGGAATAAAAGGAGCTATATAAATGCTTCCCCTCCCTCTCCCTCCTTCTCCAGCATATGGGACATTGAGATGTAAGCGTTTCCCTGCTTTTAAAACAGTGGTGGACAAAGTAAGAGAAGTAAGAAGATCTGAGGACCTGGTCAAGATAAAGCCTGGATCATTTGGTCTTCTCAGATTATTGAAGAGATCACTAATTCCACACTGTGTGCAGTTGGTGTGTAAAGTGTGTAAAGTTGTCAATACACAACTTTACAAAGCTGAATTTATGATACGTAGCAAACTTTGAACATATTGTATATCTAACATTAAAAACATTTTTTTCCAAGAGAGGGATGTAATGCAATGATAAAATACCTTGAAGTGGTAGAAATTAGAACTTTTCAGATGACAACATGAAGAACATTTCTGCTGCATGAAAAGCAAGTCTGTTCCCTGTATCTCTGCAGAAGTGCAAGACATATATGGCTTCCCATGAAAAGCAGAGAAGAGTCGCATCTTCTCTGGTTTTTGTATAGTTTATGGAGGCAGAGCAGGAAGAATGAGAAACATAATGGCATAACTCAATGTCTGAGAAATATAATATCTGGGAAACTCTTTGTTCTGTGTTATAACGTGAATCCATAGCTTCCTCCAGAAAAGGATATGGTCTCGGTAGCCATATTGAGCTATTCTGGATTAAGCACTAGCAGCTCAGTTTTTCAACTATATTCTTTTTGACCTAAAGCTGAATTCTGAGCATACTGAAGCTTCAGCAAACACTTATTTTATGTTTTTCCTGGAGTGGTATAAAACACCTATAAGATATATAATTGCTTTGATGACTGTATTGCTTTAATTTGGTGCTCATTAAAGAGAGGGACTTCTAACTCTGACTTGCTTAATGACACATAGATGTTTTCTGTACCCTTATGTAAGACTTTTGATCTGCAGACACTTCAGTGGATGTACCTATAGAATGTTGAAGTGTGATCTGTGCCTGGGTGTGGAGAAATGTCAGGGTTCAGGCTGGGATGACAAGGAAAGAGCACAGATCACAAATGAATATGGGACTCCTTCAATAGAGTCAGTGGCAGTCACTAATCTTGATCTCAACCAGAAATATTTCCATGGCCATTCAAATGGGCACTTATCTGCTTGGCTGCCAATGAGTTTACTTGTTTATTTGATCCAAGTTATCCAAGACATGTTAGTTTCATAAAAATGGCCAGTAATCCACAATAAATTAATTAACATTTTCAAATACTTTTTAGACAATTAACTAGAATGTCCTTAGGATTCTGAAACCTACCAGCAGAGTATAATATTAAGAATTCATGTTTAACCCAGAGAAATTCTAGGAAATGGGGGTACAGATTCAGAAGTCCCAAAGAGCCAAATAAACACTCTTGAAAGTGGAAGAAAATATGAACTCTGTCCGAGGAATTAATAAAGTATATTACAAGATCTTATGCTGGACGTATGACTGTTCCAGTAATGATAACCAATACACAGAAAACATATGGTTTTCTTAAAAGAAAAATTGTAGCTAAGATGTAATTTGTGAATTGTACTTTTGCCAGTTAAGTTATTGGAAGGACAAAAGAGCCTTTTGTATGCCCTCATTTTGGCTCTTGCAATGGGTCTGCCACCTACTTTAGTCTTTGATCTTTCTACAAGTGGTAATTGGGTGAGGCCGCAACATGCTTCTTGTTTCCCAGCAGAAAAGATGGAGAGGGCCTTGCAACTCCTCCTTATTCAACAGCAGCATCAAGATGGCACTGATGAAGGGAGTAGGTCTTATTTATGCTCTTGTGGCATTTTCAGGAGTACAGACTATGATTTTTACACTGTATCTGTAGGCAGAGCCTTTTTCCAGGGCTCTGGCTGTGATGACTTTTTCCGTTACATTGCACTGGAAGGATGTTACTGAGTTGTGATGCTGAAAGTTACATTGAAGGATAAATATGAAAGAAAAGGAAAACAAAAAAGCAAGTGTGTTGTTTGTAAGAATGGAGAACAGCCTAAGAACCACATTAAAGATAATGAAAATGAAAGTTTAAAAGAATTACTTGCAGTACTTAAGACATTCCAATATAAGAAAGGTGATGGAAGAGTAATTGAGACAAGTTTTTCTAAATCCTGTGAAGCCATTCAACAGTGGTTTCCAAGCAACCAGAACATGTAGATAGCCCCAGGAGTAAGAAGTATTACGAATGCTTTGAGACACAAAGGGGAATAAAAAATAAAACAAAGCTGAGGTTGGTCTGGGAGGAGAGCGGGGTGAAGGGCTTTCCTCAAGCAGCCCTGCATCTGCAGCTGGTGAGGCAGTGAGCTGCCCCATGCTTCATCAGAAAAAGCAAAATAAGGGAAGTGAAGCACACAGACAATATAAGAACTTAGATGAAAATCATATGCTTTGCTATTATTCTTTCACATCTCCCACTAAAACAAATGGACAAGAGTATATATCTTGCAGAATATAATTGTCTTTATTTTGCAGAAGACTGACATCTAGAGTTCTCCAGTACTACATTATAGATATCTAAGAATAGGTCTTGTTAGCTTTTGGCCAGATCAGTAATTGTCAATTTCTTATTCTGGCAATTTTTTTCATTAACGACTAGAACTAGCCACAGCAGAAAGGGATGAATGTCTAAAAATTACTAATTGGCTCAGTAAATGGGCAGCAAAAAGAGTGTAACTGTGTGGATTTTCTTGACAATTCTGAAAAGCAGGTCAAAATGGTTGTGATATTGCCATGCAGGGTAAATTGTGTTTCTAGAGCATGGCTCTGTGTACTCTGATTTGTAAATAAGCAAGCCAATCCTTACATTAGCCTGGTGGAGAAAATGAGGATATATTTTTCAAAATCTATATATAGACTAAGAAGTAACTCCTCTGGTAAACACATTGCAATAGGTTTTCCAAAGAGTCTGTGGAGTCTCCACCTGTGGAGCTATTCAAAACCTGTCTGGACAACCTTTTTTTTGGTGACTCTGCTTAAGGGTTTGGACCAGATGTCCTCGATATATCCCTTCCATAGAATCACAGAATCATTGAATCATAGAATGGCCTGGATTGAAAAGGACCACAATGATCATCTAGTTTAACCTCCCCTGCTATGTGCAGGGTCACCAACCACTAGACCAGGCTGCCCAGAGCCACATCCAGCCTGGCCTTGAATGCCTCCAGGGATGGGGCATCCACAACCTCCTTGGGCAACCTGTTCCAGTGTGTCACCACCCTCCGTGTGAAAAACTTCCTCCTAACATCTAACACAAATTTTATTTGGTCTTGGTTAAATCTGGTATTTGCCATTCATGTACCTAAATCTAAGTTCATTTTCAGATGGCTTTACTGTTGAAGTTTCTCAACAGCAGATTTCTGCAAACTATTCTTTTTGTTAAATAAATCCTCACTGTAAATAAATAAAGTAATATATGTCTCTATATTGACACACTGAACATAACCGATACCAGTCTAAGGACAGCTTATTTTCTCACATTTGTAGGAATAAAATATCTCTCTGGCCTTTTTCCCTAAAGGAAAAGTCTCTTTTCCCTCTTTACCATGTGTAATTGCAGTCAAGTAGTTACCAGGGGAAGGAATGGTCTCATATGCACACAAGACACACGATTGTTAATCCTCATTTCTTTGGTAAATACAGCTAAAATTATCACATTTTCCGCTATTTTGAGACAAAATAAGGAAGCCTAGGTTGTTTTTCTTTGTTACCTTGCTTTGAAGATGTGTAAATGTAGTTTAGGTCTAAGTGATTACCACAAAGCTTCTACATTTCAACTCTTACAGTGAGGGACGGAAGACAAAAGAAAAGGTCTTCAAATCTCAGAAGGACAATATCTTTTGTAAAATACGCACTAATTCTTTAGACCAATGCAGAAAAGGCTGAGACCAACACATTAAATCTGGCTTGAGAAGAACCAACCAGCTCCTATACAACATTCTTTGCTTTATGCTTTGCCCAGTGCCTTGACTAATGTATCAGGTTATGTTCCCAATATGGAGAAAAATTAATCATTGCTATAGTTAACCTTTTTTTTCAGCAAAATATAATTTTCAATATTTCTTAGTAGTTAAGAACACTAGATCAAAAAAAAAATAAAGCTGGAATGATCTCATGGAATTACACTGGCTACGCTAAAGTTGGCTATCTCTGGTTTAGTGAAATGACTAACAGCTGAAAAAGGCTGTATACCTGGCTGGATGTGGTTAGGAAAGCTCTAAGTGTATTCAGTAGGGAAGGACACACCAGATAGAAGCCTTCAGGTTTCTTCCCCAAACCATATGTTGGTTGCATTTGCCTCAAGAAAAGCAAAGCATGGCACATGTGAGAACACTATGGTGCCCTGAATGATTTTTCTATCTGAATGTGTATCAGGAGGATCAGCTTTGAGGTTTTCTTATGGCTCCCAACATATCAGCAGAATTTAACCTTAAGAAAATCACTATTGCAGGAGATACTGTACTGTACTGTAGAGATTTCCTCTTATTTAGTCAATGTTTTCTTGTCAGTGCCCAAGAAGCATTTCAGCAGCTAATGGAAAACATAAATCACATCCTTCTTTGATGCATCTGTAATGTGTATCTCAACAATGATTTAATTACCAAAAAGAACTCTGAACAGCTGGTATATCTCTAACATTTTTTTTCTTAAGTCTAAGGATTTTTAAGAGATAATCTTAAGTAAATAGGTATCAGGTATGATTTACATAGACAGTTAACCTGTTAATATGCTATTTGATTTCCAACTCAATTTTCCACTAGCTCCTTATCTAGAACACACATAGCACACTTCAGTTTATACAGATCTATTTCTTGCCTGTCCCAAAGGCTTTTCTCCATTCTGGGAGTGGTATACCATAGGCACAGTTCTAAACGCCTATGCTGCAGGAGCTCAGACGTGACTGAGCTGTGTTCAAGGTATCCTGCTTCTGCTACTTCGGAGGCAGGCTCTGAATAGAATAAAATAATATGGGAGAATAGCTAGGAACAATCCTGAAAGCTCAGAATGGAGTTAGAAAAAAATGTGTCTTAGCAAAAATAAAACCAGTGCAGACCTGATTCTCCAGTCTGTCACCCCAATTTTAAATCAGTGTAACCTCATAGAATCGTGTGCAGTTAAACCAGTACACAGCTCAGGCAAGGGAGATGAAGGCTGGGCTCCTGTGAGGTTTGGAAAGTATGCTGCAGCAATGCGCTGGATCTGCTGTGCTGAATTCAAAATGCAACAGTGAGAGCACTCTTGTCAGACTGCCTTCTCATATACCTTTTTCAGCAATGGGCAATATTTTCATCAGACAGTTTGGAAAAGGAGCATTCCAGCTGAGGAAAAATTGCAGTTGAAAACAAAAGTACCCAGTTTCAAGCTGATAAGGATTAAATGAGACTGAAAAGACTGTAGATTTTTCTTTTTCTTTTGCCTTTTTTCCATTTTCCTGGTGAACTCTTTTTGTTTGATCACACTGGGCTTTCCTGGTGAGGTTTGGAGGGAGATGGACATGTCTCGCGTCAGGAAGGAAGCAGAGATTTTGATCCCTTTCTTAAGGTAGTGGCACGATTTACTTTTGTTCTGCCTTCTTTCTTATCTTCCTCTCACCTTTTGCAAGGCTTCACTGTGCTGTACTAATATAAAATACTGTATGTAGGAATGAGTTTTAGAAACAGCAGGCTGGGATGTTTGCATTTGATTTACAGAAGCTCCATCCCTGCCTGTCTGTGTAAGCGTTCCTACAGTGGCACAAGGCAGTGTCTCACATACTGGGCTGGCTTTCTTTCCCTGAAAAACCACTGTGGACTCCAGAAAAAAAAAAAAGCATGGGTGCTTATTTTGGCTAAGAAAATTCATCTTCATGTGTAAGAAAATGATGAATTGGGAGCTGTGTCTGTAGCTTTTACAGAAAAAAATTATGTTATTAAATCAGGTAAAGCCCCTTATTAAATAAGTTTTTGTTTACTTGGTGATTTACAAAGTTACTTCCAGACGCAAATTTAGAGATGTTAGCAGTGCAATAAATCTTTCAAAAGACCATTTAATCTGTTTAGCTGTGTGGAATTTTATATGACGCCAGTTTAATTAAAACCTGCATGCAGCCAGATACTGTGGAGCATCTGCTTGGAGACTATTCACCTTTTGGATAAGAAAACATTTAAATAAAAACATTTAAAAAGTACTGTTCAGAGTAGGATGTTATGCGTCTCTGCACAATAACTTGTTTCTCGTTTGTTTTGGTGAGCACAGGGACATTAATGTTGTGGTAGAACATTAGAGCTGAGTTCCAGTTGTTCTGAAAGCTCTTCATAAATGCACCAAGATTTCCAGGATCTGATGAGTAATGCATGTTTATTACTTTCTGTAGGACTTTCTGAAAGAGCTTTTTGAGAAACAAACCAAAGTAATTAATGGTGCAAGAGAAGCAAAAATTGTCAGGCTCGTGGTTGGCAAGCTGAAATGCAGGACAACATTTTCATCTAGAGCGTAACATTGTACCTTCTTTGTCTATGAGGAAGCACAGAAATCTAATTTGGAAATTTCCGCTTCTTATCTGTGGTTGTCATAAAGTACTCACATCAGCATTTTGGTTCTACTTAAATGTAATGCGCCTATTCATGTTCTTTCTTAAAGTCATAGTTTTTGGTGAAGTTCAGCATGACCTTTGGCAGTGGAGTCTCTGAGCTGAAATATATCACAGTGCATATCAGAGAGCTTCATCATTCAACTCTTTTTTTCTTTCTATTTAAAAGCAATTTACTTCATGTTATTGTGAAGTTTAAGTGCTGTCAGATGTTCTGTAGCTCTGAGGATAGTTTGAGTACTTGTTCTGTAAGAACACTTGTAGGAGGCACAGAAACAGTTCAAAGTTGTGTGTGTTTGGTTTACACACCTTGGTTTTGGAGTCACCATTGCTGAAAAGGACGGTCTGGACATGATGTACTTTCAAGCCTTGGCCTCTTTGCTGAAAGTTTCAGCAAGGAGACCTGCTGTGGTAATGCATGCATGTACGTGTTGTTTGTTGGAACACTAAAACAGCTTACAAACACACAAGCCTTATGAAATAGGCTGAATTGAAAGAAATTCCCCAGAGCTAGATCTTGTTACTTGTCACGTAACTATCTTGACCCTTAAACTTAACCTTTCTCTATTTTGGATCTCTGGGTGCATGTGACATGCTTTTTCTGGCCTGCCTGTTGGGTTTGCTGTGTGTAGGCAGCAGTGGCTTTGCAGCCCGCGAGGGTAGGAGTTATCTTTCTGTCTGACTTTCCTTCTTTCTTTCTGTCTGTCTGCCTGCATGTGTGTTGGTTAAAAATAAAGCACCAAAGTTACCAGAAGAATTTTAAAAGTTGTCGGAATTTAAATTAGACACACTTATCTAATCTCATAGAAACCTTAATTTTGCTCCTTTGGTAGTTAACTTTCATAGTAGTAGATTTACTACACTGATGGTCTTCCTGGAGGAAAAACACCTGTTTGCACATAGCATCAGCCATACTGTTTTTCTAGCTAACTGATATTGATAATTCTGTTCNTTTTTCCATTTTCTCTTGTACTTTACAGAAAATATGATGAAAAATAGTGAGATGAAAAATTCAATTTTTGTATTCTCATTTTAATGAAAAGCCATGAGATTAAAAAAAGGTTGAAACTTAAATACAAATCTTTCTTAAAGGGATATTTATTGGAAAACTTCCAGCCCACTTCAGAAAGAGCAAAGAGCTAACTAATGAAAACTTTGCTTTTCAGTGAAGTTTAATGCTGTTGTCTGAGTTTATTCATCAAATAGGTTTTAAGGCATGAAGACTGAATGTCACTGCTCATGGTGTACAGTTGTGCTAAAGAAAATGATGAATGCCATTTTTTTTTTCAAATGAGACCTGAGGTATTGTTAGGTCTATTGTGTTAATTATGTTAAAACTAGTAGAATAGAAATACAATGAAAAGCTTAAACGAAGGAGAATTAGATGTTTGCTTCATTAACTTTAATTGAAGAAAAGCTAGAACCAAATTAAAGTCAAGTAGGAATGAACTGCATACAACTCTGAAACAACAACAGGAATTGTTTGACGTGATGCTGTATTTAATTGGTTTGTTATAATAAATTAAGAGGAGGTTTAGTATAATGTAGAAGTAATCCTTCCAAATTTAGGAGAGACAAAATTGGCTGGTGACTCATGCACTTTGGAGAGATTTAAGCATACATTTTAAGACAGTGAAGAAATGGAAAAAGCATTTCAAAAAACAAAAATCTGGAAGAGATGAATGAGAAAAGGCTAAATGGGTGAAAAACAGGCAACTTGACTCTTGTGTAACTGTGTGGGCACAGAAGGCACAGTCCCTTCATATCTCTGATCAGACATATCATAGGGTTCTGCTGTCTTTTGCAAGCTAAGGTGGTGGTCAACAGTGTTTGGAGATGGTAACGTTAGTGCTTCTGAAAATTGATAGAAGATAGACTGACATCACAAGGAGACATTATAATTCTGTCAGAATCAAAATACTGAGGTTAGAGGAGATGAGACATATATGTAGAATGGCTTCAACACTAGCAGTAAAAACATACTATTTATATTCCATAGGGGAAAACATTAGTTACAGCAGTCCTGCTGGGACAGGAATTCAACTATAAGAAGGCCACTCTAAAGCCAAAAATAAACACAGCAAGGCTTTTAATACAGGAGGAATTCTCTGAAGATATGCCCTATTCAGGTCATCATTTATGAAAGTCGTTAATTTGATTAATTTTGACATATCTAAATGTGCGTAAGTGTTTGTTTTGCAGGACAGACATCCAGATACCTGAAAATACTGAATATTTATGTCGCTTTCAAAGATGGCAAGGAAATTATACTGTGACAATAGCTTTAGTATTGCAGTTAGAGAAATATATGCATTCATTGACAGAAAAGCAATATGTTTTACGGTACTTACTCAAAATTCCCAAGAAAACAGCAGAAACCAAGATGCTTTCAGGAAGTGGCTATATAAACTTGCTAGTCTGATTACAGAGCAGAAGCATTTCTAAATTTATTAGTAATACCCAAGGAGAGAATAAAGCACTTTAGACCAAGATGGGATAAGATTTACTTACTAATAAAAAACTGAATCAGCAGTATAAAAGAGTGGGCTCAAAAAAACCCAGCTGAGTCAGTAGTGTTCTCCCAACACTTCAAAGGACTGACTGAGATTTGGTTACTCATGTAGTTCCAAATTCTAGCACTGATGGAACAAGGTGACATCACTTTAAGGCAGCTTTCATTTCTGTAAATCCTCAGGAACAGATAATGCATTTGCCCTTAATCATATGCAGTATAATCTCTTTCCTGGTTATACCATTTAAAATTTAGGTGTTCGGGCGAACACAAGCAAGTTCACAGTGCAACTTGGGTCCTGAAGTTTTAGGAGAATATATTCTCAAACTCCTGTAGGACATATCATTCAAAACGATGGGGCCAGGACCCAGCAGAGGGTTTTCCTGAGCGTCATCATACTCCCACCAATAGGAGAAGGAAGTGCAGGGGAATGAGCTTTAAAAGAAGAGGATGAAAGCATGTAGAGTAGGCGGAGTCCGGTTTGTTTTGGGTAGTGTGACAGGGGATGACAGGAGATGAGTGTCTCATATGTCCTTGATCTTTCTCAGGTAGTCAGTAACTAAGTTCATTTTGAGTGAAGAGAGGTGGTTCAGATTTTATTTAACTCAACCATTACTCTCCCCTACTACTAATCACACACTGACACTTCATCTGTCATGTGTTAACAATCTGAAATGTTGGAAGCTGTGACACATTGCTCCAGAATGGTGAAAAATGATTTGTAATGGTTTATTTTCAGATTCACTGTGGCAGTGTTTTCATTGATTAACATATACATTAACTGCTGTATATTTTGTAGGCTGACATATGTATCATAATTCTCCCCTTACTTGTCCCCATATGTTATTTATTATCTTATGCACACCAGTAGTCTACAAAATGATTAAATGTGCCCTTAAATAAACACAAAGGATCTAGAAATAATTACAATAATTGTTTTATTACCTCATTTCTATTTATCACTTCTCTAGTAGCTTTTATGAATGGATTTACCCTTCAGACAAGACACCTTCTGTAGTCTGTCAAGGCCAATGCTTGTAAGTACTTCAGTGAAATCAACCCTTTTTCCCAGTTGAATGTTTCTAACTTTCCCCATGTAAAATACATACAGCAACATCTAAGAAGATAATGGCAATGCAAATATACTTAAATCTACCAAACACTCATCATTTATCTGGTCCCTTGCTCAGGCTATACTGGGTACAAAATCTAGAACGAGACAACTATTACTTCCTCAGTCACCAGTCCGGGTACAGAGCACGAGAACCGTAGTGCCACTGCTATATGCTACTGCTACACTGTGCTGGAGCTTGCTGGTGATAACAAAAAGCAAGAAGAAATTGCTCTCTCTTCTCTTTCTCTGCAGGGCCACCTGCTTATTTCAGAGGAGCCCTCACCAGGGCACTTCAAGCCACTCTCGCTTTTTTCACACTGATCTAAAGAAGATGAAGTCAGCAGTAGAACTGCCTTGCAGCAACTAGGAGATTTCATTTTTCTTTTCTTCCTTTCTATTTTCATTGTTAAATGATGATGAATCAACACAATCAAGCTGAACAGTTCTTCCTTTTGTTTGCTTTGTATTTTTCTCTCCAGTGGAAGTGACTGCTCGTTGGTGCAAGGCAAACAATTACAATAATTTACCCCTGAAGGGTTTTCAGACCTTATTCTTTAGAGCTGAAGCTTTTCTTTATGGCTTTAAAGCTGAGGTTTTTTGGTTGTTGATTTTCTTTTTAATTAAAGGTTTAAACCCTTCAATTTTCATCTTGTATTTGAGTAGTGTTCTTCAGAAGCTTGCAAACTAAACTTCAAACAGAGGCTCTGTTTCTGCTCCCTTTGAAGTCATGACAAGCCTACTTTTGGTTGCAGAGAGGGAAAGCAGCCAAAAGTACAAAGGAGCTTTATTTCCTTCCGATTTCTTCACTTACCCTGCTATTGTACCATGTATCAGAGGTGATGCAGACTTTTGTTGGCAAAACAGATACATCATTAAAACAACTTCCAAAGCAACAGCTTATAAAGCTGTTACTATGAGCACAGCTAAACGTCATTCAGCAATGACTTCGTCTGGTCTCTGCTGAACATTGCAAAGCAAAGCAGGAGAGCCCCAGGTTGCAGCAACAAGCTCCCACGGTCAGTGGCTGCCAGGTGGAGCTGCCAAAGTGTCTCCAGTGATAGCAAACATAGTTATTCAGGCAGCATTTTTCTTCTAGGAACCATCACTGATTCAGTAATTCTCTTTTGATTTTTCTCAGAACTGCTGTTTTTGTAAGAAAAAGCAGGTGAAGATGGGAGCTTTAGCTTGACTGAGCTCAAAAGCTTTTATATTCTTTTTTAAATGGCATTCCCTGTAGACTGGCAACTCTGTTTTCCTGCCAGTTCCAATCAGAAAGATGCTTGAAGTTGGCCAAGTGGGAGACAGTACTTGTCCTAAACTTAGAGAACTTAAAAAAGTGAAATTTTGTACCCTGTCAAGTTGTTGGTAAAAACCACCAGAATAAAAGCAATGAAACTGTCCAGGAAATGAAAAATGCAACTTCTCTAGCCAGATCATCAGAAGAGATTTTTTTCCTTGCAATACGGTGAAGAAGGAAGGCAATCTTGGGGACTATCACTGTCCAGATGTTGTGTGCTACATGCTGATAAAGCTGTTGGTGAACACATCTGGAATTGCAGTTCCTCAAAATGCATCCCACTAAAGTTGTACCAGCCATTCTGAAACCCAGTGCCTTCAAGATGATTCTCATCTCTCATCTCTCATCTCTGTATGCTTGTCTTCACTTTTCTGATTCACTCTCTCTCTCTTTTCTTCAGATGAAAGCACAAAGGAATTGTCTTGCTGGGAGAGGATAAAAAGGATATGCATTCAGGACTACCATTAGTGGTTGGCATAGGAGGGATGTAAAGATTTCCAAGAACTAGTCTAGCGGTACTTCACTTGGGAGAGGAAAAGGAGCAGCTTCTTACCTGGACTTTATGGTATTTGTCAGGAATAAGTTGTATTGGTTATAAATTTTCAGAAAATGCTCTGCATCCAAACAAGGAAGATCAGGCATTATCACCTTACTGCACCTTCAGTGCAGTCAGGTTGTTCCCACCATGTTAGCCATGCTCAGGAAATGCCTGAAAATTGCTTACGTGTTTAGAGTCAACAGGCCATTGTTCAAAGCAAATCTCTAATATGAATATTTGCTGGAAGACAATTTCATGGGACAAAACATCTGAGCCAGTAAGTTCATAGGCAATTTTATGGAAGTTGAACTTCAGAGACATCACTACTGGCCGTGAGCATGAAATAATACCTTTTGTTGTGTAAAAAAAATAGGCAAACAGCATCTGATAAATTGCAATGTCACGCTTGGTGTTGTTTTGTGCAGTGATGAAAGGCAGTGAATTTTTGTTTGACCACTATAAATTTATTTGTATGTACCTTCTCCGAAATCATTATAGCAGACCTCCGTTATTTGTGCCTGAATTTACTTATTATAAAGAAAAAAAAAAATCTTCCTTCAAAAATAAAAATTCTTTAGATACAAATCTATGTTATAAACTATGCCGTGACTTCAGACTTGTTTCAGGGTTTGTAGGACACAGAAAAATTTTCACCCACACATGACTTACCAGGCACACACATCTCTGTGTGTCTATTTTGGGATAACACATCATCCTTCAGGCAATGTTTTTCACTTAACTCTTATTTAGGAAGGATATGAGGTCCAGTTATTAAGGAAAGAAATTATGAGGCAAGTGCCTGGTTGTACTTAAATTTGCATGCAACACTAAGCAAATCTTGCAGCTTCTCTGCAGTTTAGTTTTCCCATCCATAGAATGAGAGTGATAGCACTTGTTTATTCTTAAGCCTCACAGGGGTGAGTCTTAATTATTGTCTGAATATTAGTTTGAATTCTTTCTTCTGCTGGAGTCAAAGCAGATCATTTTCATTGAAAAAGGATAGAGACTTTTTCCTCAAAGCAAAACCAGAATGATTGAGATTTCATCCTTGAAGCAGTAAGAGAAGAAAGCTTTTGTCCTGTAGCTGGAAACTCCTCTCTGCCCTGCACATACACATCTGAGCAACTCTGAAGGTATGAATTACCCCACTGATTCAAATTATGAATTTTTACCATAAAAGATTTAGAATTACGAATGGTGCCTGAATTTCTTCTGTTTTCTATTTTTTCTCCATCAGGGTTGGCTAGATGGGTTATCCACTCTGATTTTTTTAAGTCTTGAAGAGAACTGGCTTTTAGGAACCACAGGAGGTTTGTCAGGAATGAGGTATTAAAGCTCCCTTCCTGCTCCTGTAGAGCCTAATTCATCAACAGCTGCATTCTTTCATCTTTGCCCGCCATACATTATTACAAAAAAAGAAATAGGAAATCTGAAATGAGGGAATTCAGTTAGCATATCACTTCTCCCTTGAATCCTCCACAAAAATTGAAGGTAGCATGCTGTTAGTCTGCTCCTATTCATATCATATTACTGAGCACAGAATCTTTGCACTTATCATGGTAATAAAATCATAGTCATGTAAAACATCAGATAAAGACAAACTTTGAGAAAATAGCTAATGACAGATTTTCAGCAGGTTTTTTTTTTTTTTCAAAATAGAGTATTAGCACATAAAAGTTGAAATCTAGATCAAAAGATGATATCCCAAAGAGTAATAATTTAACAATTAGCATCCTACCAAGAAGACATAAACAACCTCCAGGCAGTAAATAGTAGAAGGTCTATTAAAACAAATATGATAGGTTTTATTGGAAACTGAAACAAGAAAATAAGCTGAAAAATATGTTTTTTTTGCCCCCAAAATAGAAGTCCACTGGGATTTTAAAGATCTGCATCTCTCTTTACTTCATTAAATCTTAAATAGCAAGTAAGTCTGTTGCTTCCCAGCATCCTGCCATCTTTCTGATCCTAGTGAATTCCACACATAGCAGAAGGCAACACTGCTTCCCAAAATGCCCTGTCAGCATTTTCCCCACTTGTAAGCAGCATTCCCCAGCACTCATTGAACTAAATTTTCATGGAGCAGGGAAATACACATCCTGCATATAAGGTAAAAGTGAGAAGGCAAAGGTCCTGAATTTCACTTAAAAATTAATATTTTTACTTCCTGGGCAATTTCTGAAGTCCTAGTGACCTGTGCAATGATGATTCATAACTGGACAAGAAACAAAGAAATGAGAGAAAGAAATAAGCAAACTTTCCATAACGCCTAAAAAAGCAACAGCTTTTGTAATAAACATTATGAGGAAGTAAGGCAGAACAAACCCTATCTCTTCTTGATGACTTATTTATAGAATTTTTTATAGAATCCACAGTCTTTATACTGTAATGTAGAAATAAAGATGGCACAGAGGAAGCCATTTTTCATCCTGAAATGATGGGAACTTAATCTTTCTATTCATAAGCCTGAAAACAAATTCAAATAAACAGCATCAGACTTGTACACACAGCTGTTTAATATGAATATATTTGCAAAATGCTAAGACTAAGAAAAAAAATACTTACTTTAACCCAACTAAGTCAGATTTATTCCTCCAAACAGATTTGGTCTAGTCCATACATTGATGAAGGTTGCAAAATTTCATCTTCCTTTTGCAAATCCAGATGCAGTCTGTACTCTGGAAAAAAAAAAAATACAATCATAGAAAGGCTTAGATTGGAGGTGATCATCTAGTTTCAACCCCTGCCGTGGGCAGGGCTGCCCCCCACCAGCTCAGGCTGCCCAGGGCCCCATCCAACCTGGCCTTGAGTGCCTCCAGGGATGGGGCACCACAGCTTCTCTGGGCAGCTGTGCCAGCGCCTCACCACATTCTGAGTAAAGAACTTCTTCCTAGCATTTAACGTAAATTTCCCCTCTTTCAGTTTAAAGCCATTCCCTCTTCTCCTATCACTATCAGACTGTATAAAAAGTTGGTCCCCCTCCTGTTGTAACCTCCCTTCAAGTACTGGAAGGCCGCAATGAGGTCTCCCCAGAGCCTTCTCTTGTCCAAGATGAACAAGCCCAACTCCAATGTAGATCTGGGTTCAGATATTTTTCTTTCACTATTAAAAAATTCTATTTCTTCTAAATCACTATTTATATATCTTAAGATGTTTCAAAATATTTCCATTTTCCATGTGGAAAATAAGACAAAAATGCCCATTTCATCATCACCAAAGCACTGAATAGATACAAAGAGAAACTCAACAGGCAATGCACTTCATTTTATATTTGTATTCAGGTGACATTTTCCCACTTGTTACAAACATGGTCTACTATTTAAAATACCTTACAAATAACAATTCACTTTGACAGTTTCTCCATCTGAAAAGTAAGTTATCATTATAAGTAAGAAGCAGTGAGGATTTTGTTAGATCTGGGCACTTTATGGAAACACTCAGATGCAGAAAATGAGATGAACACCAAAGACATTCAGTTCCTCTTGGAAACAGAATCAGAGCCAAGGTTAATCCAGTCCCAGTAACTGTGTGGTTAGCTAGTGACAAAAATACATAGCAGGCACTAATTCTTTCCTTGTGAGAGAAAATAAGCTGAAATGAATGCCCTTTCTAGCATGCTGTTTATTCTGAATATTCACCTTACCCCTGACTCCTGCCTTCCACATTAATAAAACAAGAACTGTCTATTAAGAAATTTGTCAGGTGGTGTAGTCATACAAAACTGGAATTTTCTTGTAAAAATAATCTTATGAAAATCTAGGAATTGTTTTTAGATTTCTACAGTTCTACATGTTTCCACCAAACATTTAATTCTGGGCAGTCTCCTGAGGTTACAGAGTGCCAGGCTAGCTGCACAATGTCCTTGGCCAGTCACCAAAGCCCTACAGTGAAAGGATAGCCCCAGGAAGGAGTGTGTGGCCCCTGGTATTGTAAAAATTATAACTTTTTGTGTGCCAGAGGGAGCTCAGGTTTCTGCAAGGGGATTAAATTGTCTTTTGGGTTAAGCACATCCCCAGTTCAATGAACTGACTGCTAACTGTTATATTGTAAAATATGTCCTCTTTTTGCAGCAACAAATTAAAGACTATCAGAGAAGAGCAAGAAAAATTATTATATCCAGTATAACTAGGGTACCCTACTTCCAATAGCCCCAAAGCTTGCAGTGTTACAGTGTCCTCCAGAATGACATTTGCCACCAGGGTTGCTTGGCTTGTCATGATGTGCAAAAAAATTGCTCAACACTCACCAGGAAATTTGAATTATACTGAGATTTCAGAATAGAAGTTAGGGAGAAGGACCTCTACCATCCCAAAACTATGGAAATGCATTTTCACATGTGCTCTCACCATTGCTTGAAGAGTAATTCAGCAGAAAATTGTTTGCAAGATTGAATGGGACCCCTTACTGACTATTTAAAACAGATGATGCTCATCACACAGAGGCTGTTGCTGTGACTTGACAGGTGCTAAGTTCTGCTTCTGTTGTGGGAATACTATAAAATCTCTTTGCTGAAAGTGGAGCTGGGTGATGGGTTTGTATTTTCATAATCACTGATGATATTGCAACAGAGCTATGATTCTTGCTAAGTAGAAATCAAACAAATGTGAGATGGTTCTTTTTTGTATTTTATAGCAGAGAAGTTTTTCATGCTACCATCTCATCAACAGTGGGGATTTTCTTTGGAATGCACAGATTTTAGTATTAATGTCTCAAACTGAAGATAACCACAGCTTCAAAATCCACATGTATGGAATGACTGGGCAAGTGCTAGGAGCTGTCTCAGGTGGAAGTGATCTCCCATTTGGTGGCTGAAATGTGGCAGCTTTGTTTTCTGTGGGACAGCTGCTTGGCTGCATGATTAGCTACATGAACACACTTGTCAGCAGGAACTGGTGAAAATCTGGAAATGGGAAATCCCAGGACTTTGAGAGGGTTGTAGATAACCAAAAGTCAAAAGCAGAATGTTTGGTATCTTCATTTTGGAACGTGTAGGAAAGCAGAAGAGAAGATCACAGTACAGTTGTCTACTAGGTGAATATTTGTGTATGTGGCACAGGTTCAGAATGTCTGGCTGCCCTGGGAACATGCTGTAACATCAGTCTGTCTCTTGCCCAGTGAATATTGAATCAACCTCAATAAAAATACAAAAAAAAAAGACTCCTGGCATATCCAATAAAAGTAAGAGCATTAATGGTATAAGAACACACGTAGGATGGGAGATCAAGGCCCTTTGTCATTTAGATTCACATTCTGTAATAAAAATAGTATACTGCTAAGAGAGGAAAGGAAAACTGTGTTTCCAGAATCAGGTATGATTTATATACAGTGGTAGATAGAAGAATGCTTGGCTTTCTGTGGCATAGCTCTTTTGCGGAATATATAAGTAATGTTAGACACTGTGAAAGGATCCAGTGGTATGATGAATAACGCTGTAGTCATTGTAGGTATTAAAAAGAAGATATAGCGACCAGAATGGTCATGAAACAGAGAGCACAGAATAGGAAAGTCCTAAACAATTCATCCTTGTGTTCCTTGTAGGTCAGAGTTGTTTTCTGCTTTTTTTCCTGTAGTCAGGAGAAGGGTCAGTAGATGTTTGCAGTAGAAAGAGATATTAAGGGCAACAAGATAACCCACTGGTAGGAGGCCCATGATCTTCTCCCTGTACACCTGATGCCATCCTGCACTCACCACCATCCTGCCCTCTGTGGGGCTGCATTATTCAGGCTGAGTAACCCTTACTCTCTACCCTAAGGCTGGACTCTAACATGTTATGCTGATGCAGTCAGTGCTGGTGGTGACCTGCCTTCCCCTGACACCTCCTACACTCACCTCACCCACATCCCTTTCCTCTATTCTAAAAGTTTGCGTAACAGAGGATTGGATGTGTTTCACCAAGAGAAAGATACCAGGGAAAGAGGACTTCTGATAAATGCCCTGCATGTAAATTCTGGGAGATGGAAATGTGGGAAGAGGAAAATCTTATAGAAAGGGATGAAGGCAGGAGAAGAGATTGAAGAGACAGAGTTCTGATATTAGTGGGAGAGATGTTTGCCTGATGTGACTAGAGAAGTGAATACAATTTATAATGGAGGAATAAGGCCTATTAAAGCCAAGTATATAGTGCAGCTAATCAGGGGAAAAATAAACTGGATATGAGAGAAGAGTTTCCATGTAGCAGACGATTAAGTTTCTGGAGCAGCATTCAGAAGATAACCAAGCGATGTTATAGAGAAGCTGATGTGTTTGTGAAGTAACTTGTATAATCTGAATCTTATAGCAAGAAGGAAACTGGTCATACTGGTCAAAAAATTCCCTGAAGAATCTGTTTGTCAATGTTGTCTGAAGTTCACATTTTATCTGAAATAAACACTTTAAAGGGACTTCATTCTTTAATCTGCAGTGCAGCACGACATGAGAACAAGTAGGGCTCTCTGTAAAGCATCATTAACACTTAACAATATTGTCTATTCACATACATAAAGCCCTTCCGCACCATTTCTGAATAGGCGATCAGATGGAGACTTTGCTATAGTTCACTTTGTTTGGCCTACAGCCTTCACCAGCCTAAGCCAGTGGTATATTTCCCAGCACAGATTCCCCTTAGCCTCCTGAAGTGGGAGAGGGTGTGCAGGCTGGGTACATGGGCACAGCTTCAGAGCCCTCTGCTTCTCCAAGGAACATGGAAAATGGTTCCCAGCTTTTACAATACATCAGCTTGTCTCAGGATAAAAACTCAGAGCTAAGAAATAAGGGATAACTAACATACAAACATGTTCTAGGTAAACAAAGAGACTCAATGGCCAAAGTGGAGGTCATAAGGCCACAGCATACAAATCCAGAGAGCCATTTGTGTGAGTTCCAGCTAACATGTTACCTATGGTTCCATGTAACATTGCTTTTAACCAAGAAATTGAGCAAATGCCAATGTGTCTTGACAGAAGGAACTGTTAGGGTATAAAGAAATGTACCTGTTAGCAAGGAAATGCTCTAATCCACCTGTTTTAGGTTTTTTAAGTTTTTTTTTTTTTTTTTAGAAATGAAAGTTGTATTTGAGCTGTGCTTTCTTCTTACTGCAGTTGCATTGTGCAAATATTGAGTTTCTTTTCTACTGCTGGACTCTGATGATGAATTAATTTGAGTGAACATATTTTCCATTTCAAAGGAAAACCAAGCTCCTTCTCATCCCTTCTACAGCATGCAGCATTTTTCTATGAGCTCCTCCACTTTATGATTGTTTGTTATGGTATTATTTAGGTGATGAAAATATAAAATGATTTTGGCATGTAGTTGCATATTTTGCATTGTTTGTGGTTTTATTTTATCTAACCTTATGACAAAAAGGTGTGGAAAGATACAGATTTTCACAAAAAACTGCATCTTTTATACATTATACTTATTTTCGCATTTATAAAACAGGATTTTCCTTTCCCCTTCATGGAACGTTTAGTGTCCTTTGAAGGCTCAGTTAGTAGTAAATGTCTGTGAAATTATTTAGACTACATGCTTGGCAAAAGTAGTCTATTTTAATTAATGTCTACATTTTTTCCCCTTTTATTTTACTGGATGCTTACTAATTTAATGCTGAATTTTTTATACATACATACAGATATGCATATGCTTTTTATATATGTTTTTGAAATGAATCAGTTCCAATATTATTTCCAGGATTTTTCTTTTCTGAGTCATTGTGTGCAAGGATATTGAGAATTTGCTGTGATGAAATTCAAATTTTCTAGAAAATTTAAACCAAAGCATTATATGAGTATATATATAATGCTTTATATATATTATATATTATATGATATGAAACTGTTCATAAATGTTTATTAAGCTCTCCAGAGCATTTGAAATTAAATACTGTATAATTTCTGTTGCAGAACTGAGAACAAAATAAATGACATCTGCATTGCAAGAAGGATATATCAGCATTCAGTACTGCTGCTCTCCTACCTTGGCCAGGTTTGTCAGCACTCTCATAGCTTTATGGTTGAAGAAACTTAATCCAAACTCTCAAATAATACAAATTTAAAGACTGATATTTTGAAGTGTTATTACCGATTCTCCCCATTTCCAGGATGAGATACATTTTTTCCTACTTTGCCAAGCTTTAGGGATCTAATAGTTATCTGTTAACTAAGGGGATCTCTGTCTCTTCACTGTCTCCCAAGAGGTAGGTTGTTGCTCTCCATTGCAGAATAACAACTACACAATCTCCCCATCCATGCTATATCTGTACCAAACTCTGCTATTCCAGAAAATCAGCAGAAAATGTCTCATAGCTACTTGAACCCTCTTAGCTTTTTACTATAGAAATGTCTTTATGAGTTTGTACACAGAACATGGGCTTCTATCTTTATCATGCGTAAAGAACGCAGCAGGGAGAACAGCTGGGTGTTTTTCCTGTTATGCCAGCTGTAAATGGCATTGCTGCAACAACATGGCCATGAACCTCTGGGAAAATTGGCTACTTCAGAGTCCAGGCTCTGGAGTCTATTCATAATAGGAATAGACTATTCCTGTCTATCCAAATCAGGTGAACCCTACATTGCCATGATGGGTACCACAAAAACCTGGCATTGCTTGCTTACTGGCTGTCTTTCCTTTTAACTGCGTTTTCATTCTGCCTCTTCCCAGGTATGCAATAGTGCATCCATGTACTCAGCCTCCTGCTTGAGCAGGGGAATTAGACCAGATGGACCCAGAAGTCCCCTCCATCTACAACCATTCTGTGATTCTGTGACTCATATGTTTATATGATTCAATTCATAATTCTTTCACTAACTCTATCAGCCAAGATATCCGACATCTCATCACTTCAGATTTTTAAAGTAAAAATTGTATCTAACTTTTCCTTGCTGAACATCTACTTACAGCACACAGTAACTTCAGGCATGCTGAGGGCCTTTGCTTTAGGTTGCTCACTCGTCTTCAAAAAGTAAATGTTGGAAGCATATGGAATAGTGTAATATATCCCCTCATCTTTGAACAGAAAATATGTAATTTTTTTTGAGAGTGGTGCAACATATAATCTGCAATTATTTACTTATAATTCCTCAGCTAACCAATTTTTGTTTCATTTGGGTTGTTGACATTGAGCTGACCTTGTCAATGACTGTATTGTATGAGTTTTGCTCTTCAGCATGATTTTATGCTTTACCATGCATTTCATTATATGCAAAGAATGATTTCTTTTCTAACATCAAGAACTGGAAAAAAATAACCCTATTTGACAAAGCTATAAAATAGATTGTTATTTTGACAGACAAAGCCAAAGCTGGACCAACTGTGCAGGCATGAAGAGGTTAGTAAACGGTTAGCAACCTGTATTTCTGCAAAGGAAATGTTGAAATCTGCAGAATGAATTTAAATACTCCTCTGGTATCCTCTTGTCTTTATTACATGTTGTCTTACTCCTCTTCCCCTAACTCCAATAAGTGTATGAGTAGTAAACATGATTTTTCTTTTTAAGAGTCAGTCTGAGCAACAAAGGACACTTCTGTGCTGTTATCTACACAAAGGCAAAATGACCCACTGCATAGCTAGCACATTTCCACTTCCTGAATGGGTTTGTTCTGAAAAGATAATTGAACTTTGTAAGACTAAGAATTCTAGAAGGCAATAAAGGAAATAATATATAGACCTCTTAACAGCATATACTTCAAGTAAGCACATTCATTAAGGAATTCTTACCCTTGTAAGTGGTGCACTATCTTTTGGATTCCCTTCGGACATGATTCATCTGAAAACAAGCCAGGCTTATCCAATACAAGGTAAGTTTTCACCTCTTTACTATGTTCTGACATGTTTCATACCATGATACCGAGGTTGGACATTTTAAAGGCATCCTTCTCCATTTTAACACTGTGCTCCAGTTCTTCTGCCTACCTGTTCTGGGATCGTGGGGCTTGTCTGTGTGGAGAATTGAGGGCACAAGTTATGGTGATAACTTAGAGATCCATAGCTGCTCTTTGCTGATCCATTATGTGGGTTATAACTGCACATCGAGTGCAGGGAAGCATTATCCTATCTCTAAAGGAGCAACGTACCTTATAAAACATCTTTATTAGAGTATCCTGAAGAAAACCTTGAAAAGGTCAGTGCTCAGACTGTCCTATTGGCTATTGTCCCTGACAGTAACAGTGGTCTGGAAGACCAAATTGGCTAAGGTCAGTTTGTTCATTACAATTAAGATCATAATTAAAGGCAATAAAAAGTTTTCATCCAGGTGTGGAACTGCAGTAGTCTTTCTGAAGATATGAGCACATAGAAGTTGGTATCATTTATATGGTACACATTTTCTACTGCTCTAGTTAAATGATAAATACTCAAAGAACAGAGCTGTCAGCAAAGGTATGAGATCTTCTCCACAAGCAAACATTACAGAAATATTTCAATAAACAAATTTCTAGTTGTTCTATGAAGATTACTCTGAGCAGTCCTGAAGTTCCTGTGGTTCATCAGCAATTTAAGATATCATTGCTTCAGCATTAGGGGAATCTGGTTCTCGTTTTATTGTAGGTGAACATGTTTTAATCTTACTGTAGCCTTGTATATGTTACATACAAATTAGGCAACAGTTCATGTGGAGACTTTGTGCTAAGTTATTATTACACCGTAAGTTTGTATTCTGGTTTATTCTGTGGTAATAAGGAAATTGTTATGTACTCAAGCTCTATCTAACTTGAGGAACAGAAAGTCCTGTTTGTAAGGTTATACGCATTGTCTATGTCAACTGCAAGAGAATTTAGCATAGCCTTTAGCGGAAATGACAATAAAAATACAGCAAAGCTAATGAGAGAATCGCTAATAGTTTTTTTTCCTTTCCAGAAGTATACCTTTAGGAAGACAGAGAGTAGAGTTCTGTTGTATTTGTTTGGTTTTTTTTATTACTTTTATTTTTTTATTATTATTTGTGGCTCTAATGAGACAAGAAATGGATCTGTTGCCTGGAGCACTTACATTGCTTAAGGAAGGGGAAGCTGCACACAAAAATGTAATCAGTTGGCAGTAGAGCACAGGCAGAGTTGGCATGTCTTGCGTTATTACAAATCCTTACCAACACCTGAGGCTTCATAACAGATGTCACCATTTATACTCATCTATAACTTGTCTACATCTAAATCATTTGATATTTCTGTGCTGGATTTCTGACCTTAAAAATGGTCTTTCAGTCTGGGAAAAAGGTTTCAGAGCTGAAAGTTCACAATTTATATAGAAATTCCCTGTGTTCCTGCCTGGGATAAGGCTTACACTGTCAGAGGTATATGTGATACTGCTTACTAGTTGGATAGATATATTTGCAGATATAAATAAATGTTCTTTTGACAATTGATTTGACTTCTTCTAATTGTTACTGTAAAGTGATACAGAAGAAGAGCTTGTGAGAAAATGAAACTATTTAATGTGTTATTTAATTATTTTTCTAAAAAATATGCTGATCACCATTTTTATATTTTTTGATGACTTATATGCCTGCCTGGGGGAGCTTCCACTAATCTGTCAGATGTGAATTTGTGCAGATGCATCTTGTAGTCAAAGAGCCACCAAAGCACAGGACCCGATTCCCGTAGTGAAGCTCACTTGATCCCTAATGCATTGGGCACTCCTGACTTTTTATTCTTCCCTCCAGATCTTCCATTTGCAGGACATAAGTATGGATAAAGTAACTATCAGAAAATAATATGTCAGCTCTAGCTACATCTCCCATGGGAAGGAACAGTAAGTTCAGACTCTGTAGGAAAAGCAAGTCTAAGTATCAATTTCTTAGTAAACGCTTTCAGTCTTCCTTCTATGTGTGAGTATATCGCTCTTCAGCTCTGTGCCAGTGTTTTCTTCCAGTCTCCTTGCTCTACACATCAAGGCTTACCAGTACATCTGCTCCATTCTGCTGTGCCCTAGTAATTTGTGTAATAAGCCATCATATGACTCGGGGACGACACCAGCAGCTGTGGCTTATTCTCTCAAACTGTTTATAAATGGTCCATTCAGTTTAAAACTTTTAATATCTTTTTGCATCTCGCTTACTATACTGTTTACCTGTGGAGTGATTAAAAAGTTTCTATCAGTGCCCTGCTTACTACCACATTTCTTCGTATTTTCAATTTATTTTGTAAATTAAGAACTGTAAAATTCTGCACAAGTGGTTCTGCCTTCCTTATGAAAATTTTAACAAATATACTAATTTATTATTTCTTATATTACTACAAGATCTAGCCACTACTGGTTCTAAAAATAGATCTTTTCTTAATTTTTCTTATTGCTTTCTTTGTGTTCCCATTTTTCTTGCAGTAATGTTAATCTTTTGACAGGGACATCATTAGTTTGCAGGACCTGTAGGAACATTCACTGAATTCCCTTTGTGTTGCTATACTAAAGCAAGCTTCATTCATCCATTGGTCTGATTGCCAGGACTAATATGTTAGTATGAAAAATGCCTGCTGAGAAACATCAATGTTATTAAAGATTATATATAAACTGAAATGAGGGCCATTTGTCTGATGAAGAATAGCAATACGTTCTGTGAAATATAGCCTTCATTTTCAATGATAATTTTGCAAATGAGGCAATGGTTGTCAAACTGAGCATGAACTCCCATGAGATTTTGCCGGGAGCACTGATAGAAAACCAGTGCAGTCAGGATCCCTCTCACACACCCTCTCTCTGGAAATTGACTACATGTGAGACTCCAAATCCAATGGAAGTATTGAATTTCAAGATGTGTGGATTAAAAAGGCAACTTCTGTCCATGTAACTATTATTGGTAGTAGGGCAAGTTTTGTTCTCAGAGAGCTGCTTGCAGTGTAGACACTGTATAAAGTCCTGGCCTAGGACAGCCAATTACTCAAAGTCGTAGTTTGGATTCTTTCATTTTCTCATGAACAAATCAGTCTGTCTCATATTGTAAAAGAAGATAATTTTACTTTTTTACTAAAGACCAACTAAGTACTGAGAAATAATTAGGTATGTAGACAGGTAAATGGATCTGGGACTATACCAGGGTCTGACAAGTAGTATAGCTTTACAAAATAATCTTCAAGCTCAGTCAGACCAATTATCAACTGAATGTTTCAGTGAGCATGGCATGATTAAATTTCCCACTCATTTTCCATATCATCTTATATACTTCCCATGGGAGTTAACCTGATACGACCCACAGTTAACACCAGGTAGATGCAAGATAATTATAATGCAAGTGTAATTGATGTTTGCAAGTTGTATGCATTGTATTCTGTAAATAGAATACAGGATACATGCTCATGATTTCTTTATCTTACTGAGTATTTATTGTTTATAATCAGAGAACCCAAAGGTGTGGCATACAATTAATAGATTTATTATACCACCATATATTTTGCTCTCTCCAGATCCTGAGGTACTTTACTACATACAATCTTATTTTTTTTTATAATGCATAATTAATTAATTAGATGTAATTTGATTCAGTTTCAGATTCAGTTTTCTTTTATTCTTCTGGCTTTCTATTCTGCATTTGATTGTCTCTACTACATTTTGCTTGTGTTTAAAATGAATTCTTGTTGCTGTTGGAAACCAAAATGATTCCCTGTAAACCTCCACGTTCATTGTTGTAGGACTCAGAATTCTATTAAAAATGTTCAATTGCTTCACTGACCAACATTTCTAATGATAGAATTTAATGGACATTAGTGAAATTATGCCAGCACATCAAATGGTCTTACAGAATCAAAGTTAACACAGAGCTCTTTGTTCCTATCATCTGTTTTGCATTATCATGTTCAAGAAGGTACTTTGAAATTGTTATTGAAGATCCATGACAGAAGAGATTTACACTTTGTTTGCAAGCAGATGTTATTTCCAGTGCAAGAGAATGGAGTGAAACATAAAAAAAGAGGAACATAAAATTATCTCCTGCTAATTGTTTCAGCCATTGTGGATAACTTGACTGAACATACTGAGTTAGTTGTAACTTTGGGTGAGTGCAAGAAGGTAAGGTCCCATGCTGAGATTTCAAATGTCAAACTCAATTGTTTGAATTTGATTCAGTTCTTAACAGAAAATTAGTGTAGCAGAAAAAGGACTTGGGTGACTTACAGTTAATAGATTTAGACTCTGAGTTTTCTCTAGCCTAGACAGTGAGAATTCTGCCTCTCTTATTTTGACATGTTGACATTTTTTTTTATAGAAATGCAATCATAGTATTAGAAGTCAGAATAAAGTATTTTGAATATAATGGAAAAAGATGTTGAAAGATAAAAGAATGGTTTTCAGTGCAAAACTGTTCCAAGTGTGCATTTAATGACAATTAACATATAGGCTCTGTTTCACTTGCAGTGCTCTCGTTAATAACTCTTAAACCAAGATTATCTGACTGCACACTACCTGGTCACATAGTATGTATTCATTCATTCAGAGGAATCTTTTGAAAACAAGTAGTCTTGATTAAAAATTCTCACAAACAAATGTCTAAGGTGTCAAGAACAGCCAACATAATGAAAGAAAAGATATCAGGCATGCCATAGCCATTAAAAAAATACAGTAAAATGTTTTCACATTATTTCCATTATTTGGCTACTACTTCTCTAGGTCTCCTGAACACCATACAGAAATTCTAGAAAGGGTGAGTGTAAAATAAGAAAGACAAGACTTTGTGTTTTTTCCTTTTCTTCCTTTTTTTCTTCCTTTTTTCTTTTTTTCCTCCTCCCCTCACTTGTTGCAAAGACATCACAGTTTTCTCTAGTCCATAGGTGAATATTTTTGTTGGCCTGGAAGAGAGTACTCATATCAAAGAACTTCTCATGTCTGTTCTGCAGTTTTTTACCAGGTGCTCAGTTTTTAGCACTGTATCACTTGATGCTAGATCCTGAAATGGATGAGAGAAGGAGAAGGCGCGACTTCTTCTATACAATCTGTTGTCTGCAGTCTTAGCAGGGCTTGTCCGTTCTCTGTAAGAAGCTGGAGGTAAGATTGTGTGAATGTTTGATAACATGAAATACTTCTAATATGTAAATAAACTACATATAATACTCTTTCTGATCTGTAAAGAGCTTGAGCAGACTTTAATATGTTCTAGCTAGGAAGAGGTTTTATCATCTACAGGGACAGTTGTTTTTAAGGTATGCAAATCATATTTATTTTAAAACAGTATCACGGTCATAAATTATGTCACTGTATATTTGGTGTCCAGAAAAGAAATGCTACCAGAACTGTGTGATCTCATCCCACAAATTGAATTTGTAATGTCTAAAATTACCAAGAAGAAAGTTTTAAAAAGAAGCGTAGAAATTGATTGCATTTTAAGTAAATGGAAAAAGAAGAAATATACTCAGAAAGTGTCGCCATGAAAGATCCCTAGGGTGAAGGTAGGAGACATTTAGTATAATTTCCCACCCTAGAAAATGTCCTTTAAATGACTGAGACAATAAAACTATCATTTAGGAATGTTCTTCATAGGTATAGTTTAATTTTCAACTAATTAGGTTTAACTGCTCGTTCATTCTATTGAGTTTCTAGTCTGTTAACTAAGACTCCCCAGTTTGCGTTGCAGGGTTGAACATGTTATTTTTAATTTTTTTTAAGTTTGCCTAGTTTCTCAAATGAGTCCAGGCTAATTTAAATAATTTAATTTCTTCTAACTTCCACAAAGTGCAAACAAAGTGAAATACACAGGCCAGTCCCTTGGGAGCCTGCAACCACAATGAGTAATGAAAACACAGGAGTTATGAGTACTTACACTAAAACTGTAAAACTGTAAGAGTCTGCACAAGAGCAGCACTATTCTAGGATAAATTTTCTTCATTGAGCTTAATTCAAGGAACAGATTTATCCTTGTTGCGTGATCCCTGGCTTCAGGTAGCTCCCAGCTATTACAGGTGGCATTCACATTCAGCTTATATGTTCTTTATATCTTCAAACATGAGGGCTGAAGCACTGGTTCAGTAGCACATGGTGTGCTGCTGTGCACTGGTTCCATCTTTTGCATCCCACAGAGTTGGTTCTCCAAGAGCTAATGGAACTAGAGATTATCAAAGTGCCCAAACAGAACCATATGCTGTAAAACAGTTTGTCTTAGATACATTTCAGTAGTCTGATGGAAGCAGATCTGCAATTTCTGCTCTGAGAGGTTCTCTTCAACTGATAGTGAATGCCACAGTCTTGAAAGAAGAGTCCAGTGAGCTGACACAGTCATAGGAAATGAGGACAGAGGAAATGCAAATAAAGGTTTTATTTTGCATGAAAAGGCACTCATGGCTTCAAAGTTCTTTGTCTGTTCAGAACTCTGAAAATAGTTTCAGATTCACTCACAAAGACAGAAACAGGTGCATATCCAAAAAGTCATTCCTGGCAGTCTTCTCATCTTGCACAAGGCAATAAAGTTCAGCAATAAAGATTTATTTTGGAGGTAGGTGCTGCTCAGTTCCTGTCTGAGAAAACACTTCTTTTACTATACAGGGAAACAAATGTAACTGAACAAGTTTTAAATAAATGTCACTACGGACAGAAAATAAAGGATAATTTTCTTTAGAGAACTCAGTATCTTAAGAGACATATATATGTAATGCAGTTTACCCTCTGCTCTGAATCATGAATATAGACAAGAATAAAGAAATCCTATTTTTCAGTTTGATTCAAATAGAGAAGCTTCTTCCTGCTACCAAGCAGCCTGGGGGTGTACAATCAAGCTACCAAGGCAACTCCTAAGACAGCATGCTATCAGATATGTAACACATTGAAATTTCATAGCAAATATTCTTTAGATTGCTTAACCCAAATGCCTGAAATGTATGAAATTTAAAACTGTTCTGAAAAGGCATGCTTGAACAGTGCAGGAGAAATAGAGGGTTGTTTTTTTACTGCAAGAAGATAGATCAGAATAGATGATTACACAGTGGGGTTCCTTTCTAATACGGCAGTAAGTAGAAAACAATCACTGAGATGTAACACCTGCCTGCATGAAACCCCTTAAGCACTGAATTTGCTTAGCAATACTGAGTTTGCTTTATTGCAAAAATGTGTTAAGAGTGACTTAAGGATAGCTGCTTTTTCTTCCAGCTGGAGAATAGACCATACTGTTCCACGAACTCCCTTGCAGGAGGATTTTACTTCGATTATATGGGATTTTTAGGTGCTTGGAGGAGAATGTCTTTATAAAATGGTCTTCTTTGATTTTGGCTGTGGGATATAGTATGGTTAGAGAGATACAGGTTTATCTTGAGAGTCACATCACCTGAAACTGTATAGATTGTATGGGTTACATTTAATTAAAATTTATTCTAGAAGATTTTATCCAAATTCTGGACATTCAATGAGGAACAGTTTTCTACTCTGTAACCAAGGAAAATGGAAATGGCATTTTAAATGAGATTAACAGGCTGCAGTATAAGAAGTTGAGAGAGAGAAACAGAGACCACCCAGACCTGGAGGAAAGGTTCGAGTCAAACTATGATATCTGTAAATGTCTGAAAAAAAAAGAAACTCTGTTTTTGTTTTTTTTTTTAGCCTAAAATGTGCATAGATTTTTTAGCAGTCCGTATTTAGTTCTAGATCTGAGTGTTCTGATTGCCATGTTTGTGCCATCTTGCCTGTAGGAATCAGTAAATTATTTTCAAAGAGTGAACAGTAGCCTGAAATGAAGGTATCTCATAACAAAAACAACAACAAAGCCAATGTATACATTTTTTTGAACACCCTGAAAGTGAATCACTAGTGACTTTGACAAAAAATAAAAAAATAAAAAAAAATCCAGTATCTTTTTACATCTTATTTTTACCTGTTTTATAGGATGGTCCTTTGTAGTGCGAGGATGGTGGCTGAACTCTTATCAAATATGAGAATATTTGTGACAGGTAAACTTTCAAGGCAAATGGTTAAGTGGCTACTCAGAGTTCAAGAGAATTTTAACATCTGTAGGAAGATGTTTTCTCCTGTGTCATGGACTAAAGTTAAATCCCAATAGAAATGTAAGACACACATATTTAAGTGGAGGGCTGAAAATATATTTTGTGTTGTGGATTAAATAAATTGCCAACCGTCTTTTCACTTTCTGCTGAAAATAAAATACATATTAAAGAGTTGTTTCTAGGAGCTTAAGATGAATTGAAGACTGAGCCATGGGGTACACAGGACATATAAAATTTATAATCAAACAACTTTCAGTGAAGGATATTATAATCATTCGCACCTTTTCACCCACAACGATAATGTAGAAAGAAATATATATATGCTTGACACTCCTTAGAAGACTATCATGTACAAGAAACATATTTTATTTCTCAAGTAAAAAAAAAGAAAATAAATAAATTTTTTAAAAAAAGGTTCTGTGTGCTAGGACTCAATGCCTCTTAGTATGATATTTCACTTTCATTTTCCTTTTATCTCAGAATATAATTGCATGCCTTTGAGGTGCTGATAGGTAAAGAAAGTTGGAAAGTTGTTCAGGGTAAATTTTGTGCAGCAGGATTCGTACGTCTAAAATCTGATGTTTATACTTGAGTTACATAACCTTAGTTCCATTTATAATAAGTAGAGGGAGATTTTCAAGTGCATTAATCTTATCAGAAAAGAGATATTTGAAACAGATTAGATTAATTGCATCCAAAACACACCACTTTCTCTCTACTGACTTAAATGGAGCCTAGCTCAGATGTAGATGTATTCAGGTGAGATGAGTCCTGCTCAGTTGCTTCCTTTCTTGATAGACCTCAGAAAAAGAAAAGAATCTTTGTGGCATTTATGGCAATAGTTGTTATAAAAAAAGTCACTCTGAAAACTGTTGTTTCTGTCTTCTTTTCCATTTCTTTTAAGAAAAGTTCACACTTTGAAAATAAACTCCAGCTGAAAGGAGGCAACAAAAAGTGCTCTGGTTTTATGGAACATTATGAACTTATACCCTTGGTTTTACACTCTCTTTGTCCTTGTCCATGGCTTGACCTTGAGCATGTCTTAACTGTAAGATTTTCTTATACCTGGCTATGTTAAATTCCCCTGCACATTATGATTCCTTTTAGTAGAGACTCATATGCTCCCGGGACAAGAATTAGAATATCTTTCATAAAATTCAATCTTCTGGATGATCAGGGGACCAGGTTCACACAGTGGAATTCAGTGTAGGCACAGCATGACATGTTGCTTTTGCAAAAATTTGGCTATTGGGATGTTTGAAGAGAAAAAAAAATAGAATATTTCTGATATTCTACATCTTCACTTGTGAGGCTGCCACCAAAATACTACATATGGGTGTACCAACATAATTTTTAAAAGGATTCACAAAACTGTAGTAAGCCATAACTAAATTGTAAATGCTGCCCTGAAGGGATAGTTACATATCAGATATTAAAAAGAAGACTGAAATTGTGATCGGTTATATTAAATCAATACTTTATAAAGCAAACAATGTCAAGAAGCAAGATCTTTCCATTTGAAAATAAAAGGCATTTAAAGAAACAGCTGTTCTCTTGAGAGAACAGAAACAGAAAGGTGAGTGTGAATGACAGTGAATCTCTAAGAGATCAGAAAACCTAATATTCCCTGGAACTTCCATCTCTTTGATTGTAATGAACCTCCACTCTATATATATTTTTTAATATTTTTGCTCTAAACTGAAAAAGTTCTCGGGTTTGGTGGTTCACTGCACTGGAAGAAGCAATGTCTTTCTGTTAAACTGAACAACAGTGCAAGAGCTGTTCAATACTGGTAATATCACCCTGACCATCAAGACTTCACAATACCTTCACCTTTTTTCATAGAATTTTTCACATAAAATATCCTTTCCAGATGCTAAGTAGTCACTATTTATGCTTCAGATCCCTGCCAAAGAACTTTTTTTCAGTGGGGTAAGTAACATCCAATGAAGTTTTCTCTAAAGTCTGAGAACTGTGCAGGAAAACTCATCTTCTATGCGAAATGTCCTCTCTGAGAAGTTACATTCTCATGGAACTGTTCTTATGTACATGTTTTCTCATTTTCCTGTTGTTTTCATCTAATTTCCCCTTTTTACTCAAGATTTTATTAATCATTTATGAGGGCATCCATGGAGCTCCCCTCCTATTCCCAAGAATTAGTGTATGTATTCTATAATATTTTGCCTGGTCATACATTAACTGCAGGAGATGAAATCCTAGATTCTTGAATCTCATTAACCTGTGGGAGATACATTCATTTTGGGGAATTATTTGGTACTGTCAAAGTAGACACATACATATCATCAGTTGTAAAGCTCCCTGGGCTCCATTAACAGAGCTACTTCATACACACAGAGATGTAGTTATTAAGTGGGGGATCTGAATCCCACACTTAATGTCATCTTCCAGTTGTCATTTTAGTTGAATTCTTCACACAATGGTATTTTTCTCAATTGTTTTGAAAAATGTCTTTTTTTCTGACTAGCCTGTAATCTTATTGACAGAAGTATCTAGTAGGAAGTGAAAGAAATGGGTACGGAGCCGCTCATGCTAAGGATGGTGACAGTTCTAGTTTTTTACTTCCTGGATATGTGCTCAGACTGTTATTTTGTAATAACTAAGGGACATACAACAAAACCATCTCTGTTTTGAAAGAAAAAATCATTCTGTTCATGTTGTGATTCTCCTGATGTATGTTTTGTGTGAATGCCAGTAGGCCCTTCAGTTAGCAGATGATTTGAAATAGATATTTTCTGGACTATGTTACTCTTATGTATGTCATTTGCAGATATGTGTAGTGCTTATCTTAAACACCATACTTGCAGAGGTGAGTACTAAACCTATTTAGGCATCTATGACAGGAATTCATTTTAATTTTGCCTTGTAACTGATGCCAGCTCAGTTCAAGGACCAAGAATTATTTTCTTTTATAATTTTTCCCCATTAGCATCTCAATCTTACACCTCTCTTTTTTTCTGGCATTGCTATGAGCCTGCCTAGGTGCTTCACTGGTCTGTCTGTTTCTTTGGATTATCTAACTTAACAAATAAAGCTCTGCACTTATGAATTCTGTGGCAGATAATCTTAATGCAGTGTTTCATATTCTTTAAATGCATTTTATCTGTTTTGAGACGTGAAAGGATCGTTTCTCAGCCATGGTATACAGGAACATATCTGGTGGAGTAAGCCCTCATATGCTACAAGTTATTCCCTGTAAAATTTCTGCTATTTATTTCCAGAATTCACTGGGGTGGCATTTGTAAAACATTATTCAAATTTAGTTTCATGTTGTTTTGTTCAATCACTGCTTTGTTGAATAGTAAATCAGTGTTGGAAAAGGTCTATGAATATAATGGCAAATTGCACATCAGTTAATGGAAGCGTATGAATAGATAATCAGGTTAGAAATCAAATCAGAGCTTCAGACAAAATTACAAACGGTGAGAATAAAGCCTGGGTGGTTAGTCATAACTTCCAAGGCTCATATGTATCTATTACTTTTTCAAAATTCAGTTATTGTTCTTTGGACAAGAGTTGTGTTTGTGTTTGTGTTTATGTTTATGAGTCTGTGTATTCTGGCCAGTTTCCAGTCTAAATTATTATACTAGCATACATCAAATTTCCTGTGATGTTTCACATTGTTCTGCCTTTCCTTGCTAAAGCTTTCTTTATCATGAGAAATGACAAAATGCTGTTGTGTTGGTAATGCAGTCTAACAGCTGTAGTTCCACGATGAACAAATTATCTATTCTCATGGGTACTGATACAGACATATAGAGCTACTAACACATTTTGAATACTTCACTGGTAAAAACAAGAACAACCTGAAAATTACTGATACATATTTACTTAATTATTGAACTACAGGATAAGGGAATGAACCCTGTCCCTTGATTGTGATCTCCATGTTTTTGCCCACTGATTGTTATTTCCAAGACATATTTTAACAATCTGACAGTAGTCAGAGATATATACAAACAAGATAAAATAGCTGTAAAACATTAAAGTGTAGCATTAACATTTATATTTTTAGAACTTATAATTGATTACAACAGTTTAAATTTTAATTCTTCTAATTTTGACATATCACATATTACTTCCTCTCTCACTCCTAGTGCTAGCCCTATTCTTTGCATCTTCTAAGGGCAGTTAAGGAATCATAAAATCATAGAATCTTTTGAGTTAGAAGGGACCGTTAAAGGTCATCCAGTCCAAGTCCCCTGCAATGAACAGGGACACCTACACTAGATCAGGTCACTCAGAGCCCTATCAAGCCTTGGATGTATCCACGGATGGGACACCCACCACCTCTCTGGGCAACATGTTCCAGTGCTTCACCACTCTTACTGTAAAAAATCTTCTTATATCCAATCTAAATCTCCTCTCTTTTAGTTTGAAACCATTTCCCCTTATCCTACTCCAACAGACCTTCTTTCTTATAGCCCCCCTCTAGATACTGAAAGGCTGCGCTCAGGTCTCCCCTGAGCCATCTATTCTCCAGGCTGAACAGCCCCAGCTCTCTCAGCCTGTCCTTGCAGGGGAGGTGTTCCATCCCTTGGATCATTTTTGGGTCCCTCTTCTGGATGTGCTCCAATAGGTCCACATCTCTGCTACACTGAGGACTCCAAATCTTGACACAGTACTCCAGCTGAGGCCACTCTACCAGCGCAGAGTAGACGGGCAGGATCACCTACCTCAACCTGCTGGCCACACTTCTTTTGATGCAGCCTGGGGTATGGTTGGCTTTCTGAGCTGCAAGGGCACACTGCTGGCTCATGTCCAGCTTGTCATCCACCAGTATGCCCAAGTCCTTTTCTGCATGGCTGTGCTCTGTCCTTACATCCCCCAGCTTGTATTGATGATGACAACTGCCACGACTTAGGTGCAAGACATTGCATGGATTTGTTGAACCTCTTGAGGCTCACCTGGGCCCACTGTTCAAGCCAGTCTTGATCTCTCTGGATGGCATTCTATCCCTCAGGCATGTTGACTGTACTCCACACAGTTTGGTGTCATTCGCTAACTTGCTGAGGAAGTAGTTGCTAATGAAGACTGAGGTAAATACGTTGTTGAATACCTAAGCCTTCTCCTTATCCACTGTCGCCAGTCTGCCCATGTTGCTCAATAGAGGGGGCATGCTCCCCTGAACTTCCCTTTTCTGGGTGATGTACCTATAGAAGCCTTTCTTACCTTTCTTTATGCCCCTTGTCAAATCCAGTTCCAATTGGGCCTTGGCCTTCCTGACCCCATCCCTACACAGCCTAGTAGCATTCCTATACTCCTCCCAGTGTAACTGTCCCTGCTTCCACTGTCAGTACATTTTCTTCTTGTTCTCCAGTTTGACCAGCAGGTCCCAGTTCAGCCATGCCAGTCTCTTGCATTCCTTTCCTGACATCCTACACCTGAGAATGGAGAGCTCTTGTGCCCTAAAGAAAGCTTCCTTAAATGTCTGCCAGCTCTGATCCACTCCCTTCCCTGAGGATAGATTCCCAGGAGGTTTTGTTGACTAACTCCCTGAGGAGCTGGAAGTTGGCTTTTCTAAAATTAAACTTCCTGATTTTACTCTTTGCCTGTCCAATATCCCTCAAGAATGTGAACTCTGCTGTTGCATGGGCACTACAGCCCAGGCAGCCTCCAATCCTGATGTCACCAATCAGTTCACTAGCATTGGTGAGCAACAGCTCCAGCATTACATCCCCCCTAGTGGAACTGTCTATTACCTGGCTCAGGAGTTCATCCTCAGTACATTCCAGGAGCCTCCTGGATTGCTTACAGCTCACTGTGCTATTTTTCCAGCAGATGTCAGGGTGGTTGAAGTCTCCCAGCAGTATGAGAGCCTGTGATCTAGATGTCTCCTGCAGCTGGAAGAAGGCGGCTTCATTAACAATTCAAATTACCTGATCAAATTAATTGATCAGGCAGCCCACTGGAGATTTCTGGACATGAGAAATCTCTCTGACCATGGCAGATCTGAAATAATCATATTTTGTAGAAACCTTTAGGGTTTGATCCTTTCCCATGAAAGTAAATGTTATAGTCTAAAGTGATTTCATAGACAGATGTATCAAGTACCAGTGAAAGGAATTTTTTATTTTCACAGCATATTATGAAGCAAACTGTATTAAATTGACTTCCTCATTTGTTAATTAATTTGATTTTGCTAACCAAATGTCTCCAAAGGAAATTAGTATCCCTACAGAGTGCCAGGATTCTCACTGCATTGTTTCAAATAGCTATCTGCCTCCTTCCACCCGCTTTTGCCTGTATCCTAAAAACATATTCAGCGGATGTGAATAGATTGCCTTCAGTGGAATACACTGACTCATCATTGCACAGTGAAATTAGAAAAGCCCTCCAGACTTCCTCCAGAGGACTTTCAGATGTAAGCAGTCTAACTCTGCTGATTCTTATTTGTCCCCTGGAAATGTCATATTTGAAAGTTCACTGGGTTTGTTGGCAAAGACATCTATGTCTTTGCTAGATTTCATGTGAAGTTAGATATGTGGTACAGTTCCTATGGTGCTGTCGGTTTGAGGAAGATAGGACTCCATCTCTTGGAAGCAGCACTATAACACGAGTCAAATAGATTTTTAAGACCTGTACTGTAATCCTTACTGTGCAAATGAAAAGAAAGAAAAGAGACTATTTTTTTTTCATGTCCAAAGCAGTATCCCTAAAAGGCCAATACACCAATTCAAGGTTATTCTAGATAGTATTCTTCCTTAGCGATTCAGATGAGAAGGAAGAGAGTTGGAAAATGATGACCCATGAGAAATATATTCTTAAAAATGTATTCAACTAAGGTAAAACAGAATTCTGCTGAGATCTGAAATGCAGGCAAATGGCTTATTTTCAGTGAGATGAAAATGTCATTTCTTTCACTTCCCCTTCTTCCAACAGAGATTTATAATTTTTTTCATGCCTAACTTTAAATGATAATTTATTTTGATTTTGTTTTGATGTACAAAAGCTAAACATCAAAGACAGAATGAAGATTACATTGGTTCATCCTCCATCCTTTCATTGATTAAAATTACTTATAGATTTTTTAGAAGTGATTGAATTCTATATACAAATAAAACAGAATATAAAGAACTATTTCCCAACCAGTTGGGGGATATTTTAGCAGAGATTTCATCCCAGGTGGATCAATCATCCCAGAAGTGTAACTTGCCTCCTGATAAGATGCTTTGACATCTGTCCATCTTCTCATCAGGAGTAAATATCCTGATGTCTCTGATTTTTCAGCATTGTTTTGAGGAGAAAACACTCACCAGAAGGAGTGACAGTGTTAACATCCTCTGTGGAACATGGACATCTCCGTTGGAAGGAACTCAGAAGATTTTCATCAGAGAGACAGCTACACAGCTCTAGCTGCATGTTTTGTTAAAGGACAGAAAATTATGGTTTCATTGTGCATTGCTTTTATCACCTATTGAGTCTTCTCTGGTACTTGTTGGGATCCAGTGAACATCTTTCTTTAAGTAAGTTTTTAGCTTCCATCCCTAAAAATGTATCATAGTATCATAACAATCATAACAGACTTTCATCTGTTATTCCTGAGGCTAACTCCTCTAGCAGAACCAATGATAACCTGAACACACCCCAGTTCCTAAAGCAAAGTATTCACAGAAGAGTAAATGTAAAAGTATTCTGTGCTAACTTGCATAGGGATACTGTTGTTTGCAAATCTTAATGGGTAAGTGCTCTGCCGTAGGTGCAGAAACAGCCAGAGTGCCCATGCATGCAAAAATCACAGCTAGATGGGTAGGAGAGCCAGTGCAGAAACACCCAAGTTGTTTGCAGTAGGATCTGAGCAATGCTGCTCTGTCTCATGTGGCTTCACTACTTTGATCTCTGAGACCTCAGATCTTTACACCACATATTACATGCTCTTGCAAGCTAGGAGAGTGCCCTACTTACCAACCCAAAAGCAATCACCACTAGAAAGAAAGTGACTAAACCAAGTATGAAGCCAAGACTTAGCAGTGCTACATATACAATGTCATCGAATAGATGCAGTTATCTGTCTTTTCCAGTCACTCTGTAAACACCTGGCCTGTTTCAGACTTTTTACATAAGGAAAAATGCCTCCTTCTAAATCTAGCTTTGATGCTGCTGAGATTAGAATCATACAAAATCAGTCAATTGTTTCACTCCACAGCTCGTCCCAATTAAAAATTAAATAATTTGTAATTCTCTATTCTCTTTTCAGGGAAGTACATAATGGCGTGCATTATATTTCCATGGTGCAGAGGCATTGATGCTTCAACCTGTCTTGTAGAAAAAGTCTACCTGCTCACATTTGATGTTTTCACAGATGTACTTAAATAGCTGTTCACAGCCACTTACATGCCTAAATAATATATCCAAATTTGGCCTTTCCTCTACAGATTTCCAAATGATGATCTCCTCAGTTTAAAACTAATCTTATTGGTGTTAGTTCCTAAATATCTGACCTTCCACACTATTCCTACAATTCCCAAGGCTGCAAAAAACTTCCTGTGTAACCTTCTGATCCATCTATGAATTAGTATCTCCCAACCTTGTGTTAGTAGCAGTTTCTCTTAGCATAATTCTACTATTTTCCTCCATTTCAAGAATAATTCTAAATAAATTCAATCTCCAAAATTGATATTTGAATAACAACACTGGCAAGAACCTTCTAGTCTAACTTCTTTGCCAAGGAAACCCATCCTTGGCTCCCAGCAGCCTTACCCAACTTAAATGTTGCACAAGCAATTCCCATCCTCTCATGTGGCTGTACGTTTTATTGAAGTCCGTGTTCAAAATAATCACCATATTAAAGCATACTCAGATATTTTACGCTAATCAAATTTGTTTTATACAAAGCAGGAACTTCAAGATCAGCAACACCTATTTTAAAGAAATCTTTTAAAGGTTTTAAAACATGAGTGGAAAACATTTTTAATTATTTTCTCATCTCGTTGCCTAAGGAAAAGAGTGTATTAGTTACCATGAAAGCAATTACCAGCACTTCTAAGGGAAAGGAAAATTAAAAGAATAAATACAAAACTCCTCAAAAATGATCCACGTTGACTTTTACTGTACGAGATTGTCTCAGCTTTAACTCCCAGTGCCCAGGGGTCTCATACTACTATTCTCACAACACCACTCTTCTCTTGAGAAAATTCTTTACCTTAATTTCATTGTTTGTATTTATGATTTTTTTTTTATTTCTATTACATTTGTAATGGTTACAAAAGTATGAGCTATGATTAAATATTTGAGACATCTATCTGAAAGTTAGTTCCTGTAACAGACATCAGGTTATTTGACAAAACAAAGAACTAAGGCAGAACCTTGGTGGTAAACATTGGTAAAATGTGTAATGGATTGTCTTTGATGTAAAATGTGTGCGCACTGTCTTTTAATGGAGAAGATAAAACAAAACAAAGCAGAAATATAACAAAATATCCTTCATATAAGGCATCACTTGACTCCATCTCTACATTTTACTATTTTTTAAATGACCTTTTAAGAACTCTGTGACCCTAGTAATGCTGATGACGGAATGACTTGTATGTAGCATTAACAAGCCGAGTAACAGAGTGCAAGATGTTACAAAGAATATGTAGATTGGGTGTTTTTTCAGAGAGTGGTTAGAAAAGAAAGCTGAGCTTTTCATTTATCTTATTCCTACCAAACGAGAGATGTGATCTGTATAAAAGTTGCTGGAGTTTCACTTTATTAAAAAGCTTACATAATGCTAGTAACAAAGAGTCTTAATTATATATTTTGCTGTGTGTAATGTGCACATACTATATTTCATATAATTTTAATAACTTTCCTCCCACTGTTTCAGAAAGATGAACCTGCTTATAAAACAGGTATAACTGACCAGTCTCTTTCTTGCAGTCAAGAGTCCTGAGGCCAAGGAATATTGGGTATTTAACTTTGTAATATCTGTTACACATAAATCTTATATTATCAGGGATGAATTTTTAGGAATGGAACAGGAATTTCACAGTGGAGGAGAAAGAAGTAATTTCTCTGAAAGACTGATGTATTTAAAAGTAATAAATTATTTTAATAACCACCTAGTGGTAGATATTACACAGTGTTCTCTAATTATTAATCCACTGCGAAAATGTTTACTGCTCTGAGAAAGAAAGTCTTTCTGGTACATGACTTCCTGCAGTTTGATAAGGTCACAATTCTTCATGGTTTCTGATTGCGGTCTGGTGTTGAAGATGTTCTGTCTTGTCTTTGCTGCTTTCTCTCACTATGTGTGTGAAGGTTCTGTCAGAAATAGAGATCTACTGCTGTTAAGCCTGAAATGATTATTTTCACATTGCGCATCTCCTTTGGAAATTTAGCCTTGCTTCTACACCATCGTTTATTCTGTAGCATTTTGTAATCTTCTGTCACCATCCTCTACGACCAGATTTGAGATTTCATGGTGTCAAGGTTCCTTAGCCCCTGTCATTGTGAAATTGTATCCTGGTCTTTCAATTCTCACTGCATGCCAAGCCTCCAAGACTTTTTAGCACAGATGTGCTATGTGCTAGGCTAGACCAGCAGCAATATACCTGAGACAACGTAGTGCTGTGCAAAAGCTAGCAGTTGATGCAGGGCCGTGCACAAGCTAATAAAACTCTTATTAATCTACAAGATAAGGTTAAGCATCCCAAGTACAACATTATGCTGATACATCTATGTTGCTTCTAATTCCAGAGCTAGCTTGGATGTTTTCAGACAGTGTGTATCTGCACCTTGTTGCATTGTGCGGTAAGTCAGATGCTGATACAAGACATAATTTTTTCAGCTCTGTGACCCCTTGAAACTAAAGTACATCAATATCTCCCTTTACCTTTCTTATCTGTAATTTCCTTTCTTTCTAGGCTGCTCTACGAATCAGTCATTTGCTTTTAGTACATGTATTTCTAGACTGTATATTCAAATTTATAAAAGATAAAACATTCCTTATCATAAATTCTTTCTTCCTTTGAAGACTTCTGTTAAGATCTGACAACTCCACAATGTCTATCCTAATTACTGATGTAAAATGTAACCAGAATGAATGTCTGGGCTTTGGCTTGACTGTGAAAGACTTCAATAAAGATGTCAAAATACTGTATGTTTCTCAGTTGAAGAACTGCCTATCACATCAATTTAAAGCTTTCAGATTTCTTTTGCTATGTTTCTGCACCTACCCTGTTATTACAATATGTTATCTCTCTCTCCCAGAAGAAGCCAGGACTTAAAGAAGACAACAAGGAAATAGGATATAGCTAGTGTTTATTCATCCACCTCAAAAGCCTGCACAAGTTGCAGAGGGAACAAATTCTTGTTTGCCATTTTCTTTATGCTGTAAACGGGTAGGTGGGGTTTTTTTTGTTGTTGTTGTTTTGTTTAGTTTTGTCTGTGGTGAGAAATTTTTGTTTTGTTTTGAGTGTTATTGTTGTTGTTATTGTTCCTGGCTCCTCTCTGCTTGTATTCTTAGTTGTTCAAGACCATATGTTTCCCTGTATAGCAATCAGAGTGGATTTTACTGCCTGTACATTATTGTGTATGTATTTGCAATATAAGAAAAGAACTTGTATTCAGATGTTCCGGAGAAGAGCCATGAAGCTTTCCCTTCTGCTTAATGATGCAGTTTGGAAAGAAGAAATTCTCAAGAAGATTCTTCTTTTACTCTGACAGTTTTACCTTCACATTTAACCTGAGCCTTTCAGTCTTATCATAATACAGAAATCTCATGCCACCCAGTCTACCCACTGATCATCATGGGAATTAGGGTCTCTTTGCAGGAAAGAAGGATCCAGACACTATTACAATTTTATCCTCTTTATCTAGGAATAAAATCACAGTATGGTTTTAATTACAGCTCTACAGCTGTTCATACTTATTCTCTATATTTAGCTTCTTATTCCTCTTTCACATATTATGTAGACATAACCATTACAAAAAGAATAAGAAAATATCTTCTGGTCCCTAGGTCTGGAAGATCAATAATAGTGTGAAATTTAAACACCTGAAGATAGTTTAAATATAATAAGAAAAGGCAAGCACTGTTGGCAAATTTAATTAAAGTGAATTTGGATTATTTTTATTAGAACTTTAGGAAACTTAGTATTATTACAAACAGCATGCTCAGTTATAATTGACCCAATATATGAAAGTAGGAAGTCAGGAAGAGGCTCCAATTTAAATAAATACAGTTGATCTATATCTCAAAATTTCTGCAGTCTGAGCAAAGTCAAACAAACTATGGGAGAAAGGAAGTATTTGTCAATTTTTGACACACTAAGGACCTAAGACTCTGGAAACTACAGGGTGGTGAGCCTCACCTCTGTGCCTGGAAAAATCATGGAACAGATCCTCCTGGAAGAGATGTTAAGGCACATGAGGGATAAGCAAGTGATCTGAGACAGCCAGCGTGGTTTCAGCAAGGACAGATCATGTCTGACCAATCTTCATTGATGAAGTGACAGCATCAGAGGACAAAAGGAAGGCAACTGATGTCATCTACCTGGATGTCTGCAAGACCTTTGACGTGGTACTGTGGCACATCTTTCTCTCTAAATTGGAGACATATGGGTTTGAAGGGGTGACTAATTAGTGGATAAGGAATTGGTTGGGTGGTCACAGCCAGAGGGTTGTGGTCAATGGCTTTGTATCCAGGTAAAGACCGATAACAAGCGATGTCTTCCAGAGGTCTGTCTTGGGACAAGTATTCTTTAAAATTTTTATAAATTACATAGATAATGGGATTGAGTGCACCCTTAGCAAGCTTGCAGATGACACCAAAATGTGTGTTGCAGTTGATATGGCAAAAGGAAGGGATGCCATCCAGAGGGACCTGGACAAACTCAAAAGGTGAGCCCACCTGTGAATCTAATCTCAACAAAGCCAAATACACAGTGTTGCACCTGGGTTGGAAAAATGCCAGATATATGTACAGACTGGGAGAACAACTCACTGAGAGAAGCACTTCCAAGAAGGACTTAGGGGTCCTGGTAGATAAAAAACTTAACATGAGCCAGCAGTGTGCACTTGCAACCCAGAAGGCCAATAGTATCCAAGGATGCATCAGAAAAGGGGTGGCCAGCAGGGACAGGGAGGTGACTGTCCCCCTCTACTCTGCCCTTGTGAGGCCCCATCTGGAGTACTGCACCAAGGTGTGGGACCCCCAACTCAAAAAAGATGTGGAGTTGTTGGAGAAGGTACAGAGGAGGGCCGTGAAGATGATCAGAGGACTGGAGCACCTCTCCTATGAAGACAGGCTGAGGGAGCTGGGCTTGTTCAGCCTGGAGAAGAGAAGGCTGCAGGGAGACTTCATTGTGGCTTTCTGATATTTAAAGGGGGTTTATAAGCGGGAGGGAAATGAACTTTTTATATGGGTAGATAGCGATAGGACAAGGTGGAATGGTTTTAAGCTAAAGGAGGAGAGATTTAGATTAGATGTCAGGGGGAAGTTTTTCACAGAGAGAGTGGTGAGGTACTGGAACAGGCTGCCCAGAAAGGCTGCGGATGACCCATCCCTGGAGGTGTTCAAAGACAGGTTGGATGGGGTGCTGGGCAGTCCAATGTAGTGCTTCATCTAGTGGTTGGTAAACCTTGTTATGGTGGGGGGGCTGGAAATATACAATCTTTAAGTTCCCTTCCAACCCAAGTCATTCTATGATTCTGTGATGATTCTAAGATACAGCTACAGAACATCACTTTGCAAAAAGCACTTATATGCACAGATTTGGCCATGGCAGAGGTCCTATTAGAGGCATTAGAATTATTGGCATTTAACACTTGCAACAGGACTGGGAAGTAATAGTTTTCTATCTTCATTGAAAACACAGTACTTTACAGACTCTCAGTTACTGAGTATTTGAGGTCAGTTTTACTCAGGTGTGGAGGTAACTGGTTTTTAACTCAGCAGGTATTGCTGAAATGGTCTTGGCAGGAGTGTCACGAGAAAACCAGGACTACTCAACCATAGCAAAAGCTGTGGAGGAGCTCACACTCCACCACAGGCAGTGGGACTTTCTTATTTCTAGTGCTCAGTGTTTTTCTTCTGAAGACATTCAGGAACAGTTATTACATTAATTAACACATTAATTAGTTGTTAATTATCATTAGCTATTGAATTCTGCAGTTACATTTCTTAGAATATGAACAACTCCACAGAACCTGAATACTGGCGAGCAGTTTTGTGTGCAGGGCACAGGGCCACATGTAGCCACACACAGTGGTGATAGGAGAAGGGAGGCCCAAAGGCAGGAGAGCCCCCACCCCAGCCCCTCACAGCGACACAGGATCCTCTTGCCATGGAGCCAGATGAGACCCATCACCATGCAGCAGTGGCACAGTCCCTCCTCTGGCATGCAGAGAGAAATGGAAAAAAGGGGCCAGTATTGCGACCAGAGGTCAGCCAGGCAACATGCTCAACCATGCATGAGCAGCCTCTCCTGTCTCTGGTCTAAACTCCATTTCTGTTGGCTTTCCTGGGTCAGGGCTCTGTACTCCCTGTTCTTGTGCCTGGGTGGCCATGAGCTGAGCTGAACCTCAGTCCCTGGGCCCACTGGCAGGCTGCAGGGAGGCCCCAGAAGGGCTGGGCAGGGCAGGAAGGCCTGGTGGTACCTTGATTGCCCCATAAATACCTTCTGAGGAATACACCATAACTGTAAGTTAACAGCTGCTGTTTGGGAAATTGTGTGTGCCACTGAAATGTGTTTATATGCTTTTTGTTTCTGTCTCAAGACTGAATTCCTCATGAAGAAATTTAGTATTAAAAAATACCTTTTAGCAATGCACATAATAAGAAGCATTTGACAGCACATGTATTATTAAGACAAAGTAGAGATCCCAGCCCCAGATTCTTTCTCTGCAATGACCTAAAATTCCAGTTGTCTTTTCAGAGATGACTATATCCTTTGTGTTATGGAATCCAGGAATAACTCATTGCTAACACGCATGCAGGAATTTTCTAATACCCGGAAACTTTTTTTTTGTGCTTGAGTAGTAATAGGATGTGGGAAGAATACTTAAAGCTTAGGCTCTGTGAGATACACTTAATAAAAAGGAGGAACAAATGAAAACAACACACACATAGAGTGTGACATGACATCCACATAAAATTCACGGAGATCAAGAGTAAAAACATCAGATGTACCAAGCAAGCCTCAGAAGGAGTGTAACACCAAGTTAGGGTCATCGTATCAACACTTAAACAGTTGAAAACTGACAAAAACAGATTATTTTGTTTTAAAATTAAAAGATCATGCAAGGAAAAGTTCTGCTTGAAATACTGATCTGGGAACAGGGATCAACTTTAAAATTAAATGTAGAAAGCATTGGTGAACTAATTCATAAATAGAGAAGTCTTCAAAAGGTTTAAGGGTCCAGTAAGGAAGAGAGTTATTTGTTGTCGTTATTTTTGTGAGTTTTTTTTTTCCTAAATTTACTCTTAAAACATACTTTAATAAAATGAACAAATCAAGCAAACTTTAGGAATATCATTCTGCAATCTCTCCCTTATTAAATGTTAGTTCTATTCCTACCTTCTACTTTCTATGCAAAACACTGCTTCTCTCACATCAAATTGCGTAGTTCTTCCTTCTTTTCTTGCAATTTCATTCTACTTTCTCACAGGTTTATTCTTTAACCTCGTGTTACTCCTCAGCTATGGTTCTGTAAAGATGGTCATCTGCGTCAGCATTTAGTAAAGCTCTAGGAAAAGATTCTCTGTCCTAATTTTCTCCTAGTTCTTGCTTATGCAAGCTGGAATCCATAAGGTTCTTCAAGTTCAATATAAGTCATGTTTCATAAAACATAATAATAAAACATAATAATGAGAAAAAAATTAGAGTTGTCATCCAGAAAGTGCTCTTTAACATCTTTATCAATGACACTGATGATGGAATTGAGTGCACTCTCAGCAAGTTTGCTGATGACAGCAAGCTGAATGGTGCAGTTGACACAGTGGAAGGAAGGGATGCCATTCAGAGGGACCTCAACAGCTGTCAAAGTCAGTGCAATTATTTGATTGTAGTCATAAGGGTATTGGGTGATTCACAAGAGGACATAAAAAGAAAGAAAAAAAGAAAAAGCAGTAAATCAGTCATTTGTAAACTTAATTTTAGATACAATACTTAAATTCTGTGAGTAAACACCATATTTGGGATTTACCATAACAGATGCCATTCAAGCCTCCTCTTCCTTCTATGCACAGCATGGGAGGCTGAGCTCTGTCACTTCAGTTTTTAATCCTCTCTGCTTGTATCTGAAACATAATAAAAGTATTTTTTCTTGAAGGAGGAATCTTGCTTCATGCTTGTGCCTTCAGTCCTGAAGAAGCTAATGTCAGGAATAGTGAGCTGTTCAGTGCATTGCTTTGAAACGGACCTTCTTTCTCTCCTCTCTCGTTATTTCTACAAAAAGTGGATGATGAAAGTGTAAGCAACCAGATTATATACTTGTTTGAAAGAGGGTTCATGAGGGAAGTGGTAGTAAATGCTGGAGTTTTTCCTTTTGCATGGTAACTGCTAGGAGATGTAGGTTGCTGATGATCCTCTTTTCAGGGAGGCAATAAGTCTTAAGAGGAAAAGGAGAAGCAAGAGAAGAAAACAGAAGAGCTGAAAATTAAAAAAAAAAAAGAGAAAATATAGGGAGAATGGGTTAAGAATTGTCTTTTCCTGTATCATATCTAACAATTTAAATATTTAAATTACAAGCAGTGATGAACAAATGCAAAGACTTCATCTTTTTTACCTAAATGAGTTCATCCATCCCATTAGTGATTCTATATGCATTATTGCAGCTAATAATCTATTAATGACACCATTCTTATTGTAAAGCCCCACTTGTTACATAGCCCTAAGGGAAAATTTCAAGTGCTGTTATTCAAAAGAATAATTAGGGAACATACCGAGTTCAATCACTGTGTATATGTGATGGATAAAAAGTCTTAATAATGAGTTTTATGAATTTGAAGACTAAATTGATATTCCTTCATTATTCCTAAATACTAAAGCTTTTCTATCACTGTTAAGAATGGAGTCAGACAGCAAATAAAAAATAGATCCTGAGTCAAAGTATCTATGCTGTATTAAAGCTCAGAAGATACCTAATGGGAAAAAATTTCCCAGATACTGTCACAAACTCAGACAAATCTGAATGTACAGCCACATTGTGCCGTACTTCCAGCTAACAAGACTCAACCCATCTGGCTTCTACCACTGCAGCAGATGCATCATGTACTAAATCCTCTGCTCTGTAGCTGTATAGGGCTCTCAACTTTAGAGTACCTCCTGAAGCACAAAACAACTCTGACCAATGAAACACAGCTTGGAACCACCATCTGGTCTACTAAGCAGGCCAGCAATCGTGTTTCTGTGCAGCTGACAGTATTCCAGTGGAAGGCTAGCGAGGAAATTTTGTCATTGAGCAGAGCAGGTAGTATTTGTGTTGGGTACTGCTGTCTTGGTTTCTGCAGCTTAAGCATAAGGACTTACTTCCTCAGTGAACGAGGTAAAAAGTATTTGTCTCTGTGAACTGAATCAAGGAATTTCTCTTTCTGAAATACAGACAAATCACATGCCTTTCCACTAATATTTTTCAGACATATCAGTGCTTGGCTTTGGTTCAGAAGCAGTTCCCTCTCTTGAATTCTGTAGAGGAACAACATAACATGGTATGAACATCTAATGATAAATACTGCCCATTAATCCTCATCATTGTATTTCTACACTGGCAAATATAATAACACAAATCTGGCATTTCATTTGTATCCTCAGAGGATGAAACTGTTGGCCCATACAGCTAGATGAGCTTGGTCCCTGCTCTAACAGAGCCTGGCAAGCAGCACCCTGTTATTCCATGCTAGAGAGCCAAATCAGCCCAAGGCTGCAGTGACCTGCACCCTGCGCCTTGGACCCTGCTGTGCAGTTGGAGCAGAGCACTGCACTGCATCACATGCCAGCCACAGCCACACAGCTGCCACTTCAGAGCAAAGGCAGGGGCAATGTATATCAATCTGCAAAAGTCCACGTAGGCAGCCTCAGCAGGATATGAAACATGTAGTGAGCAGCAATAACTCCTGCTGCACATCAACAACTTGAACAGCTAGCTTATAAAAAGCAAATAACAGATTTTAATTTCTTTACCAACATTTCTCTGCATGTTTCTCTAAACACGTATACATCAGCCTAGCATTATAGAAGGCAAACACTTACTGAAGATAAGCATTTTACTTATGCTGTAAGCATCCTTTAGCTTGCATGAGTACATTTAATGAGCCATCAGAAAATCCCCAGCACGTCAAGACTGCTTTTTACATTAGCTAAGAGGCCACTACTAAATCACACTCCATCAGTTTACACACTCAAACTGAGAAATGCATCAGAAATGAGAAAACATGATTCATCTCATTCTCTGTTAAAAATCTGATTCTACCAACTTGACTCATTAGGAAAGCAGGAACTTCAAATTCTGCCAGCAGTTCCTAACTCTGTGGGATGGGGTTGGAGGTGGAACAAAGCAACAGTCAACATGGGCAAGCCTGGTGGAATTAGCTCCTAATCAACTTATACAAGTGTCTGGGGCGTATGGTCATTTAGTAACATTCTAAGGGTAATGGTTTGGAGCTGGCAGGAAATGTTATTTTTTCAGGATTAAAAGTAGCAAGGCTAAGCACCCTATATGGTTATTTCTGCAGATTGTTTTACTTCCTGCTATGTATTTTTCATAATTTTTGTTTTTCAGAGATTGAAAAAAGAAGGAATCTCTGGAGATGGGGGGCATGAGTAACTCGGAAGGGCTGGTTCTGCGCTGGGGCTGCCCTGGCCTATTGGTGCAGCTGCACAATATTGATGTAGCATCTTCTCATTTTCAGCACAGAGCTCTCCATCTTTTCTAGAATGTAGTAGGTAACAAAAGACCACTTCATAAACATCATGTGTCCCCAGCTGGTCCTTCACAGAAGTATTCAGAACAGCACCTTGAGGAAAGACAGCATTAGATCACAGTCTTGGGAGAATTCTCTGGCTGCATGGGTCACTGTGTTTACCAGTTTTTATATAGACTGTGCCAGTTAAGTACACCCCAGCTATCTCTCACAAAATGCCCTATGCACCAGGAACATCCCCAGAGGAACAATTTTTACCAACCTATTTTACTCACAGAGAGTCAGCACAAGGGCATAGCGTTGCTTTGTTTATTGCTTAGGGCAGTAGTTTTCATGCTATGGTTAAAAAAATCCTAACAGTCTGGGATCTATGCTGAAGGCACTGCACAATAGGCAACAAAGGCTATAGTTCAGCACATGTTTTATATGATCATAAACCAGTAAAAAAGCAACACAGCCACTCATTTCTGTCCCCAGATTACCTTTTGCACTGCTCTGGCACAAATGTTTATGTGGTTACTTGGAAAGCCAGAATGAGGAGCAGCACTGACTGATTTGCTTTAGGCAGGTTGCTTTTCAGCCAGATTGGTGCTCTGGACCAGTTCACTAAGCAGTTATAAAAACGGACACGCTGACTTAAATTATTCATCAAATAGCAGATTAAAAAGAGCCAGCCCAGTGTAAGTGGCTTTAAATTCACTAAGTAGATCTTGAATTCACTGCCGGATCTACATTCTTTAAACAGAAAAGTGTTGAAGACTGTGTATACACAAAGCATGATGTGCAGTGTTCTGTATTTGTAGTTAGTGCTGTTTAGGGGACCTGCTCCCTGTAGGGAACCTAGGAGCCCAGGGCAGGTCCAGCTCAGGAGTAGGTTACAGCCTGACTCACTAGTTATCTCCCACTGGCTGTTTCTTAAGAAAAATCAGTCGCCAAATAGGAGCCAAGGCTGTCTCTCTGTAAGGCTCCCAAGGGATATGGAGGCAGGATATGGAGCACTGGAACAGTTTGCCCAGAGAGGTGGTGGATGCTCAATCCCTGGAGACATTCGAGTCAGGCTGGACAGGGCTCTGAGCAACCTGATGTAGCTGTAAGTTGTTCCTGTTCATTGCAAGGGAGTTGGACTTGATGACCTTTGAAGGTCTCTTCCAACTCAAACAATTCTATGATTCCATGATGTCTTCTAGTGCCCTGGCTGGGGGGTTAGTCACAGATGCCTCCTCTGGGGCATTCACAGGGTTAGTCTTATCATCGAGGCCTTTCGGTTTTTCCATGGGACAGCTTTGCCCATAACAGTGCCACAAGTGCCCTTGGGTTGTGCCCCAAGAAGAATGTGTTCAAGGAGAGCCCTGTATTTACAGGTCCAGCTGTCACCTCCTTGACAGGCAGGGAGCAAAACCGTATCTTTCCACTTGGGAGCCAGTCACAATTGGGTCACTGCCAACATCTTTCACAGTACCTTTGTTCCTTTGATTTCCAGGAGTAGCCATTTAATGGAGTAAGTACAGTCAGGATGAGAATGCCTGCTGCCAGAATTATTAGTGGAAATAGCAACCTGTCCCTTCCACTGTTACTTCATTTCTCTCTCTCTTCCCTGTTGATTAAATGCCAGCTCCTTTCTGTGTTCTCTTTCAAAGGAAGCTAATTCTCCCCTCCAGCTGCAGCAGATCCCTTTGTAGCACAATGTGATGCTGCCCAGTGGTCTTACAACTCCTTCCTCCACTGCCTCCCCAGCCCTATATGTTGCAGCCCAGAGAATCAGTCAGGCATTGGTTTTTTTTTTGTTTTTTTTTGTTTTTATGATATACTATGTATGTACCACTGCGGGACCCAGATGGCTAAACAGATGAGAAAAGTGCAGAAATGACTGCCTGGAAAAATTCAGTGTAATACTGCTTGAAAAGCAAGGGCCAAGCTAAGCATTAAACATGACAGTGCATATAAAAGCCTGCAGCTTCTTAAGAGTATAATTTGTAAAACTGCCATTTTACTGAAAATCTCCCTTTTTATAGTGTACCTCTCTTACTGTAGTTGAGGAATAGTGACATTTCCTAAAGCCACAGTTGGTAAATATTTTACAGTAATCAATTTCACTGAATTTCACTTCGGGGCTATGTGAAGCAAGTAGGGCAAGGTCCAAAGAGCACTATAGCAGTTTCCAGAGGCATGAGAGTGCAATTCAATTGCTAGAAAGATTTCACGTATCCTGTTATATCACCATGGTATCCCAGAGGTACCCAAGTCTTAGAATCATAGAATTGTTTGAGTTGGAAGGGACCCTTAGAGGTGATCTAGTATGACTCCTCTGCATCAAACAGGCTGCTCAGAGCCCCGTCCAGCCTGAAAGAAACCTGTGATTAGCTCATTGCTTTTACATGCCCCCCCAAAAAAAACCATTTTCTTACATGAGCTATACAAGAACACAATAGCACTTTCAGGTGGATATTTGGCTCTGTGACTTAGTCTCCACTGTTTTAGGTATACTCATCATTCAGAACACACACTGCTATCTCAAGTTACCTCTTGAGAAGAGGATGCACATCTTCCATGTCATAGCCTACTTTGCAGAGCACTGCCCCAGTAACTGGGGGACTTGACTTTCTAACTGTGACCAACAGTCTCAACTAGTAGGAATGTTTCTTGTCCCAGTGTTTAAAGCAGGAAAACATCTTTCAGCTCTCTCACTGGAGTCTTATTATGTTCCAAACAGACTCATTAATCTGGAAGGAGAGGAGGTGAGGCATGAGGAAGAGCCTAAATAACAGAGGAGGCACTCTGCTAGGAGTATAAGTGGTTTAATGAGATATTACTTACAATCTTATTAAAAACAGCAACTGTCTACACCTGCTTAACAAATCAACTAATTCTCTTCATTCTCTGCAACCAGGTCCCTGCCAGAGAAAACACACACAAAAAAACCCACCTTATTGAAAAGTTGAAAATAGGAAAAGTGTTAATAACTGGAAGTGACACTGCATAATTGGAACATTTTTAAAAAACTAATAATGGGTTTCAGTAGACATAGCACCCACAGAAGAGTGACTACATCTCATGCTGGTAAAATTTCCATGGATTTTCCCAGGAGGGCATTGCATCTGGCGTTCTACTCCAATTATTGTATGCAAGATGGTTTCAAAGACAAAATAAAAAACGGCATATTTAAATGAAACAATAGGGGTGGAGATGAATTTTTACTATTAAGCAAGTTTTTATTTGGTAAGGCTTTAGAGTTTGTGTACCTCGCAGAAAGAAATAGGGGATATGGTAGATAGCATAATCATGCCACTTGAACATTTCTTTTTAACTGTTTGTACATTTATATCTTTGAAACTTGGAATATAATCAGAACAGAAAGAGAGTTACAAGTATTCACTGAACTGCTGCAGTGTTTCAGTACAGCATATGTAAGGGCTCACAGTGGAATTGAGGGAATGTCATAAAAACTGGAAACAGAGAAAGCAGCATGCTGTGGCATATGACACATGTAGCAGTGATAATGCGAAAAGATCATAAGGTCCTATTCACTTCTTCAGTTGTGGGCTGGACTGGAAACTTGACTTCTTGTAATTAAATTCATAATATGTCATCAGCAAAAGTGCTGCTTGTTGCTATTTTGATCAGCTTTGCTTTGGACCCTGCTTAAGACCCTATTTTTTGGATGGGGTGGGGTAAGGTAGGAGGGAGTGATTTTGTTTGCATAACTAGTTATTGGAAGAACAAAGTAGATTTGAAATGAAATAGTGAAAAACCCAGAATACGGTGATATGAGGCCAACACAACACACATATCAGGGAAGGAAATTACACAGTGATAGGGATCTGCTTAGCATGAAGCTAGTTCCTCAGTGAAAAACCAAGATAAGTCATTGTTTAGGCACTCTTTATTTACCCATGCTTTGAAAATATGTGATGCAGTCAATAACCTGACTTTCACTAACTATTGTATCTACTAATTCTTACTGACATTTTGTTTCATATTAAAAAATATCTGATATTTGGTCATCAAATTAGTATTTTCTTATTTCTTTGCCTTGAAATTCTATATTCAGCAATGGATGATTTACCATTGCCTACAACAGGGCTAAAACCTTTGTATCTGTTCTTTTCAAAGGCAGAAAGTCTCCCATATTCCATAAGCCAAATTGTCATATTCCACAATCCCTGAAAGTGGAAGTTTTTCTTCTTTCCAAAGTAATTAATCACTTGAGGTTTAAGAGCTGTTGTTCAGCAAAAGTATCTTTTCTATAGCAAGACAGTTAGTCATTAGAAAAACTCAGAATGACTCTAAATGTGTCCATCTCATAGTGCCTTTTGTAGTTCAATTTTCTATTGTATCGTATTGTATTGTATTCTGTTCTATTCTTTTCTATTCTATTCTATTCTAATGTTTCCCTTTTTCCAACCAGTGGTAACTTCATCAGACTGTCATGACCTCTCAAATATGATGGATAATGACTTATCATCTTTATCTGCCAGTTCCTTCAGGACCTTTGGATGCATGGTCAGGTTCCATGGCATTATGCACATTCAGATTCCTAAGATGGTCTCAAACCTGATCTGTTACCATACTATGTATGTGTAGGGGTATTTCATGTGGACCTTCAGCTGTCCAACCTTCCTGACAGAATCTTTTGAGAGTGTTTTGGGGCATTCCTCACTACACTGATGGTTGCACTGTTCCTTCCAGTTGCTTGAGAGCATGTGAATGTCATGGTTTGGAATCCCACTCCCCAGATTCACAGTCTATTACTTAGTTGAATCTCTTCAGAAATGCACAGTCTTACCACTTGCTCATATGCAGTCAGGAGCAGGATTGATGACTGCAAGCAAATTGGTCTGTAGTATTGTGAAGGGCTAAAATGGAAATCAATGAGACTGGCACAACACAGACCATTTCCAATGAATTTTTTAGAAAATGACATGCATATAGCAGAAAAACAGAATTAAATTAGTAGGATTTAAAGGGATCATGAAGAGTAAACTGCCAAGTATGTGCCTGTAAAATAGTGTATGTTGAACAAAGAGTAAAGACCTCACTGAGGTCAAGGGAGTATAACTTCGGAGATGAAAGCCAGATATGGTAAGCGTCTTCTTAGCATGAACATTTGCCCAACAGAATTCCTAGAGATTAATCCTTTCTTTATTTTTTTTCCCCAGCTGTTCTGGAGGCTATGCCTCTAGTCACAAAGATAATAGTTTACAGAGAGAGGGAGGAATTAATGGTCCTTCCTCTCCACAATCACTATTATACTTTGGTGTGTTACCTATGCTCCAGCTTATGCAATTTAGTCATGGAGAGCTCATTTCCCTTTTCCAGATCAACACTGAGTCTGGCAGCGGGCCCTTCAGATTTGGACCAAGTTGCTGTAAACGAGGCTTCCAAGAAGCAAGTATCTGGAAGACTTTATTAAAAAGCAGCATTGCCACTTCTGCCAAGGGTACAGTCTTTCTCAAGAAGCTTTTTGGAGTTTTCCATCATCTAAAATATAGACAGTAAAACCTCTCTCAATATAGCAAGGTACAGATTCTGTAAGCAGCATACAATATTGAAGAAGTGATAATGACATATTTTATATTTGGGAATGATTATTTTCCAATACTGCTAACTGGGGAGCCTTCGTGAATGAATGACATCAAATTTCCTGAAAAACAATTTCCCTAGGAATTATTTTTAAAGTAATAGAGAAAAAATTAGATTGTGTATGGGAGGTTTTGCCAAAGTGTGAGACTGAAAAATATCGGTGTCTACTTTTTTTTTTTCTTTTTTTCTTTTTAATTCTTATTTATTGAAAATAAAAAATCCAGTCAATTGAAAAAGTGCTATGATAAACCATTCTTGAAGGTATTATTGAAAAGGGCTGCTGATTTTTTTCTTATAATTATACAAGACTGCTAATGTATTTTTCACTTATTTTGGACTTGGTGATATTAATTAATCAATATTTTAGAAATTAAAAGATGAAAGAGCCAGCTAAACAAAATCAATTCCACTGAATTTAATTTTGTACTACAAAGAAAACTTGAAAACTTTGCAATTGTGTTGTATTCTTTGGATGTACATACATCTTAGGCACTGATGCTCAGACTCCTGCAGTCCTGCTTAGATACTGAATTACCAAAGAAACACTGCTCTTTTACCAATTTTCTGGAGTATAGCGGCGATACTGATTTAAATAAACAATTCTTGAAGGCAGGATTAGCTCTGCTTCCATGATATTATGGAATAGTGGCACTATCTATTCAAAGTTTGTGAGGTTAGTCTCTTCCTTTTTAAGAAGCATTTCCTCGATTGAATAGTATTTTCAATATGACTATTTACTGCTACTCAAATTTTCAAGATAATACACCATCTAAGCAGAAAACATATTGGAGCAAAAGGATCCCCAAAGAAGAGCAGAAAGACTGAGATAAAGTGCAGCAGTCATTTTGCATCTCTTTGAGCTACCAAGAAAATGTGACACAGAACATTACAGAGTAAAACTACCTGAAGCTCATACACTATCAATCATTCAATTCTGTCTGCATTCTATCTTTCCAAATCCTAGCCTACACAATGCCTTCCTCCCCTTACCCATGGAGCACATATTGAAGTCTCATTATATTCTTACATTTATCTCAGTGAAAACTAACTCAAGTTTATATGAGTTTTCATCTGCAGTTTAAGTAGAACAGTCAACAATTCATACTCAGTGTAAGCAAAGAAAGTCCAGTACGGTTGTATAATTCTTTGTAAGAATAATCTTATTTGTCCACTTTCAAGAAGGGCAGCATGCACGGAGACATACAGAGAGAAAAAGTGTAACAATTTATTACAATGTGTCTTCTGATGTTTGTACATGGTTTTTTGTACTGTGTGCAAGCTGCTCTGGTTCCTTCTCAATTTCTCCACACACCTTGTAAGTGATGAGCAGTGGATCACACTCCAGTACCAATTCACAAACATAATCTCTAGATGGAGTTGGTTTGTAGGCATCTTAAGGCATTTCTTGAGTGGAGTCTTTAATTCACTCAGGCTTTCTGAACTCACCTATGAAACAAGACTAAAATTTTTTCACCTCTTCAAATTACAGATTCTTCATTGAAATGTTTTTTTTCTTACTTTAAGTAGGTATATGTGCATGTTTACTTAATTGCATACACACATATACACAGAAGCTGAAATTCGAACCACGATGAAGCAGTGACGTGTAGTCCTGGTTGGATAAGGATAATATAATATCAAAATAATAGTTTAGAAATACATCTATTTATTTTGCCTTGCTCTCCCTAGTAAGTGACTTTTAGTACATAAAGGCTATACAATAGTGGCCCACACATTTTCACTGGTAACGTGAAGCCTTTGTCTTAAAATCACTGAAAAAATGTATTTAACTTTAGTTTAGATGGTGAGGAATAGATTCCAAATAGTAGAAACTATTGCATTAGCTCACAAAATCAGCAAGTTCATTGTGATTGTGATTGTAATTTATAAATGTTTATAGGAATTAAAACGTATATGAAACATGCATTCTTGTCTTAAACCAGCTAATATTTCCAGCATTCAGCTTAAAACTACTTGTGAGATACAGATACGTAGAAGTGAAATTTTTTAATTCTCTAAATGTATCTTAACCACGACTTCCTAACAAGATGATATACTTTTCTTCCAAGACTAATTGCCAACAGAAAGACATCTTTGTAAACTATTAATTTTAGGCATCAGTTCAATAGACCAGGGCAGTATACTGGATGATCTCAAACCTAACAGTCTTAAAGTCTTGTTTGATTCAAATGTAGAGATATAATTTAATCTATCTGAACAACCACCACAGTTTAAAGCCAGAGCCTTCCATATGTATTAAAGAGTTGTTATTTTTATTATCTATTTATCTTTATTAATTAAAAAAAGTCCTTGAAGAGGTGTGTTTACTCTGTTTATAACATTCACTGTATTAAAAAGGAGAACATTATAAGTATGTTGTGCATTCATCTGTAAGAAGCAACCTCTGTCTTTTCTGAGTAAAATTCAAAAGATATATTCACTTCATCGCTGATATTAATCTTGAGATATCCCATTAGATTTTAGTACAAGTCTGTCTCAGCTCAGTTAATAATTCACATTCACTTGGGTTTCTAAGATGAGTTATTTCATAATTGAAAAAATGCAGATGAGCTTAACAACAAGTAGCAAGAGCAGGTGCTCTTTCATATTTCTTTAGGAAGGAGAGTATCACATCAAACAGAGCAGAGAGGCTTCAGTTAATTCAAATAGCTAATCTCCAAATCCATCCATTCAGCTTATCTACCTCTTTATAACATAAAGTAGCCAATAACATAGCATGAGCTTTTGAGTACTACAGGAGAGAATGTGTAATGTCTGAACATTTAAATATGTCACTCACAAATCTTTATTTTGGTAAGTCTGTAATTTAATGCTATATGGACAATGACAGAAATTGCATGAGTTTATAAGTAGACCAGCATTGAGAGATTAGTTGAGATAGTGGCTGACTGGTTAAAAAAGTAGGTTCTGTCATTCATAAAAAGTTCAGAGAAGGTCAGATCTATCCGTGTTTAAATAGCTGGTAATTCTTGTTTAGTGCAATACAGCTTGTTGATATACCATTCTGGAAAGGATAAACACAAAGAACTTCAGATAAGTCATTAAACAAATACATTTATAATATCATCAACAATCTATACCATGGTAACTGTAAAGAAAGTAGTAGTAAAAAAAATACTAAGTAAAAGACAAAAATAGAGATATAACAAGAACTGTAAGCCACCATCCACTCCCTTGGTTTACTATTTAACCCAAAGTTTTCTACTGACAATTCCTACCCTTTGCCAATGTGCTGATGTACTGTTTGGACCTCAGTGGATCACAGATGTAATTATTTCAGATCAGGTTGTGGAGCCCCTGTTGTAAGTAGATCTGTAGTTACTCGAGTCTTTAGAATTTTATGCAGAAAGAGTAATAGGTCTTACAAAGTGGTATAAGTCCTGTGGGAGATAGCATTTATAGTCCCAAATTATTTAAGTGATTTTGGCTTATTTCCATATTTGAGTCACTTATCCATTTTACAGTTCTCCTCTCTCTAAATAATAAAAGAGAAATACTTTGCTGAAGTAGATCTGTTAGGAAAAAATGTGCTGCAGAAGTAGGAAGATGAAGTTAGTGTACAATTTAAGGCCATGACTCCAGTATAAATTTTTAGTAATAGCATTTCTGCTGTGTCAGCTGTTTACGGGCTGGTTCGGCCCAGTTCCGTAACTAGTGGGGCAGAGGGATTTCGCAAATCCACGCCTCTGGAAAAGGGAAACAGGGGACCCCAAAATAATTAAAAACAGCGGCAAAGATCTGAGGAGAAATAAAACTAAATATGGTATCGGAATGCAAGATAACACACTATAATACAATATAATTAGAATTGAAGCTAGTAAATCAAATATAATGAGAGTATCTGAAAGCTGTAGGCCTTACGCTAAGTGCTGAGGCGATGCATGCAGTAGAGCAGCAGAAAGGAGAGATGAAAGAACGAAAAGAGGAAATGTCAGATGACCTACCGAGGCCTTATATCTGTTCCCCCTGAGCAGAAATGATAACAGCACAGTGAACAGTCTTCTGGGGAATATAGTTCTTCTCCTCTTCAGGGACAGGTACCCGGAACTGGAGCATTAACGCTTTAACTCCCAGTGCACTATATGATGTTATGATGTGGAATACTGATAACCAAAAACCATAAAACCATGACACTGATGGCATCTATTCTCTGAATATATATATATTATTTATATTTTCTTAAAATATCTAAGTGACTACATTTTGTGATACAGGAGAATGAGGCTTTCATAAGTATGCTTACTGAATGCTGTTAATTAAGGAGGTAGTCAAACTTCCAGCCATCAATGTGAGCAAGATTTCTTTATTTGAATGTAGACGGCATTAATGAGATAAAGCATAGCAACTGTCATCTGCATTAATTCAGTTTTCATAATTGAGATTACTTTCTCATTATAATCAACGGAGAGAAATAGACTTGACTAACCTTTTGACTATAGAAGCAGTTGAGGTTGTTAGGCTGAAAGGAGATAGCTGTCTTGCAGGTATTGACCTGGATTCAACAGATCTGCAGGGTTCATCAACTGACTCCACTCTGGTCTGCTTCTTCTTTACTATTTCCCTAGCTTATGTTGTATAACAATATTTTCTATTATTACTTACAGCATTTACATCTGCTGTGTATTTGTTATGTACTACTAGGTAGTCTTCATCCTTATACTTTCACCACTGTAGAAAGCAAAGAAGTTAGAATGGTAAGAAATTAGGAAATCTTATCTTTAGTGAAGAGCACTCTCTCATACCTCTTTAAAAATAGCTCTTTTTGTCTGTCATTATCAACTTGTGTGAATCATCAAACATCAGCTTGACATAACACAAATAATCAGAACCCTATATTCACCTGAATCATACGAGCAGCTAACTAAAGTGAAAGAGAAAGCGATCTCTCTAAGGCAGTCAGCTATCACTATGCAGAAACAAGTGGGATCCATAACCCTCTTGCCAATCCCTTCTCCTGAAGCAAAAGATGCATGTATTCATAAACTTTTCAGAGAATTTATTAGTTCATGATGCATGTCTTTTCAGAATGCAGAAATAAGCTATAAAGTTTTTAATTAAAAGAAATACACTATTTTCCTTGTTCCTATTGCTCAGAGTTCTTTAATCCATTGGATATAAAGAAGATTCCAACAGTTTGTGCTTAAGAATAAGGTCATCTGGTTTTCTCCAAGACTTAAATTACTTCACAGAGAAACTTTTGTGTTTATTATGGCTGATACGCAATATGAAATACTGGTGCTGCACATATGCATCACAAATGCAATGCTGTGGTGCTAAACTGGGTGACCTCCACCCTTCAGAGCCCCAGGGATGACCATACAGGTGGGTGGCTGAAGCACAATGGCAGCTATATTTACTGATAACTTCATCAACAAAGACTTTGCGTGTGCCTGAAAGAAGATAAAATCTTCCTGGTTTGATTTTTCAAATGTGCTTCTGGGTGACTGTTATTAGCCTAGTCTTTTCCCCACACTCCTTGAATATACTGACTGTAATTAAAGTGCTCAAAAAAAAAAAAAAAAAAAAAAAAAGACCAAGAACAAAATTAATTTGATTTTCTATAATTCAAATTCAACCCACATATGCCTGAACATTTACAACAGTTCACATTAGAGTCACTGCAGTTTTAATTCCTTCATCTTTGCTTACTGTCACAACAAATTAAGTTAGATTGGCTGTTTTGAGACTTTTATGGCTTTCTGTGTTCTTGGTACTTAAATTAAAGACCCTTTTAATCCATGACATGATGTCGAACAACCTCAGAAATAAGTTATGACATCAATAAGACTGTGTTTTCATGAAAACGATGGCAAGTCACAGTCAGTAAGGCATTCTATAATGTTATCAGCTAACAGGAAGAAATATTAGAGAACTTAAACACAAATGGAAAACAATATGAATGTATTTGTATGGTTTTTTTTCTCCCTTCACTTTGTATTCTGGATCATATAGTTTTAACTATTGTCAAATAATTAATGGAGTAGTATATTCAACAGTTTAAACATCTTTTGTAGAATAATCACAAAAAGACAGATACGACATCAGAAATATTAATTATTCAATTTATAGTGCTTGACTGCTTTGCTCTGAGGTTGATTTATATATGGCTTAGGTGTAATGGACCAGAGAAGATGTATGTTCTGAGTCCTGCACATTGACTGACTAAGTAGTTTCCAAAATTTCTGAAGAATGCCCTTCAATTTGGTAATAGAAAATGTTTTCTATGAGTACTTCCAAAATGTGACATCAAATTCACTTTTTACAATGTTTTTGCCATAAAAAATAATTTAAAAATTCTTGAATAATTTACTTTGCCTTTTTAAAACATATTCTCTTTAGTTTGCATTTAGCTTTCTAACATCCCTATCACAGAAAAAGCTCCCTGGTGTTTATGTGGTGTTTTTATGATATATATATATAACACCACTATGTTTTATCAGCAAGCACAATGACAGATCAGGTGTCCTTTACATGTATTTACATGTCAGTGCTCAAATGATGGATAATTGCCAGTGACGGACCCAAGGCTGGAATGGGAGGAATCAAGGGTCACATGAAGAGATGGAAGTGACAGAGCAGAGCACTCAAGGCAGCAGCTTTTGAGACGGGCAGATACTCTTTCAGGCAGCAGCAACAGAAATCAGCACAGAGGCCACGTTATTTATTTATTTTTCCAGGAAACGAGGTATCATAAGCTAGAAGCTGCCTGTTCTTTTCATATTAGTAGTTTGCGGTTCAGAAATTTTTGACAAAGGAGAATCATTGCTGTCTGCTTGCGTTTCTAACTGGCAACAATTAGCTACAGCTGAGTGAGAGGCATTTCTGTGACTGCAGGCAATGGTAGGTGGAAAACTTGCCAGGGAGTCTTCCACTGACAGCAGAGGAGAGAGTAACATTTCCCAGTTCTGGGAATATAGTAACTTCAGGATTACAACTTATTCATAAGGATGGCATAATATGGCATAAATGTTGTCTTTAAAAATGCATGTTAGCAAAAAGAAGATTGTGTTGAATGTTCCCTGTAAGCTTGCTGTGAGATAACTTTTCTGGTAAACAGGAAAGCAGAGCTACTAAGGCACTTGTGGCCATCTAATGTAATGAAATTCTGAGGAAAAAAATGTGCTCCAGGACTTGCTGACTTTGAACCTATTCAGAAAAGACACGGCTCATTAAAAGTACGGTGTTGATTTTACTGATAATTCCTAAGCAAATATGAATTTATTCCAGTAACATGTGTTACTTGATCTTGCACATGGACTCTAAATATAACAATCAGTAGAAAAAATACTGATTAGCTTGTCTTTTGTGCTGTATAATGTCTATGCACTTGCTGGGCACAGAGGTTGTTTCAGGCAAGAAGAGCTTGACAGGTATTATTGCCAGTAGTATCAAGTAGAAGACAATTGGTAGCAAAGTCCTACAGTCCTATCCTGCTTTAGTAATATAATTAGTCATCTAACCAGGCAGTGTCACTGGGAACTTCAGCCTCAGTCTGAAAAAATGAAGGTGCTCCAGATGTTTGTGTGCTCTCTGGGTTCCGGTCAGCTTTCTGGCAAATCCTCACATACATGTGCTATGCAGTTAATCAGTTAAAGAAGTCATGATTTATGTTTAAGATGACAAAAGATTAGTTTGTGGAGCACCTCAGAAACAGGAAATGTTACTTCCCAGAATGAGAACCATAACCCCCTAAAAATCTAACCTCAATCCTACTGGAAAGTGTGAAGACCTTTCACCAAAAATTCAATAAATTGCCATACAGAATGCCATTGGTTAGAGGTGGCTACTGTTAAAAACTGTTAAAAAGAGAACCTGCTGGAGAAAAACTAAGATCTATACAAAAATTAAGAATATGGATCAGCACTTTTTAGGTGGTGAAGGATTACAGATAACCACTTCTGGAAGCTCTCAAAATAAAAAAAAAAAAAAAAAAGAACAACCATTAAAAAAAAAAAAAGAGGAATATTTCAGATATTTGACTCTTTATAACACAAATTAAAAGGGATACTCTTTATTTTATTCCTCTTAAATGTGTAGTGAGTAGTTTTATTTCTCTTAATTTTTCTGCTTTGTATTAGTATCTACTTGCCTTTTATTGATTTCATTCTCAGAATTTAATTTCCCCGAGAGGATTTATAGTATGATTCTCTTACATGCACTGTATCTCATCCATCATCATTAGCACTGGTTTTACTACTGTGAGTCATCATTATCATTTGATACATAAAAGAGTAAGGCAGAAGCCTCTTTGCATGGCCTGAGTTACTTTTCAAAATGTTTTTTCCTTAACTTGCATAGTTGCATAACTTGTTGGAGATAAGATTTCCCCTACATCATTAAATTTCCTTTTGCTAATTGCTCATCTATCCTAAACAAAATTCATTTCATTTTAAAACAGAGCAATGCTTATTTGTTGTTTTGCTTGTATTAATTGGTTCATGACCCCTAGGGATACTTGTTTCACTCTCATCTACGTAAAGTGAATTCTAACTATGCTGTGTTTTCCTAAAGGCCATTATAATGTAACAAGCTTGGATGATAAGATCAAAACTTGCAAACTCAATGCATAAGTCTGTTGCTCATTGCCGGAAAAATATGCTGCTCAAAGAACTCTTTGCTCAACAGAAAGCAGAGCTTGCTCTTTTCCTATTTTCCCTGATTATAGAGTCCTTTTATGCTCTCCTGTATCTCTTGTAATTTTCAAAAGGTGAAAGAAATCAAATTGAGTTTCATATATCACTGAAAATTTTCTACTTGCACTTAGAAGAAACGTATGCTCCTTTGAATGTGTCTATAAAGAAAAGAACTAAAAAAGTGTTGAGTTAGAGAATACACATAATCACATAGTACTTTGACAAAATTTGACAGAATCTAATTTGAGAATAAAAACACACTTTTATTGATAAAGATGGCCTGACGTTTATTATTTTCCTAAAGATTGGTCCTGATAGCCTTACTTGTCTTCATGTGAACTCTCAAATAGATATTAATTTTTATTAGTATGACTTTGACAACCTTTAACTCCTATTATTGAGAAACATTTTTTTCAGTGGATACCGCTCAAAAATACTAATTCTGAAGTGGTCCACACACAGGAAGGAAGAACAGCCCATAGCTGAGTTTGAATCAGTGTGCTCAGAAGTACCACAACCACAATGACTTCTAAACAGTCCTCTTTTCTGGATACATAAGAGTAAACTGACTCTTTTAAAGACTGGCTGCAATGTGGGGAGCTGGATCATGAAGGGAGGTGGGGTGTAGCCTCCACAGTGAGTGGCGAAGCGAGCAGGCTCTCTGTTGAGCGCCACTGTCCTGCTGTGTGGACATGTCCCTGCAGATCTCTTATCAACACTTCGGTGATATTTTGGTTATTTTAAGCATAAGTTTCTAATACAGTATGACCATTTTTAAAAAAAAGAAAACATAACAAATATGGAAGATTTCATACCTATTCTTTATTCCATCTGCACTTTCAAAATTTCAGGTTGGTGCTTGCTGAATATGGCAACTGACTGGAACACTGGTACTCCCTGATATCTTCATGCACAGAATTATCAAGTTGGTGTTTTCTAAGTAGAAGGGTTTTTGTTTATGTCAAGGGAAAAAATATACTTACACATTTTAAAAATGTCCCTCAAAATTTATTGAGAAAATTTAGCCTTACAGTTTGGTTGTAATATGGATGGCCTGGGTATTTTCTTTTTTTTTTTTTAATGATCATTATTTATTTTATTTTACTGCTCTGCTGTCACTGAAAGCATCATGAGCCTACACATTTCTTTCACCTTTTGAAAACTATAGGAGATGGAGAAGAGCAGAGGATGTCACTACAATCAGGGGATTATGGAACAACATGCAATACATGAGACATTCTCTGAAAAGAAACAATCCCCTTAAAGTCTTAGGTTAAGTAATATACAAATTGGTGTCAACATTGCATGAAACAGAAATTGCTCTTCAGGGTGAATATGGTCTACTCACTGCAACATACAGATCAATGTAGCGCATGCCAAAATTATTCTCTGTGTCCCAGTGTATTTCCTTTCAGGCCCGAGAAAAGTACTCATCTGGAGAACATATTTTTCTTTTTCTGGTCTACCCATGTATCATAACTGATTTCAGTGCACATTCATTTTATGTGATTAGTGAGGAAATAAATTTTAGTCCCTTCATTCCTCACAAATCCTTTGTCTGTTTTGTATAACAAACGTTTTCACATGATCGGGATTTAAATGCTATGAGATTTTCACTGTCAGCTCTTCTACAACCTTCTTTCTTTATTGGATTCATTTGCCTACATAATTCAGACTCCAGATTGCAACTTATTTAGATCAGTGACTAACCTGACAGTTAGGGATCTTGATTCAGGCCATTAGATGTTTTTCTGTCCAACATTCATTTCAGCATTTGCCTAAATGCCTTTTTTCTAGGTATATATTTTAAACTCTTTCATTTACTGATTTATTTTTGGCTTCTTATATAGATTCATATTGATCTAGCTGCCTTAATCAATAATTCATTATGTCCCGGAGTGGAATTTTTATTATTATATTCTGGTTCCAATATGTTGTGATTATGAAAACAAAATGAGCAAATTTATGGGCCAAGTTGCATTAATTGAAATTAAATTGAACTTTATTGATGCTGTTCCAATTTGAAGCTGAATATTCCTGTGGCAGTTTAAATGGCCATGCATTTTAAATGTGTATTACTAGCATCCCTTCTGAGGTAGACTTAGCACACAGTTTACAAAGCAGCACTGCAATTTGGCATCAGTGGTCTGAGGATCCTATTGACAGTCTAGGAATTCTGTTTAGTATGAGGGACCCTGTGTTATATCCATGCAATTGAAGCTTCATTTGCAAGAAAATACAACTTTATTTGCTTCACCCTTTGCCTTATTCTAGTAATGGACTGCAAACCACAACAACTTGATGTGAGAAATCAAACTCCAGAAAATGTGCATAATCCTCTGCCCATTTGGCATCATGCTCAGGCAAAGAGCTCTTCAGTCTGATTTCTAGGAATCAAGCAGGCACATAGCAGATTGCTCAATAAGTCTGACTACATATCTCATCTGACAAAGGCTAAATATGTCAGGACATGTGAGGAGAGGAAGAAGAAACAGAGCAGAAGGAAACCAGTTGCACAGGGGACAGATTTCATGATTTGGAGAAGGAAAACAATGAAAGATGGGGATAACAGATTTTACGGAATTACAGTGTCCAGAGAGCAAATGATACTTAGGAGTTTTCAATTATATATTCATTAGCTCAATGATAATATACATAAGTTGGCACCTATGTGTATCCTTGGTATTTGTTAGTTAAGCTACAACATGTGTCTGAAAATGGGAATTTCAGAACCAAATCTCCCAGAAATTCTTCAAGACCTCAGAAAAGGTATTAATCTGAGCAGCCCATACCATCTCCAAATTTCCCAAGCTGGCTACATACAAGACCTGGTTGTTGCTGCTCCTAATGGCAGCTCTTTCCCTCTCCCAAGCAGTGCATGCCCCCATGTCAGGGGAGCCAAAGGGATGCCACCTCCATCCCCTTGCACTATAGCTTGCAGACTAACACAGGACTAATTCAGGAGAATAGTCACGGAGATCTAGGGAGCATTATGTGAAATGGTACTACCAGTATTACTCTGTTAATGCACTTGCCATTGCACAACAGGGCAGAGATTGCATCTCCACTCAGCCCACACTATTGCTACTACAGGATCATACCCAGGCCTGTGTTTTTTTAAAAGTTCTTGTAGGAAAGAATCATGCTTTAAAGTTTCTCCTTGGCAGGTGCAGCATCAATCATCCGGCAGGTTGTTTGTCTTCTCTTCACTGCTGAGACTTTGAGAGGGATTCATCAAGTATTAATGAGTCCTCTAGGTTGCTTGCTGAGAGCTATAAAACTGCAGACTGTAATTCCATGCTTTGAAAAGAATATATCTCTCTGTCTCTGTGTACGTTAAAGGTGCTCTCTGAAATAATTAAAGGGCACAAGGACAGGGTACAGCCAAAACTTAAAAAAAAAAAAAAGAGCCCAGTATCTACCCATGCCATTCTTCAGTTACTTTGTTGAAACCTTTTTATCTCTGGCCATAAAAACAGCTCTGCATGGATGTGCTAGACAACACTGTTTTGGCAGTGAAATATTATCTAAGAAACTTGTGAGGGAAATTGATGAGAAACAGCTCTGAAAACATCCAGCCCAATGGAAAAAAAATAGTTTGTCAGTGCATAATAGGTATTGTTTACTGTACCTGATACAAGGATGATCTGAAAATACGGCCTCTTGGGGCCAAGTGATTTGATAAATCATGAAGAGGCAACTAAAAATTCTAATCTCCTCTGATAAACAGATTTTCAACAAAATGCATGAATTCAAAGCTCTGTGTGTGAGCATGGATGCATGTCCTCATGCATGTGTTCACATACCACAGTAAAGACAAAGAGAGAATGTTTGAATAAAGAGTATTAGATGCCTTAATCTCTCAAAAGCTGCAAAATCAAATGGGGAATAGTAAGCGTGGCAGAGGTAGTTTCTCTGTATATTTGAGTATAATGTGGAGGCTAGAACTAATTCTGGCACCAGAGCCACTAGCTGCTCTGGGGAAAATATATATATATGTTCTCTTTCTATAACATTATTTCAGATCATCCTGTCCCATTTCATTTGGGTGAAAATATAAATGTAGGCATATTAAAAAAAGCATTTTTGGGATTTACTCTGTTTGTTTTCTTACTGCCAACAAATCTTATTTCAATGAAATTGCTATTCATACAAAATGCCCTTGAGGAACAAATCAGCCTTAAGAGGGATGCACAGAAGGCAAGTGAAGAAGTTCCAGTTCCTGATGGCTAAGTGATGCAATAGCTGCTACTAGTAGCATATTGCCAAAAACTGGAGTAGCCAAAAAAAAAAGGAAGTTTTATCCCAGGACTAGAGAAATGGGTAGAGTTAATAGAATTATAATTAATGTGCTTTATATTTCTTAACAATTATTCAGTTCCTTCTCATATAATTGGATTAAATCTTAGCCTGTATGTGATTTCTTTAACTATTAGCATTCTCTTCTGAAAACAGTCATCTGAAGAACTGTCTTCATAAAGCAGGAGCAAAATAATCCTCTCCCTAGGATCCAATCACTGCTATGAATATCCTATCACTGTAAAAGCAGCATGAGTGAATCTTGATAAAATAAAAACCCTTAGAGGATGCTCAGTAAAATAAAAACAGATTATCTGTGGGAAAGAATATAATAATTCAGCTTGACTTATATGTCTGGACTTTATTTTCCTTTACTGGCTTGTGCTTGGGGATATAAATATTTTTTTTCTACATATTTTTATGGCTCACAGCTCTTTAGTAATGACCAAGAAATCACAAAATAAGGTAATAAAATGTTAAAACATCATGTTGGTTATTTACTGCAATTTGTAAGTCATTTCAGAATCCTACAGCACAAGCATAGCTATGACTAGATATCAGTTATTAATCACATTTTGTGGCCCTTTATTTGAATAAATGACAACAGTAATCTAAAGGTTAAATGTAAAATGTAAGAGGCAAAAAACGCCAAATAGATTTTCTTGTTGAACATTTTGTTTCTGCTCTGTGTTGCCCTAAGGATTTCTTGCTGTCCTCAGAAAGTCAACAAGCAAACCATTTGAAAATGATTAATATTGATTTTACAGAATACACTGAAGTTCTGCTGAAATTCTTTCTGTCTGCAGCAGGAAGTTTTATTTATTGTTTTGAACAGAGGACAATTAATATGGTACAAGTGAACTCAGAAGTATTGGTCTAGACTATTTTCTTTTCGTAAACTATTTCAGCTACTTCTGTTCAGGATTTTTTATGACTGCAGCTGTGCATAACTATTGCAATTCACCATCTCACTAGGGATTCAAAGTTTAGTCAGTTAGATGAACACATCAAAGAATGGTGTGCAGAAAGTACTGGTTGTTCCTGAGGTCAATAATGATGCTTTTAGCTGCACATCATGCAGAACGTGTTTGGTTGCAGTGATGCAGGTACTGACCCAGTGCTGCATGACTGTAGATTGACTCCAAATACACTTCAGTGTGTGTCTTACAAAGAGGAGTGTGTTAACCAAGGATCTGTCCCTTCCATGTTCAGGGCAGAAAGCACAAAACTGCTTGAGTAGTGGATATCCTCTTTCCCTAAATTCCTATCTGGGAAGAACAGATTTGTACTGACTCAGCTCCCATTGCCAAGTGCTAGTGCCCTAAATGCAAAGCTAGAGTCTATGGGAAGGATCGACAGACACTGACAACAGAGAACTAAGGCTGCTAATAGCTTGTTATTATCTTGGGTTAGCCCAAGAGAGACCAGCAGCATGGATTACTTGCAAGGATATGAAGTCTCTGTGTGCTCAGAGGTACTGGCCTGTTTCAGAATAGGCTTCACCTGCCCTGGTAGCTAAAAGGCTATGAAATATACTGCCAAATCCTGATGTAGCTCTCCGTGAACTTTTTTGCCTTTTTTTTTTCTCAGAAATACTAATGACCAGCTAGAAGAATAAAGTTTGGTTTGGCCAATTTATTTACCCATGAAAATTCTTTTCGAGGATAAAGAGTTTTCAATAAACCTTGATTTAAATGTTTGGTTCAAACTCTTAAGCTTCATTGGAGTTCCTTCATATCCCTTAGGGTAAGAGCTCTTGTTAGCATTACCAACATCCATCAGCTACCTCTGTCATCAGTCAAAGGAAAGGGCATAGACCTCCTGCTAAGTCAAAGTAAAGAGATTAATCCATTGGCTCAACAAAAACCTTTTTCTATGGAAATCCATTTTATCTGTGAGTTTTCCCAATATAATTGCAGATTTACACAACCTTTGCTCTGGATCACAGCTTAAGAAGTAATAAGGTAAGCTTATTTCAGTTTTACATTTACTATTCAAAATCATACTTTGTATAAAGGAAGTATTCTTACTCCTTGGCTGATTTTGTCCATGTTTGAACTGTTTCCTTCACGAAAGATACATAAAGGACAATCTCACTATGATGATTCAAATAATTCATGTTCTTAACAGCTATAAATTCACCAAAGTAAAGACTTTAAACTCCTTGTTTCAAATGCCATAAGTGGAAGGCAATATTCACTGGTATAAAAAAAAGTTTACTTCCACACACAGAAAAAATGTAATCCATATATTTGTCTACTGCTTTAAAAGCAAGGGAACAAGCTCTAATAAAATGTTAAATAATGATCACATTAAAGTGAAAATTAACAAGAAATTTCATTTCTGTTCAAAGAGCTGATTTTTATTAAATCAGCAGTATTATCAGCTTGAAACTGTTAATATCTAAAAGATGAGAGAATTTCAGATATGTTTCTGAGAATTAATGTACTATTTTAATTTGTGAGAAATTATTAGTTAAATGTCCTTAAATAGTTAAACATTCAGACTCTAATATTATTGTTGATGATAACACCAGATGGCAGTGTTTCGTATTGACATCCAAATTCTTTTTCTTTTTGAGAACAAATTTTGGATCTTGTGTAGCCAGGCTAGAAGTTGTTCTCTGTTTTTGCTTTTATAACATATATTACAGAAAGTACCCAACAGAAATCATTTAAAAAAGAAAAAGAAAAAGAAAAAGAAAAAGAAAAAGAAAAAGAAAAAGAAAAAGAAAAAGAAAAAGAAAAAAAGCAGAAGCAGGAGTTCATTTTCTGATAACAGTTCTTCAGCCAGTGACTTCAGCATAGACACAGGACAACCAGGGATACTAAGGAATAGTTTATAAGGAGCATTTGCTTGTCTTTGTTCCTGGAACATTTATCTCTAGCAGTAAGGCTACAAATAGAATATGTCCACACAGATTCATAAGTTCTTCTCCGCAGCACACTGCTTTTTGCTTGACTAGGTTGACTGTCAGTTGCAGACATTCATGAATCTGAGAAAACAAGGCAAATGCCATCAGTGTATTTCAGGTCTTCTTTAAGCAGAAATGTGTACAACACAACTCCACAGACAGCTATTTTTCCCAGCATATCAATCAGCAAAGGTGTGCACCCATGGATATTGAGGAAAAATGCTATATATCTATCACTCATCCAAAGAGAGTTTTCCATCCCTTTAGGGAGTTTATCCATCAGTATTAATTCTTCCCTAGTATTTTGAACCATATTTTAGACTTGCTTGGTGTGCTGAAGCAAGTGCCTAACAGAGGGACACATGGCTCACTAAACTCAGCCATTACCACAGAAAACATCTGTAGCATAGGAACCTAGTCAAAGGCAAAACATCTGGTCTAAATTCACACCAAACACTCTAGCGTTGCCTCAAGATGCACTGTGGTCTGAAACATGATGACAAAAGCAAAGACATTCACTGTAGCTGATAAAAGAGAAATGCTTTTGTGAATGCTATGATAAACCCCTCTTGTGAAATATTAAACAGATGAACTACAAAACTACCCTCACCTATCACCAGCAGTGATTTTACCAGCTCTGATACCTCAGCAGACTTCTGGAAACAGACTGAGATCTCGGTTTCTTTCTGGCTGAGGGAAGCATTGTGCTCACATAGGAGGTATAATATTATGCCGAAGCTTCTTCAAAGGGATCTTTCCATTGATGATGTAGATCTTTCAGCCTGCTGCTCTGCCTATTGCAAGTGTCATTTAGTTTAATAAAAGACGCAGAAATCATGTCTATCTCTCGTATTGCTTTCCAAGTTGAACAGCCTTTTCTGAATTGAAAGTACTCTAAAGTTGAAACATGATAACCTTTTCCTTTTTACTAGTAAACTTCTCTGATGATTCTTACTTTAAGGCAGATTCTTATTTTCAATAGCTGCTGCTGCATAAGCCACCTTACATGCAATTTTTGATCTGCCTACTGGACAGTTTTCCAAACAGGTTGTCTGACATAATTTTGTAAAAAAAAAAAAAAAAGCTTAATACTGAGACTATGGGAATACAGGCAGCTATCTAACAATTTGACTCTAATATGAAATCTTCATTAAATTCTGTTACTTTGTCTACCAGGATTTGCTCAGGATTGAGCAAATATTTTTACAAGCAGAAAACTGTTGCCAGCATCATTTTTCAGTTTATTAATAAACTAATGTCTGTTAATCAGCAATGATTTCTAATGACCAATCTTAACCCAAATGCAACTGTTCAGGTTGGTACCAATTCAGTTAATAAAAAAATTCAGTAATTATTATATCACTGGGAAATGCAAGTCCCAATGACTGCTGACTATATCTGCTCTTCTTCACACCATGCTTCTCCAGCGTATCTGGGTGGATGTCCTCATTAGTTTGAACATACCTATTAGCATAATCCAATGTAATGATGACCGGTCTTTCCAGTATTATTAATGCCAGCTTCCTGATATGTCATAGACTGTGTTGCTAGACTTAATAGAAAGGCGTAACACAGTGATTTGAACTGACTCCAGTTTGTCTGAAAAGTAAATAGAGCCACTAGATATAGATCAAACTTGAAACTGTATTTTGACGGAAAGAGAAAGAAGAGAAAGTAAGCTCTACTAAAGCAATCTTCCAAAGAGACCTAGAATCTGAAAGGACTGACTATTTATCCAACTTACTCTTTTTAATCAGTAGATTTCACCTGTTGTCGTATGGGTTTGTTAAAATCGGTACTGATAAAGTCTGAGAGTCTTAAAGCAGTAATAGCAAATCTCCTAAAACATTCTGACAGATTCACATAAATTTTATGTATTTACAGCATGTTAAAAACAGAGTCCTGACATTAGGGAGATTTAGGCACTGAGAAAAGTGGCATCAAATCCAAACTTTTGAATACTCCAAAAGAGACTTTTAAATCTAGAATTCATCCCCTTATTATATTTGCTCTTTGTAACATGGTAGGTAATTTCTCAGCCCGCTCATATTTTCAAAGCCAGGACACTTCAGTTCAAGCCTCTTCATTAAGGAAGATAGCAGCAGGTATCTTGTTCTAAGCTTAGTCAACCCAAACACCAATATTATATTTTGCAAATGGTGTGCTTTTACAAAAATGGACTATTTGCAAGAACTTCTTGATCATTTTCACTTCCAAAGGTGGTAAAAACTCTTGACCGTTTCAGCTACCATAATAACAGACCAATGGCAGTGGGGTTTAATAGACTCATTATAATGATATGACATCACCCATATCCTAGGGCTTGAAACATGGTACAGCAGATAAATTCCTATATCAGATGGAAAAAGTCACTGTTTTCAGAATGACAGCTACAACTATGTATTTCTTGTGGTTCTATTTGATTCCATAACAATGTTCTTTCATTCATGTATCAACACTGACAGCTGAGCTGTATGAGACATAAGTTCTGGCAGTCATATTTCCAGTAGAAAACTAGGGGTGCTAGAGCTGCAGATATTGTGAATGCTGTTAATTTTATTTGGAAATAAATGCAAACCATGGAACATATACCATTAACAACCATGCTGAGAATTTATCCTGTCAAGGATTTCAGTACAGTATTGAAACAATATTGCCCAACATGCAAATATACATATATATATATATATATAAAATTTTGTTTTGTTTTGTTTTTAACATAATCTCTTAGCTAAAAGACTGGGGCCAATAAAAATATTATTCTTACAGACCAGAAAGTAACATAAATTTTTGAGTACAATATGTGAAAAATTTTTTATTATTTATTATACTCCCTGGTTTAGGTTTTGTTGTTGTTGTTGTTTTCAGGAATTTATCTCCAGTCATTCTTGGACTCCAGATCATGTTTTCCTTCAAATATCTTTGCATTCACATGCAAAACTGGTTAATTAAGTGTACCAAATTCTACTATGTGAAGTAAACTACATGAATCCATCCTAGGTTCTTTACTAATTTACCAGTAATATAAGTTTAAATGGGGAATACCAAATGGATATTTTCCCTGTACCAGATCATTTAGGTCCATCCCCTCCACAGTCTCTTCCTTAGAGTCTAGGGTTTATCCCTATCAACAACCTCTTTCAACACTCAAATTGTTCTTGCATTGAGTATTGTAACTATGATTTGTGTGTCCATAGGTACTCATAATCCCTTTGAATGAATAATTCTCCATGAGCTGTGGTGACTCCAAAAGGAGTACTTGATGATCCTCCTGCAGGTGAAGGGATAGTAGCCATGAAAGACATAAATAGTGGCTCTCTCTACTTTTGCTCCAGATCACCTTTCTTCCAGATCAGTCTTATCCCTGCTTCTTGATCCATCCCTACCTTTGACTGAGAGCTTCTTCCCTACATTTATGTCCATATCTTGCCATGAGCTCCTAGTTTCTGCTATGCCTCTTTTCTGAGTTTTGTCTCATGTGTCTGCTCCATTCCTGCCTTGGCTTTCTGCTCTGAACGCTACATAGGACTATTTCTTTGAATGCTAATGCTGTCATTTTAAAGCTTTTTGAGTGTGTGTGGAAAAATCATGTCCTTTGATAGAATTATCATATATATCTGTGAGTTAGTCTCGGTTGTCTATGTAATTTCCAGAACTAGATTCAAAATATTCCTGGCCTGCCTTTGATGAGTTTATTTTGCACAATATCTTCAAGAATTTTAAAATATTTTCTATATATACTCATTTTTAAAATTCACACATGCTTCACAGGATGGCTCCACTGAGCTACTACATCCTCATACACAGTCCTATCATCATCTTGTTTAGATATGGATCTGTTACATCTTCACATCACAATTTTGCCCACAGAATATTTTTTTTCAGAACCAAAGATCTTGCCAAATCTGCTATAAAGCCAGCAAATAGAAATCCTGTATAAGTTAATGAAATCTCATCTGCAGTAAAATTGTTCAAAAGAGTATTCCAATGCACTGACAATTTATGATTTGAAACCAATTCCTCACACTTTGCCAAGTACATTCTTAAATAACACAAAATACCTTTTTTCCTCTAACACTTGTAATAACAATCTGCATAGTGCTGAACCACTGCAGCATCTCTGATGAGAATCTAATTAATTCCACCAAGACAGAAAGACAATATTTTTTGCATTATAAACAAGCATGCTAAGTTTAGTATTTTTATTATCAAGCCTAATGCTGGGAAGAAAATCAGTCACTGTATCAGCCTTTACAAATGCTCCCTGCACCTAACGTGACTCACTCAGATGCCCTACCAAAAAAAAAAACAACAACAACAAAAAAAAACAACCCAACCCAGAAAGTTCTGTTTTGAAAGGGAAAGGAAATACTTACAAATGCAGTTCACTAGCAGTTCCTGAGGGAGCAAATAATTGCTTCAGACTATTTCATCTTTCCCCAGCAAAAGTAAATTAAGAAATAAGTCAAGTACACGAATGATACTGAGATAGTAAGGAAAAATTCAATTTGTACAGATGTATAAAAAAGACATCAAATAACACTTTGGGGAAAGAAAAGTAAATGCAGTGTTTGTGAAATATTCAGCAATGGAGAATAATGACTCTCTAGCAATCTATATGGCATTACTAGCTGCAATGCAGTTCACAGTGCTTTGCAGAGTGGTGCAGGCATGAAGTGAATTTTGGCCAGAAGATCTCTGTTTTCAGTCTGCCTTGGAAAAGGCTGATCATTAAGTGAAAGGCAGTGTTTTTATTTGGAAAGACTTGAAAATTAATTTCACTATCTGGCATTTTCAGTTCTATTTTATTATATGTTTTAATCTCTAATCATTTCTAGAGCTAAACATCTTCATAAACAAAATATTTGTTAGATAAACATATTTCATAGATTTTAAACTGAGATAAAGACTACTGCACTTACTGAAGTCTCTGAGGGCAGTGTAAGGCAGATATTTCAAAGTCTAAAAAGGCGCAGTACAACTTGACAATGATCTTGTGGCCATACAGAACACTAATCTGAGACACAAGAGACCATGAAGTGTATCCGCAATAAATGGAAAGTGAAAAAGAAAGGCAAGGACAAATATATCCACAAAGATTTAATGGAATTATTATTAGCATTAGGAGCTGTTAGCTTAATGAAATTGCTATTAGTTTTAGCATCAAATATAGTATCCCTGAAGGAGTTACTGTAAGGAACACTACTGGAATCTCTGAGCAGCAATGGATTAATTACCAAAGCAATATTTATTTATTTTTTCCCTAATAGCCAGATTTTCTTTATCAAACTCATTATAGAAGGTATTAGGCCTGTAGATTTATCATCTCTAATAGACAGGAAATGGCAGACAGAATAAGATGCTGCTTTGGCATCAGCTATTCCCTCAGCATCCACAGGGGCAGGTAGAACAACCTTGCTCATATTTGAAAGAACAGTCTGAGTTTTTAATGCAATTACCACTCACTCTGACATTTTCCTTTTGCCTGAGAACAGAGGATCCGGGGTCTCGGTCACCAGCACAGATAGCAAAAGTTTGATCAGCCTCAGAAAACTACCTCAGTGTTACCGATGAAACCATTCTGACAGCACCTTTGTGGTCATAGCATTTCTCCTTGCTCCTTCCAGAGCTGCCCTTGCCAAGTACCACTCAGCTGCCCTTGGTTCTTACTATGGCTGCAGTCAGTTCTGAGGAAAGCCACAGGCTGAGCTGCCCCTATTGGGGTCTCCCAGATCTAGAAAGCTCCCGTCTAGTCTGGCTGTGATCTGCTTGCCCTGCCTCTCCCAGACGGGCATGACCAGGAATCTAGTCTTTGTGTCCCTTTTCCATTTCAGATGTTAATAAGTTCTGTGCTTGAATTGCCAAGGGCAACCTGTCCTCCATCTGCTTCGAATTTCTGCCATCTACCAAAGAGCAGATGATTTCTTTTCACCTGTTTCTTCAGCTCCCATTCAATCAGAGTTGAAACTGTTTTAATCTAGTCTGCCTAAAATTCATGATGATCAGAGATGTGTCAGATATATGTAGCACTCACTGGTCATCACAATGTCTGTTTCTGCCTAAAATATACAGGGCACAACAACCTTAAATAAAATGGCCAGGAACATTTCTCTCTAAAATGTAGATTATAAAGAAAACTTAGCTATCAGAGTATCAGTTGAAAGGAACTTTAATTCAGATTAGATTTAACCCAATTAGTCATTTACACTCAAGGAGATTCCTCTTTAGTACTTAGATCAAATCTTCATTTCTCAGTAATAGAAATTTTTAACATCTGACAGAAATCGCCCCCATCAAAGAAAATGCGTAAAAGTTAAATCAACTGTTAATAATTCATAATGAATAATTTGACTAATTTATTCTTTATTAATTACATTTTGTTATTAGTTAATGCCCTAGATATGTTTTAATTATTGTTACCATCTATACTTGTCATACATAGAATGCAAAATTGTGCATAGAATAGCATATGTAACACCTATATGTGTTGGAAGGAATGGTGAGTAATCTGTCTTAATTAAATCTCCATGTTTGTATTTAGATATTACTGTGTCATGGTTTTGGTTCACATAGAGCTAGTTTTCTTCAGAGTAGCTCACATGTTGCTATACTTCAGATCTGTGACCAGAAGAAAGTAGAAAACACACAATTGTTTGAGTTATTGCTGAACTGTTCTCACAAGACCTTTTCAGTTTCTCATGATGCCCTGGAGGAGGCTAGGAGTGCACAAGTTGCTGGGAGGGGACAGAACCAGGACAGTTGACCCAAACTGAGCAGAGGGATATCCGGTTACATATGGCATCATGATCACAGTATAAGTGGGGGAAATGAAGAGGAAGGGGAGGATGCTCAAAGTAATGGCATTTGTTTTCAAAAGTAACAGTTACGTGTGATGGAGCCTTGTTTTCCTGGAAATGGCTGAATATTTGCATGCCAGTGGCAGGTAGCAAATAAATAAATTCCTTGTTTTGTTTGTGAGCACAGCTTGCTTTTACCTACTAAATTGTCTTTATATCAGCTCCAAGTTTTGTTACTTTTACTCCTCTGATTCTCTCCCCTATCCCACCAGATTTGTCTACTTGGCACTGGTGAGGCAGCACCTAGAGCTCTGTGCCCAGAGGCCTCCACTAGAACAAGAGAGACAAGGACATACTGAGAAGAGTCCATTCTAGGGCCACCAAGATGATCAAGGGACAAGAGTACCTCTTCTATGAGAACAGACTGAGGAAATGAAGACTTCAGCTTGGAGAAGAAGAGGCTCAGGGGGAATTTCATCAGTGTGCATAAATTCCTGAAGGATGGGTGCAAAAAAGATGGAGCCACACTCTTTTCAGTGGTACCCAGTGCCAATGAGCACAAACCGGCACATAGGAGCTCCCTCTGAACACAGGGAGCACTCCTGTGCTGTGCTGGTGATGGAGCAGTGGCACAGGCTGCCCGGAGGCTGTGGGGTCTCCTCCTCAGGCATCTCCAGCAGCTGCCTGGACAGGGCCCTGGGCACCCCGCTCTGGGTGGCCCTGCTGGAGCTGGGGCTGGACCTGAGGGACCCAAAGGCCTTCCAACCCTGAATCATACTGTGATTCTATGAGGTGAGTGAGTAAGAAGCTGAATGGGGTTTAGTTGCCTACTGGGTTTAGTCCACAGCACAGTATGAAATTCAAAACCTTTGCTAAAGTGTACTTGATTTGCTTCAGGGTATGACTACGGTTAAAAAATTCTTTTTTCAAGTATTCATATGCCCTTGTACATGTTACAGGTCTTGTGAGACACAAGATTCTTCTCTTTTTTTTTTTTCCTTTTTTTTTTTTTTTCTTATTTGCTTATTTTCTTTACCTCTTTTTCCTAGTATGGCAAGCCTGTGAGATACAAACCTTGTAAAACAGAGGGAAGATACTTGTCTGAGCTCAAGACTTCCTTTGAAGGTTATTGCTTGAGAGGCCTCTGTTTAGAAAGGTCTCAGAAGACCCTTGCTCAAGACTCTCAATATCTAACTTTTCTCAATGGCTCCAATCAGCTTCCCCCCAACAATAGCAGTTGGGCAGTTAACAAATCTTACAAACATTTATAAAGCACAAATATCTTTATCAGTAAGTAACTATAAAACCATTCAAGAATAATGACAACTGTGGCAAATAATGCACCAGAGAATAATCTTGAGTGCTATTACAACTCCTTGTAGAGTTTCTGCATGTAAATTTTCTATCAGAACAGATCTGCATTCACCTGAATGGCAGTCACAGTGGTCCCTCTTGGTATTTATCTATTTAGTATTTCCCTTCAGAACTTACATGAAGTATGCTTATTCCTGACAATTTAATACTACAAACACTGATGAAATCACTGAAGTTTAACAGTAACACAGTGTCTTTAAACATAGCTTAGACTCAAGACTTCAGTAATTTTTTACAGAAGTTGTAATCATTTGAGTGTTAAAAATCTGTTGTTAAAATCTCTTCACTCCAAGTTCCTTATGTAAAATAAGAAGCGGAATCAGCTCCAAGTTCCCTTGGAGGACTAATTCTTATCTATAAATGAGTCGGCAACATGAGGGACTAGTAAAATAATTCTGTTTACAGACGACACTTGTTCTGGGGGAAGACAAGAATGTTTTACACAAGAGGAAAAAAAGATAACAAAATTATATTGAAACAATGCTCTGAGTACTATATACTTTCTGAAGAATTAGAGACAGTACCACTATATACGCTTCTGACCCTAGTGTTTTTTTTCTTATATTTCAGATTCAGGGTTATTTAATAAGTTTTCTTCTGGAGTTAAAATGAGTTTTGCATAACTACTATTTAGATTTTTTTTTTATTCTTGTATGTTATTTCCAGTACTCAAAAACTACAGCTTATTTATTATAAAAAAAATTTGTGGGTGGTAATTTTTCTGGATACGCAGATACTTTTTTTGCAGTTTTTCTATTCAAATGACATGCAACGAGTTCTAGTTACAGGCAAGTTTGGTATGTCTAGTTTAATTAGCCTTTGGATTTAGAATGGATTATTATGATTTATAAATTGTTAACGCTTAGGTTCATTGCATTGAATTTTGAAATACAGTATGTTCCTCAACCCAGAGGCTTAACCGGAGAGACTCAGCTTCATCACTCACTTCCCAGAAACATTACAATCAATCTTTCCATGTAAAATTAGAGGGAAATTTCTATCTAGGTCTCTTGAAAAACAGAAATGGCCAATGTGAAGAAGAGTTCTTATGAATGCCTATGTACTCTTTTGATAGTACTCTTTTGATACATTTTTTCTCCCCAGCAGGACAACATCATGCACATTTGTATGAGGCATCAAGTACAAATGAAAAGGACTGTAGCTCTACCTAACAACCCATTCAACTGTTAAGTGTCTTGGATGATACTGGGTGCAGAATATCCTGGTCAGATCCTCCTGTAGCTATGCCATCCCACACTGCTGCACTTCTCTGTTCACAAAAATGGGGTTGTAGTTAAACAAGCTACAAAAATGTCCTGCTGATACAGCTTGCTTGCCTTGCTATGCAACAGTAAACTATATTTTGGGATGCTGCAAAGTATTTAAGTTCTAAGTTCCACAGTTTTAAGTACTGTGGAATATGGCCAAGCACAGCCTGCTGAAGAAGGGGAGAGGTCATGCACGACTGGAGAACGGGACAGGGTGCAGGGCCAGTGGAGGTCCTCTGGTCAATAACGAGATCTGCCCCTAGCAGTGCAGGCCAGATAAGTCCATAGCTATTGCCTCTGTCACCCCCTTCTCCTACCTATGCCTAACCGTGTGTGACCTACTACTCGTCTGAAGGGCCTGAACTATGACAGGAAGATGTCAGGGAAAAGGCAAATTGTTGTCTTTGGCAAAAACACAAAGACCATAAAACCATGTGATGATTAACCCATAAATAATCCCTCACATTTTTGGAACTGAAAACAAGATCTTAAGAAACCAACTGAAGTTTCTCTGCTTTTCTGCACGGTCATATGTTTTTTACATAGCCCTGTTTGTAACTCAGTTTGCATACCTTGTATCAGTACTCCCCCACCTTGCTTCTCATGGCAAGCCACATGTAAAAAGGATATCAAGTCAGGATGGGAGAACAATTTTCAGAGCTTCCCTCAGCTGGCCTGAAACTCTCCCATCTTGCAAGCCCCCCTTCCCCTCTCAAACCCCATCCCACAATGGACCCGTCAATGAGACAGATCATATCACCTTTCCTACCCTAGCTGACCTTCCCTGGAATGTGCATAACCTTACCCAAACTAATTTACCCCGGCCTCCCCCAGGAATACTGATTAGTCATAGCCTAATACACTATTTGCTTAGAATGCATGTGATTATAAATCATATGTGGTGCATCTGACCTGTGTCAGCGAAGTGCACTGTCATCACTGTCATCTTTCTAGGTGAAATAAACCAGGGAATGCAGTGGGACAAACACTAACATGAGTAGAGTGAGAGAGCAGCTGCAATAAAGCATTAATTTGTTTACGAGAAACTTGGACATTTCTCAATTGATCCTGGGGTATAATGCAATTTAAATATTTCTCAAGTCTCCTCAGATCATGCATACGATTAATTTTTAAGTATCTCAAAGAAGCATACGATTAATCATTGGTAATTATTTTCCTCATCTATAAGATATACTTTCAAGGAGTCTTAATCCTGATTAATGGTTAGTTGGAATACAGACGCTTAATAGATGCCAAGTACTGGATCTATTCCTCTTTCTTCACAGTGTAGAATAATATGATGCAAATAGGAAAAACAGAATGCAAACCTATGTCAGATTCTGAGTTTCTTGAAAACCCTGGGCAAAGAAAACTCTAGATTTTGAAAGGCAATTTAAATCCCTCTGGAGACCATGGAAAGGCAAGCTCTGTAGAAAGAGAATTGTCATGGGAGAATATGAGTTATATCATGGTGACTGGTCACTAGTGATGGGATTTGATGTGACTTCTTAGTTATTTATGGATGAATACTGGTCATGCTGATATCTGATTGAAAGGAAGTTGCTGAGTCCTTCAAGTGTCACAGTAGTAAAATGGTCCAGTAAGGAAGAAAAAAAGAAAAAAACCTGAAACATGGAGGAGGAAGTTATGTGAGATAGGAAAGGCTGGTACACATTTTACCATTCTTGAGAAGTTAGAGATGGCACAGGAGCAAAATATCAGGAGAAAGAGGTGCTTAAAATGCATCTGGGATAAACATAGCCATTAAAAGAATGAAACAAGCAAATGTTCTTTCTCCTAGAAAGAAAAGCGCATTACACTGTGAACATCAGTGGGAAACAATATAGCCTTCCTTCCTCTTCCCTTTACCTTCCCTTACCTGCCTCTGGTATGTAATTCCTTATACTTTCTAAAGAATAAAAGGCTAGCAGTAAAGAATATTATTTATTACTATTAGCTGTTGAGAGACTTAAGGCTTTTTCAAGAGTATATTGCAACTGAACATCAATTGAATTAATTCTGGGGGAGTTGGGGTGTTGGATGCTTGGAGTCACATTTTCATACTCAGATTTTCCTTCCAGTATAATGACTTATTCCTAAATAAAACCAGGTCTTAGTGGTTCTGTCTGTACTGCAGAGGCTGGGAATATTCCCAGCTCCTAGGCCCAGGTGCAAGCACTGGCCAGATGCCAAGGCTATGTCAGGACAAGATCAAGGTAACCTCATCCATTCTCAGCCCACACCTTACTTATTGGAGGAGGAAACCTGGGCAATCAGCATCCCCTGCTATATCCTTGTATCCTATCTCCCTATATCCCTAATGAACATGCCAGAACAACAGAGCAATGCAGTTTGTGCATCACTAGCCACTGAAAACTGTGCAGTTTACTACCTGGACTTTTGTACACTAGGAAAGAAATACTGTGCTTCCCAGCTGCGTGTCTGTGTCTTAGAAATCACCCCTGATACAACAGACTCTTCTGAGGTGTAGCTTTTAGACTGCAGACAAGGAATCAGGATGAACTGTCTTTCTTCCACTGGGGAGGTGGGATTGTGTTCCATGTGCTCTGTGAATTCAAGATGTATGTCTCATTTCTGGAGGCTTCACGTGATGTATGGTTTATGAAATGAAGGCAACTAGCATGCAGAATGGGATGAAGGTGAAGTTTTCAATTGTTCTCTGATTCTCATGTTACTTTTAAGACAAAGAAATCATCTCTGGCTGTTATGTGAAAGGAACACAGTGCAGAAATGACTGCTTGAGCTCAGTGATAGATTGAAACAATCCCTTTGAGCAGGGAATCACTCCTTCAATTAGTGGGTGCTGGATCAGAAGCCAAAAAACATTGCTGCTGACAGTATTATCAGTACCTGGCAGATTTTCTTACTGAAGACCCAAAGTACTGGATTCAAGAAAGCAAATTAGAGACATTTCCCACTGTTGTGGTAACATGAAGATATGAAATAAGATTTTCCTAATGACTATAAAGCTAGAAAATCAAGTAAATAAAAGTTGTAGATTTTTTGGCAGAGGATAAGGAAGGGCATCAGCTGAGAATTTAAAAAAAAAAAAAAAAAAATAGAATAGGCCACCTGGCCACATTTTTAAGTGTTTCATTGAGGTTCTCAAAAGAGAGGCCTTTTCATCTACAGCAGAGCTCTTGGAGTATTTTCCTTTAAGTAATTCAACTTTCCAAGTTCAGAACCTGAAGCCTTAATTCTCATCCTGGAATTAATTAAGAAACTAGCATTAATATCCAGCTTACTCAGATTTTCCTCAGCCTGTTTTGTAGACCTCTCTTAGCTTTTGTTTGTCTTTCTGGGACTTTTTGCCTGGGAAGCTTTCCAAATGGTTCCTATCTTCTTCGAATTTCATTGCTCAATGCTCAATATTGCTGTATTTCAGCAGAGGTCAGTACTGAAAGGAACAGGATTACTTTGAATGTCTTGTTAGGTATGATATAGTTTATTAATTACTATGGGTGATTAATCATATGGGGTTTGCCTTTACAGAATCCTTTTGACTGCTATTCAAACTATGAATCACAATTCTAAGTATAGTTCTGCAGAGCTCTAACTAAATCCTTTGTTCCATGTTCTATCTTCGTGCAGTTAATTATTCTTACCTGAGTTCATGGTCTGGCATTTGCCCTTATTTTATAGTACTTTTTCTATTTTTATAACATCTCTCTGTATACCAGGATCCTGTTGAACTCTGATCCTGTTTCCTTATCAACACTGTAAGCTTACTGGTGTTTTTAAATATTACAAGCACATTGTTTATTCAATCCCCTACATCATTTAAAAAAAATACTGATAATATCACTCACTTGGGACTGATCCCGTTAATAAATCCCAAAGTAGAGTTTTCCCTTGAGTTTGGCAACTGTCGTATTTTCACCTAAAGAGTTCACGTAACCAAAGGAATATATGTGGCTCCGTGCCAAAAGTTTCCTGTAAGTCAAGCTATATGCCATGTATTGCTTCACCTCTGTTGTCTTGTGGCAGAAAGAAATTATTTTGATTTCATATGTTTTGTTTTTATGGAATTCCCTCTGGGAATGACTCTTCTCCACATTTCCTCTTAGGTGCCTGGCACCTGACAGCACAAACAAACAAGCACTTCTAGGAGCCACGGCAGCAGAACCCAGGTTTTATTGACTTAGATGGTGCACATTAAAACTGCTACTGATACAGCAAACCTTGCTAATTACCAGTATAGCAATAATTGCCTACTGGATATGTCTGCATTGAGAGCAGAGCTAAAACAGTTTAAAAAAAGGACGAGCGACTCCCACCTAAGCTTATGTTTTGTTTAAATTGTAGCAATAGAAGAAGTTTGCTGCTGCATTGCCATTGAGTGGTCTTTAAAACAAAATCTTCCAACTGCAGATAAAATTTCAGCTGAACCAGTCCTCCATTCCTGTCTGTGCTCTGTACCAGTTCTGGTCAGTCTTCCTATCCAGAGATTGATGATTATTGTATTTCCACTAGGAAACATATGGTCAAGTAATTGGCAAAATGAATGACGACATCTTCTAAAGCTGTTTTGTGAGTGAAATATCTTATTTCTGATAAAAGCCATTCTCTTAGCCCATATGGTGAATAGTGATCATACAGCCATCAGATCAAGGCCTGGTGGTCATTTTATTTTCCAGCCTTCCTCCAGCAAAGTGTTTTACAGTATTTTTAAACTAAAAATTAAGATGCTCATTCACAAACACAAGACTCACATATTTATGTTTCAGCTGATTTTATTTTGTGTTTTTCTTTTAAGATGTAAGTTTTAATAAAATGAGAAAAAATTGCTCACCCCGAAACATGCCCTATTCAGTGTGAAGTAAGGACAGCAAATGCAACAGGAGGTGGCAGAGGAGAGATGGAGTCTTGTTTCAGGAGTCTGGACTAGGTTATAATATTAATTGACTTCTCTCTTTTTTAACATCACTGATTTTCTCTCTGACGCCAAAAAAATATATATTATGATGCACACGGAAAATATCAGTCTTAATGGTGGCATTTTTTATCTTCTGAATGCTTGCTGAGACTCCCTACTTTTCTTTTAGAAGGGACTTTATTTTTGTTATTTATTTATTTAGTACTGTTTTTATTTTATCTTCTTTTATTAATTTTTTCCTGTAGGCTATTATTTGTAAGGAAAAAGATTCCTCAAAACAGCATTAGAATTCCTCCTGCCTCTATGGAACTACTGAATTTATTACTTGATCTTGCCGTGCACAATATTTCGATATTTTCCCTATACCTACAGAATAATTTTGTTTATATAATGTTATAGAAGTATATGCTAGAGAAATGTATTCCAGGCTCATATTAACAATGATAAACTTTCCAGTTCCCCACACAGCTATCTCTGTCTCGTCTGTAAGAAAATAAGATCATTTTCAATCTCTGATATTTTCAGTAATTTTAAAACTGCATTCTATTGTGTCAAGGTATGCCATGGGATCAGACAGTCTACATCCCAAATGAAACTTAGTGTTTTATAGTATCCCTGAACAACTGTGTCAAGATTTACTGCATTTATGTATTTATGTATTTATTTTTCAAGTGTTCCCAGCTGGAGAAAAGAGTATTTCTATATTTTTGATGCTACTGATTATAGGCTTTCTAATGCTGTTTATGCTGAATTTTGCAAAATACTAAGCTATAATTCTGGTACTCTGAAATGAAAGTTTGTTTTTTTAATATAAATATTATTTCCACAACACGAGTAACTCTGAGAATTATAATTGTAAGGAACTTCATATGGTACACAACAGAGTGATATATATGGCTTATTTAGATGTTCAATGTATAGATTCAACTTAATGCTTTTACTAAACATGAGAAAAATGTTGTTTTATTTTCGTCATGACACTGGAATGAATACTTTTAGCTATAAGTACTCAAAATAGAATATGATGTTGCATTGTATTGGCTTGATAAGACTTGTCAAAGTAGTAAAATACATTAGTTGCTCTTTAGGAATTTCAGAAATGCTGGGAGGTTACCTGGCAGACAGGACATTATATGTACACATCTTACTAAATCTGCCTTCTCAGCATTCATCATTATGGCTATATATTGGCCAACTTTTGTTACACTGGCACTGTTCAGATCCACTGCTTCTGCTTTTCCTGCAGCTTTTCTTGTTATGAGGTAACCTGAAAAGCTTATTCTTCCTGACACCTTCCATAATAAATTATCTGCAGAAGTACAGGATATTCCAGTGCAAAAAAGGCAGAGAATGCCATTTTGTATAACTTGTCTTCTCAATCCAGTCAGTTCTGCAACACATATGGACCATGTTGCCATTAACATAAAGACCTCTTTACGGTAAACTGATTATGGGATTTACAGCCATTTTCACTGACCCTTACATGGTTATGATGGCTCAAAGCTTGCAAGAGAATTTCGAGCCTCCTGTTCACCCTCAGATATTGCCAGGTGCCAGCACGTGACAGACGAAACTGCTGCTATCTCATGATCTGCCTGAACAGACAGAAAAGTAAATACCAGTTCATGCCTTTGTATGATATTGAAATCACCAGAAAGAGAGAAAAAAAACATGGGGGAAACCCCTACAAATATTCCCCCACCATAATAGATTGCTGTCAGCGTTAAGAGCTATTCCAGTCCAATGCCAATAAAATTCAGAAGAAGCTGTATTTACATAGGTGACTGGACTCAGTTTCCCCAAGTGGTGATGTGAGCCGACAAACTCTGATACATCTTCTAGTCCCATAGCTGCCCAGGAGCGCAGCACTGTGCTTGCCCTGTCACTGGCTTGTCAGCCAGGCACGTCTCTGTACATTAGCATCTGACCTCTCAGCAAAAGCCTTCGCCAACTATTCCTGAGTGCAGCACATGGCTCAGGCTCACTCCACATGTTCAGTATCTGAGTAAAGACTTCGAAGCAGATACAGTAGCCTGCTTGGAAGTTAAATCTCAATTAGTAATCATAAAATCATGCAGATTGGAAAAGACTTCAAGATCATCAAGTCCAATCATCGGTCTGACCTATTAAGTCCCATCACTAAATCTTGTTCCTTTATTTGGTGCTGGGAGTCTTTCTAAGAGCTGACATACCAAATTATTTACATATTTACAATTTTGTGTTGGCAGTCCCCCTGGATGTGTGACATACCTATCCATTTCTTTTGTACCAGTATATATTCCATGTTCTTACTCTTGTTGGTGGCAGCTGAACAAATATACAAATGGCCCTTGAAGTATAGAAAGAAATAATTATCAGGGACAGATAACAATCCTCTTGCTTCAAAGTTAGCCAGATCACTATGAATGGATACCACACTCTTGTGATCACACAGGCATGAGGCAAAACTTGTTCTCCTACTGCCTTTCCAAAGCAAGTGTATTGGGCTCAGCATCTTTGCATACTTTTTAAGAGTTTGTCATAGCTGTGTTTGACAGAAGAGACAAGTGTTCAAAGAATATGTCAACATTTAAAGAACAGCATTGCTCCAGCATTCTGTGTTAAAGCAAAAGGGATTACTGTGGTTCCCTGTGGACATCTCCACAGGTTTAGGCTGGTTCAGAGTAAGCAGGATGTGTCTGGAAGACTTTCTGTGATGTATGCTTGCAAACACACAGGGGTTTTTGTCTTGCAGAATGTCAGTGTGGCTCAGTTATGTGTCCTACTCTGTTAAGACAGTCCCCAAAAGAAATACGACACATCCTTCAGACTTCCTGCTGCCCTGATGCAAATTAGCCATCACTGGCTTCAGCAGAGGTTTTGTGTGCACATAAAATTCTCATGGCTGAACCAAGAAAGCAACAACAGCGCACCTTCTCTTGCCTCCTCATCTTCTTTCTCTTAGAATCAAAGAATCATAGAAATGCTCAGGTTGGAAAAGACCTTAAAGACCATCAAGTCCAACCGCAACCTAACCATACTACCCTAACTAACAACCCTCCACTAAATCATGCCCCTGAGCACCACATCCAAACGGTTTTTAAACACATCCAGGGATGGTGACTCAACCACCTCCCTGGGGAGCCTATTCCAGTGCTTAATAACCCTGTCTGTAAAGAAGTGTTTCCTGATATCCAACCTAAACTTACCCTGGCACAACTTGAGGCCATTTCCCCTCGTCCTGTCACCTGTCACCTGTGAGAAGAGACCAGCCCGCTCTCGCTGTAAGCACCTTTCAGATATTGGAAGAGAGCAATAAGGTCTCCCCTCAGACTCCTTTTCCCCAGACTGAGCATCCCCAGTTCCTTCAGTCTCTCCTCATAGGGCATATTCTCCAAGCCCTTCAAAAGCCTTGTTGCCCTTCTTTCGACCTGCTCCAGCACCTCCATGTCCTTTCTGTAATGAGGTGCCCCAAACTGAACAAAGTACTCGAGGTGGGGCCTCATCAGTGCTGAGTACAGGGGTAGGATTACTTCCCTAGTCCTGCTCACCATGCCATTCCTGATACAAGCCAGGACTACAAAGCACAGACCACCACTGACTCTTTGTCTGGACATCTGTCACTGTGCCATCCCTCCATCAGTCCCCCTGTCTGGGTCTGCTGACATTTCTGTAGGGGTGCTATGTGGTCAAGGTGCCTGTCAGCTTAGACAGCAATTATGTTTGGCATTTTGTCTTCAGTTTTTGTGCAAGATTTTCATGTCTGTGTGAAAATACTGCTGTTATTTTTCATTTTCAGAGATGCAGGAAGGATTCTGTTTAAGACAGGTTCACTCTGTGAATCTACATAGTTATGAAGTAGAAATCTGTCTGCTATAATTGTGGGTTAATAATGTACCTCCACGTCTATCCTCTAATCACACGCTTCCATATCCTTCTTTCTGCATGCAATAGAGTAGATGGTAAATCCTTGATGTCACTTTTACTTTTCTTAATAAGTTCCAACACTGGCCATTTCCAGAAATACTAAAATGTTCTCCCCTGTTTATTTCTAGAATGGTGTTTGTACCATTTAGGTGAGTGTCCTTATGTCCCAAGCCAAGTGTTTGTGTTATTTGTCTGCCTAATACAATTGGATTTTATTGTATGCAGGAAATTCAACTTTATCTCCTGCATTTCATCTTCAGAGCTACACATGCAGTATGTATTACTGCAACTAAATTAACATCAAGTGGCTAAATGTTCAGTTACTGTTAGTCATTTCAAGGTCTGAAAGGAAAAATCAAAGGATAATTGAGGGTTACAAGAACACAGCAAAAGCTGTGATTCCCTGTAATGGAGGTATGAAACAGAGAAATGTATGAATTTGCAGCATGTTATTAGAAAGGTCAGTATTCACTTTCTTTAGAAGACTTCCTTACTATATGCACTGTCCCATTCGGACAAAATAAGATATTGTAAGAATAAACATTGTACCTCACAGAAAATAGAATAAATGTGAATAGACTGATTTTTCAGCAAGCAGATGGAAATAGTTACTAAACCACTTACATAAATGGGAGGCAGAAGTTCAGTTTTGTTTGCTGTCATAATTCCAAAGGTTTCAAGGAGTTTATGATCATTTTGACCTCAAGAGATTCTGCTTCATTACCTTAACTGCAATGTGTTCATCTGAGTTTTGCTTTAATACTCTGTACCTTCTCTGGTAAGATCTGAAGGAGCAAGCCTGATTTGCCACTTTGTCCTACTTCTCTCTTTCTATGTTGCTGTCATTTTGGTTTTGTTTGTTTTATTTGTTTGTTCTGGAGAGTGATGGGGCAAGCAGGAGATATTTTTAAAAGTCTGAGTAGCAAAAGGAAAAATCCAGAGCTGATGATGTCAGGTAGCCAGAGATGAATGAGACTGTAGAATGCTGTGGCCTTTGAAGACATCCTGGGATCTGTATGTCTCAGGGTGTAAAAGAGCTTCCTTAGAAAAATAGGTGAAAAAAGCACTTAACTGCAGACAATTCAAAGCTTTTTTTTTCTTTTTTTTCCCCCTTTTTCATATACTCTTGTGTAAGTAAAAAACCTGGTCTACAGAAACAAGTGGTATTTTACTATCATCTACCTAATACATTTTAAAATAAAATCTCTTTACCAAAATACAACTCACAGAAGTTAAGGAATGATCATGTAACCAGGTAGCTTTTTTTACAGCCAAGTCCAGCTGAGAGAACCAGAGGATGCAAATATCTAATATCTAATATAAAACATAGTCTCATCAACATAGCAGCATCACATAGGATGTTATAGAAGACTAATAATTCAACTTAAAGAATGGAGGCCAAAGAAGAAAACAACCTAGAAAAGAGTTAATAACATCAGTGATTACAAATTAATTTTAGTGCTTTTTCTATCCATATAATTGAGTTTTATGTAATTAGGATTCAGGCTCTGCCACTGCCTTGGATTGTCCTTTCGGTTTGACATTTGTGCCTCCCATAAACCTCATCCTGTGGTCAATTCCTTGCTACCTTTCAGGGAGCCAAACAGGAATAGTGCTTGGCTGACTCGTGATGATTTCTTGGGAGGAATTTTTTCAGTCAAACGGCTATAAGGCAGTAGCACAGGCTGTCCAGAGAAACTGTGGGTGCCCCATTCTTAGAGGCACTCAAGGCCAGGTTGGATAAGGCCCCGGGCAGCCTGAGCTGGTGAGGGGTACCCCTGCCCACTGCTGGGGGCTGGAACACATTGGATTTTAAGTCCCTTCCAGTCTAAGCCATTCTATGATTCTATGATTGATTCCTGCCAGTGCAGGGTCCTCCCTCCATGGTTGGGTGGGCTCTGAGGCCATGCAGCGTGGTGTGGAAAGGGACTCATCTCTGTTGAGACATGCATGCATACTCTGCATGTGCATGATGTCTGCATGCATAGGCAAGATTCACATGCAGCATTCAAACCACTGCATTTTTAACATTTATTGCTTACACTTAAAGTGTGCCTTCAGCATCAAGATGTTTTGATGCATCTCCTAAGAAATATTATGTTACATTAACTTTAATGAAAACTCAGTTTAAAAAAAGAGGAATAGCAGCAAAGCTTCACAACGTGTGCTGAAAATGGGTACTATTAATATCTCACACTAACATAAACTAATTATTTCTACATACAACTAATGACCCTCATTTGGAGGAGTACTTGCAAGTCACGTGGGAGCATTTGATCTCTTCATGTGAAGAAGGATAGGACACTGTTAATTTCAAGCAGAGACAATCACATAATTAATTTACCCAGCAGGAAAGCAGAGTTCATTGAGCAAGTGAGCCCAGAGCTGTTAGTGACAGGGAATGACCTCTGACATTTGATTTTACACTGTAATAACTAATGGCCTAGCTCTCTGCAATTACATCTTTGTTCAGTACACTTAAAAGGAAAGCACTTCTAGTACTTCAAACCATAGCTTATGTTTTGTTCTTTCAAAAATACCTGTATCTGTCACAGTGTAGGATCAGAAATGTTCATCTCAGAAGTTTCAGTGCTCATGTTTCCAAAATCTGGCTAAGTGGATAGAGTCAGCAATGTGTCCTCTCCTGAAAAAATGCTGAAAATACTGGGGAAGTTTTTGAGGGTTTTGTTTGGCTTGATTTGGTTTTTATTTCTTTTGTTGTTGATCGTGGTTTTATTTTCTTTGGGAATTTTTTCATCTTTTTTTTTTTCCTCTTTAGACCCTATTTTCTCCAGAAAAATGATTCCTTTTTCCCTTTTCATTTCATTGTGAGCCAATGAAGTTGTCTTATAGTCTAAAATTGTGTGCTAAAATTTTCCTCCCGTGCTTCTGAAAGGCCATTTCCACTTAGCCCCTTCCTCAAACCTTCATATTCTGTGAGATGCGAGGAGATGATTTGTCCCCTGAAAGATGGGATAGTGAAGATCTTCATGCTGGAAAATGCTACTGATGAAAGAGATACTCTGCTTTCTCTTTGACATTCAGTATGATGTAGGTTGTTTTGCCATATTGAACAACTGTGTCTTGCTACAAAGAACTTAACAAATACTACTGTAACATGTCCAATCAACCAGATTTTCATACTAACACATATTGTAGAACATATTTTAATGAAAAAATGTGAAAATCAGGCTGTTTTTGGAAATGATACTAAAGATGCATGATACAGTCAGTGAGTTTACGTCTGCATTAGTTGATTAAATGGTGCCAGAGGATACTCCCAGACACTGAAACTTGAGAACCATTCTCTTGTATAGTTTCAAGGTGCCTCTGTGGAGCTAGCATAGGCCAGACAGCATTTCCAGTAGACAACAGGATCTTATAACTTCCGTTTAGAGAGTGAGATAGTTCAATGGGCCACCCTTTGCCAGCTGTTTTCAGAGCCATGCCTTTAATCCAGTCTGTAGACATTCTCTGGAAATCTCCATTTGTCTATTGGTTTGTATATTGGTTTGCCTGATAATTGTAAGGATTTGTGAAGGATTTATTCAAGATCTTGATGTGACAGACAGAGAAACAACTTTTCAGTCTTTTTGCTAAGAGCACCTTTCTTCTCAGGAGAAAATTCATGTGAAGCAAGCAGTCTCGATGGACTAGGCATCAGTTGTACTGAGTACTACAAGCTGACTTAAAAGTTTAAGAACTTCTCAAGCACAGTGACTCTAAATATAACCAAATCTGCACCCTCAGTGAAGGTTTCAATTGCAGAAAGCCATATCTTTGGTAAATCTGTCTGAGTTTTGAAGCTTTTGCTTCTAACCCCAGCAATAACCCTACACACATACAGACATGTTCTCATATCAGAGGAAAGATAAGGAAGATGTAAGCAGGTTTTACTGAAAGATCCATGCCTCTATCCACGGTACAAGAACTGACTTTCAGTTTCTTCTGATGGTCTAAATGAGGGGTTTAGTAAGAGCTGGCAGGGACAGAGGGAAGAGGACTCTACTCTCTTCAGCATCTTCATGTTTTAAAGGTTTTGATTTTTTTCTACTGGAGAGTACTAACAGTGACTGGATAGCAACAATAGCAGAAATGTATAAAGAGCAAAAACATATCCCTTTAACTTCCTTTTGGTTAAAAAGTGCAGCACTGATCCATCAAAGGCCATTACCTTTCTCCTTATGATTTCAGTTTTGGGGTCACCCGAAGATGCTCATTCCACAGATATTACAGGCTCTGTCAGAGGGATGGTAAGACACGACTTCAGTGAGATATAACAGCCACATAAAAATGACAGATTGCAGTGACAAGCTGGTATCAGTAGCTGGGGAGACAGTAAAATGAAATCTCTTCAGAAAGCAGACTGCACAGAGCAGTTCTGCTGGAAGCTGCCAGTGCCACAGGATGACTTCACACATCTGATACTCCACCAGCGAAGGCAGATAGAGCTACGTGGTGTGCTGTGGGCACTAGACTGTTTCCCTTGCATGATTAAATGCATAGTCTGAAGCAGACAATTGTACGACACAGCCCCTTCTATCATCTCCTAACCTTCTACAGATGATCTTATGAAAAATAAATGACCATGAGGAAATAGGACAGTATAAAGGAAGATAACAATGTTGACTTCTTTCGCAAAATTCTTTCAGATTGACAGAAAAAAGAAAAGGCACCGTGTGAAAGCTAATTGCAATAATATATTAACACAACTGGCAAACTGATGCATTGCAAGGTTTTGAACAAGGACATTTTAGAATGATTGCAACTTTTAAAGGCAAAAAGACTTCCCAAAAGACAAGTACAGAGCTGGCCCTTGCTTGCAGAAGCAGGGTTAGGCAGCCCTTCAGAAGTTTGCCTAAAGCATGTTCTTCAGTACTGCAGTAACTCGATCGATTTTTATTTTTTGTCTTCTAACTTTAAAGTCATCTTTGAAAGAAAGTGACATCATGGCTATGTCAGCTGGAGAACGGCACAAAGTGTACCAGAACAGGAGTGACAGACTTCAGGGCAGTTCTAATTAATAAATAGCTTGCCTCTCCAGGCACAAAGCGGTTGGGCACTGACTGATCCGCCAAAGAAATGAAGCCCTTCCATGAGTAATAATGTACTAATTAAAGCAGTGTATACATGTTTTGAGAAAGGACGTAGCAGGCGGCTGTCTGGAAGAAGGAAGATTGCTCAGGCTTTTTTTTTTTGTTTACTGCTTCTTCCTTTCTCCCTTTGCTGTGCACTTTTCAGCCTGAGACTGAAGGGGAGCTGGCAGGGAGCAACTCTGTTGTGAACACCATCACAGCCCTCCCTCCTGCAACACACACACTTCTGTGGGCATCGCTAGTACTTCTTTGGTATAAGTATGCAACTTTTCTAGTATGTAGACAGGACTGATTAGAAATGGGGAGTGTCTAAGAGCAAGATGGGTGCTAAGCTTGAGGGAAGTTGGGAGACAGAGGTGCTTTAGCTACTGAATGGTGCAAACCATCTATACAGCACCTTGGTTTCAAACTTGCTGTGCATTGCCAGTGGCTTCTGGGGATCTCGCAGTCTGGAAAGTCTGGGGTCTTCGCCACAGTAGCACTGGGACACCCATTTCCAGAGATTCCTTACAATCTGTTGTTTTATTTATTATTATTCAATATTTCTTTCACAAAGTTTCACAAGGCTGACTGTATCCTGCCCTATGGTCCTCCTAAGCTCTCTATGGCTCTGTAGGCTCCTTAAAGATGGTGCATGCACCAAATCTTTTACCTTGGCTTGTGCTCACATAGACTTCTGTCAATACTGGGTTTGTCATTGGCTTCCCCCAGAGCAGCAGACATGGCACCTATGTCCACACCTCTCAAGCATGTTGGCATCCTAGCAGTATTCATGTCTACAACACTGTCCTCATGTCCAGCTGGTTTGGAGATTACCTGGTCAGGGAGACAATAATGGAGGAAAACTGGTGCACAAATAAGGAGCACACGGCACAGGCAAAATAGTAATTATAATCTGAAATTTGATCCCAGCTAGTCTCTTTTTATTCATAAGTATTCTTTGAGGTTTGATCAATCTTCTTTCATGATTCCTGATTCTCTTGCTCTGAGGTTGCTCAAATATTTATCTGGTGCTTAGGGTTATTTTTGCTTTGGTTTGGTTTGGTTTTAGTGTGTGTGTCTGGGCAGTTTGCCCTTTGTCCTGCCTATAGCCAGCTTGCTTTGTCTGCCAGAGCAATTAATTCAGTGGTTCCGCTGCAACCAGAAACAGGCTGCTTTTCTTTCAACCTGAATATACTACTTCTTGGGAACAAGAGATATCTGCTTCCTTCTTTTATTGTTTCATTCTTATACCAGATTTTCTGGTAAAGCTGAATTCCACCTGGACACAGATTTATCTCAGAGCCAGACCAAAAGTTACTTAGTGCAAACAGTATGTTTTGCTTATTCTGGAGTTTTCATGAGAGAGAACAAAAAGACCAAGGACCAGTGTTGATTTATTTCAAATTAAAGTTTTGAGTTATATGTGAAACTTATAAATCAATAAATGGCTCCAAAAGACAAAACTTCCCCTTCAAATCAAATTAACATAGAAAGGTGTCCTGCACACAGTAGTAAGTAGAGTGGCACAATAGAAATAAATTTCTATCGCAAAAGTTGTTCCTATAGACCTAATATCCAAACTGCATGTCGTTCCAAAAAATTTTTTTCTTTGGATTAATTCTAGATTGGTCATGGAGTCTGAACATCTACTGAAGAGTGCCTTAGGCTCATCTTCATTTTCTTTTCACTTGAGAATATGTGTAAGTGCTAAGAACAATTTATTGACAAGAACTATTTTTCGGTATGTGGGAAGATTAGAAAATTCACTTCCAAACCTCAGCTCCAATTTGAACTGAAACACTAACAGAGGTGTACCCACTAAGCATTATGTAAGCTAACTTAGGTGACCCCTCCACCCCTCAACTACTTCTACAATAAACAGAGTAAGATAGAAATTAAGAGTGGTCTTGACATTTCTTCCTGACTTTACCAGTCACATTTTAGCATTAGATGGACCTTTTTCTTTCATCCCTCCCTCTTATATTGATTATGCCCCATCCCTGGAGGCATTCAAGGCCAGGCTGGATGTGGCTCTGGGTAGCCTGGTCTAGTGTTTGGCGACCCTGCACATAGCAGGAGGATTGAAACTAGATGATCATTTTGGTCCTTTTCAACCAAGGCCATTCTATGATTCTATGATTCTACAATTTTCTTCTCTGTAGGGAACACTGCACAGTTATGTCTTGGTAGATACAGAATACTACTAAAGGCATGTAAGTATAATGGGTAGTTAAAAACAAGCTGGTATTTAACTATTTTGCTGGATTGGTCTTGGTTGCATCAGCACATTCTGTAAGATAGGATTTTGGACAGATAGACACACCATGAAGGAGCATAGTACATTTCAAGCTCACAACAGGTAGGTAGATTCTGTTTGCATTGTGCCATGTCCCAGAGATGTTCAGGCTGTTTTGGTTCTCACCTTTGGATAACGTGTAAAAAATTAGAAAGCTCTCATGTTCAAATTTGGCACAGGCAAAGGAGATGAAGATGTTTTATGCTTTTTCTATACGAAGCCAGAAGAAGATCCTCAGTGATCTCACTGATCCAGGACTTAGCATTACTGAAGCTCTAGCAATGAGAAAGCACTGAAACACAAATCTTTAGGAATCAGTATCCTGTTTCATTATGTTTTCCTGTTAAAAATGAACATAAGAAATGCATTAAACTAAGTTTATTTCTGGATGCATTTTAGTGTATATTATTAGTCATTTACATGCTTTAGTATTCTGTATATTTTTTATCTTGCTGAGATGCATTCTTTCTAGTGGGAGGTGTCTCTGCCCCTGCCTGTAGCAGGAGAGTTGGACCTAGATGATCTTGAAGGTCTCTTTCAACTCAAACAATTCTATGATTCTATGAAATCTTTTTTTTCTGAACAGAGATATTCTGGAACTTCTTTTAGCTCAGCGAAAGTTTAGAATGTCAACTTTTTCCTTAATTTAGAGAGGAAACAGAGTCTGAAACAGATTTTCCATGAGAAAAAAATGCCTTGCATTAGTCCATCTCTGGTCCATAACTTTCTATTCATAAATTTCTTCAAAATAATACTTCATTATAACTGGCTCTGGTGTGCTGAATTCTTCCTCTTTGTAATTTATTTGTCTCTCACCTCTATTTCTTTTTATGTACTTTATATGACTTCAGGCTCATCCTGCAGCCTTTGAAGGTAACTGTAAGAGATCAGCAGGAGCAAAGCTCAAGGCTGAGGTTCACAGTACTTGAAATTACAGCACACGGACTGATTGATTCATCCTCAAATTACCCTTTGGATTCAAGGACACTCCACTTAGAGAAAACATTCCTCCTGTGTGCTATCAGTGGTAGGATCATGGCCATAGGCTTTCTGAAAGTGCTTTGGGCAGGGAGATGTCTCCCTGCATTTGTCTAAAAATGACAATAAAACACAAAGATGTTGTGGCTGGCAGTGAAGTAATAATAATTCTGGATTTTAACTAGAGCACACATTTTGCATCCTTTCCCCTCTGAATTGAGTGCACATTTTCAAATGCATAATGTGCAGTCAAGTTCAAGCCTTTAAAACCTGCCCTTTTAGAAATGTCTATCTCAGTAAATTTACTTACAGAAATATAGGTCATAAAGCTGTTTTTTTCTCTAATGTGTTTGAATTCCCATGCACAATGAATCAAAATGCTCTGGTATTACACCATTGTTTCATTTCATTCAAGTATTTTGCAATATTGATCAAATTGACCCAAGAGAGCTGAGATATGTCGTATTATGACACAGTTATTTATACATCCACCTTACAGTAATTCACATTACTTTAAATTTGCCAATAGTAATAAGTGGTTTGCCCCTTAAACAAAATTTTTGTTCTGGGATACAAGTTGGCTGTCTAATGTTCAGATAGGAACATAAGCACTTATAATGGTTTTTTTGCTCTCTGTACAGAGAGCAAACAAGTTTAATAGGGATTGAATTATTATAACAATACAAAAATGGCCTGCACTGAGCCAACACAGATTTTCAGATCACAAGTAAATGAAAAAACAGGATTTGGAATGTTCAATCAAGCATGCAGATGCTATGATGCATCACGGTCTTTTCACTTGGCCTACCCTGCAAAACAACTGATTCTTAATCTCCCCATAGTAAACTCTTTATCTAACAACACTTTAGTAAATTATAAAGCATGGTCTTTGAAGGAAATCTTTCCCTTAATAAAGGAGGCTATGAAACCTGCAAGAAGGGACCCATAAATGTTGTAATAATTAACTCATATTTTAAAAAAAAGTAATTGTTCTATATAAAGGTATTATAAAAACAGATGTAAATGCCTACTAGATTTTAACATATTTGAAAACTGAGTTTTAGGTGACATTTATCTCATGACAGACAGATGTAAAATGTTGGGAGAGAGGAGGGGCAGCACTGATCTCTGCTCCCTAGTGACAGTGACAAGACCTGAGGGAACAGCATGGAGCTGTGTCAGGGGAGGGTCAGGTTGGAGATTAGGGAAAGGTTCTGCACCAGAGAATGGTCAGGCCCTGGAATAGGCTCCCTGGAGCAGTGGTGATGACACTGGAGTCCAACAAGTGTTTGGACATATGGTCTGATTTTTGGGTGGAGCCAGGAGTTGGATGTGATCATCCTTATGGGTCCCTTCCAATTCGGGATACTCTGTGATTCTGTGCTTCTGTGTTCTCTAACTTCAGTTAAATGCTTCAAAATCCCAGAATAAACAAACATTAAAAGTGACACCAAAAATGCAGATATCTACCTACAATGAGGTTAATGAATGCTGTAATCTGAACTACATTGGCTGACCTACTGGAGAATGGAAAAAGAGAGCCGGAAATGTGCACTGCATTACTCAGTAGAGTTGGAAATGATAAGTGAATAGAGAGCTGAGGGACTTGAATGTTAGTATTCAATTCTGCAACTTTTAAACACCATGACTCAGATTGCTCCTGAGACCTCCTCCTCAGTTTCAGGGGAGAGCTCTTTGAAATAAGTCCTACTCAGTTTAGTACGGATTACAAAACCGAGTGCCAACACCATTTCTCTTTTCTCACGAGGACTGTTGTTCCACATGATTTTAGTTACTAAAAATTACTGGCTATCCTCTGTCCTCTCACTTCACTGAGTGAGAATGTAGATTTACATACTCTGAATTGCCCTCTGGAGGAAGCTCTTTCTCTCCATCAGTTAGGCCAGTCAGGGAGGTGAGGTTTACAAAATTAAAGTAGTCTTTTAATTGAGCTCATAAGAAGCTTCACTTTCTAATTATTTGTCTCTGATTTCCTTTTGCTGAGGATGCTTTTGGGACACATTCTTAGTTTCTCCTACAGCTCTGTGACATAAATACTTGACTTCCAATAGAATCTGCACCATTGGAAGGATCTCATGCAGTTCAGTTTCCTCATAATATCTGTGTGGTTGACTGTCTCTAGGCAATATTGTCTAAGTGAATGTATGATTCGAAATGAGGCAATATCATTTTAAGGGAGATTCAGAAATGTCTGCTTTAATTTTCAAATGAATTCTCTTTGTCAATCTCACTCTTCTTTTGTGTTTTGTGTATGAATATTCCAAAACCCAGGATGGTACAAAGGCTGGCCAAACTAAGCAGATTGGAAATAAATAGCAAAATATGGATGAAAATGATTATCATATTTTAATAAAGGGTATTTGCACCGGAAATCCAAGTCTATGCACTGTATTTAGTTAGGAGCATAAATATTCCAGATGATCAATGGAGCCGAACTACATCTATCAAACTGCATATTAAATGCAACAAATGATTCTTCAGTTCAGGAGTCTCTTCCAGAAATTGCTGAGGTGAGGTTCATCTCACTTGATGGTAATCATCCAAAATGCAGATATATGTCCAATCAAGTGGATAGTCTCTGCCCTAGTCAGAGGGGAGAAATAACAGTCCTAGAGAGCAACTCTTCTGCCGTAGACATCTGTGTGAGAAGATGATGGGAATTCTAGATAAAGCCTGCTCTGACTAGTTCACGTGTATAAGTTTTAGTAACTGTCATCAATGGCATCACCATTGTCAAGTAGCTCCTAGTAGCACACTTTTATGAGTCCTGAAAACTGCATTTCACTAATGATGAAAGCCATTAAGCTACAGCTGAAACAGTGGATCTGATCTCATACACAGATAATGAAAAGCTCTGAACAAGAAATAGAAAAGAAGTACAATCAAATAAGACACTGTAAAGCTAGAACAATAGCACTACAAATTATTTAAATTAGTATGACCTCTTTGCTCACATGAACCTGCCTTTCAGAGAGGTAGTGCTGCTACCATCATTAACATTGGTACCTTTTTCTGTCCATGTACTGCTTCACCATGAATCTTCAATACAGTTTCATCTACTTGATCCAATTCGATTTTCATAGTGAGGTACTGTTTATGACATAGCTACCAATGGAATTTCTAACACAACATTAATTCTGTTAATAAGTAGCCATCCGTCAAAAGTAAATATTTTGTAAACAATTTTATTTACAAGTTACCACCACCTCCCCTCTCCTCCCTCCAAAAAAAAAAAAAAAAAAAAAAAAAATCATTTCCATTTGCAGGATAGAAATATTGCCAGAAACATAATCACAACATAGCAAATTGTCCCTGACACACAGCACTCTCATGATATGAGGGGAGTAGTTTGGGACAGATGTAAATCTGGACCTCTAATTTAACAAGTGTCTTGAGTTACAGCTGCTTTGAGGTTTTAGCAGCATCTTTCATTCTTTCTGTATTTTCAGGACAAGGAGCAGGTTGCAGCCTGAGCTTTTGTATTCTTCCAGCTCACTCTGCCCTCACTTCAGCAGGCACTGGGGCTGCTTCAAACAGGACACAGATTTGTCATCTGTATTTTTGGTAAGTGCTTAGCTTTTGAATATTTCATTTGCCCTTTATGAGCAATACTTATTCTGATCCTTTCCTGCATTTCAGAGGCTTATTCTAGACTGGATTCAAAACCTGGAAATAATGTACATGTACAGCTGACAGGATATCTCTGGCTGGGATGTGTACTGCCCTTGATATGGGCAGACAGGCTAAAAAACCTTTGGAACTCTGATCACTATTACATTACTGAATTAAAATTGCTGATCAGTTGTCAAAGATAAAGTCAAATAATCACTTTTCTGCAAGACGTTTGTTTTACTTTCAGCAGAAAGCATAAAAATAGGTGTAATGGTTCAGAGTCTAACCCCATCGCTTTTCCATCTGATATGATTGGAACTGACAATGACTGGTAACAGATGTTTTATATGAAGGTCCAACAATAATGCCTACAGAATGAGTATTTTATCTGCTCACAGGATTAATCCTTTCCCATTTCTTCTTTACTAGTATTTAATTAATGTCTGATGCATAAAGAATACATCCTTGATATTTTTTACTTTAGTAGTTTTTAATGTGCTTGGGCATTCAGCTGCTTTCTATTATCAAAGATAAGCACAATGTCTGAATCACATTCTTTGCTTGTGTGAGTTTTTTTATTTACTTGAAAGAGAAATAAAAATCTTGTGAAAGGGTATGACAATACCTTAGGGACCAAAATTTATCCTAAAAGCTAGACTTATCCAGCTGGCACAACTTTTCACATGGGGAAGCTGGGAGCCATGGAGATGTGAAGCCATCCTTTGGGGACCTACTAACTACCCAACAGCTATTTCAGAACAGTTGATCGTAGGCCGCTTCTCTGTGCAAGAGATGATCCTGCATCTTCACGTGCCTTTCTGGTTAACATACATTCAAAGAGATGTCTGGAAAAATCTATATGCTGCATGGAAGTTATGGGATGTGATCATCCTTACTGCTTGTGTAGAAGCCCTGAAAGGAGTGGCAATCCCCTGTGCAAACTGTGGTCATTGTTACACTTCTGTGACAATAATGTTTTCATGTAATTTCACCAAATGTTATGTCTTTCCACCTCAGGAAGCCCCTCTATTGTTATATCTTGCCAAGTTCAACTGTCACACACATCCCACAGCATGCTCAGCATCAGATCCTCCCAATGGCATCCTCCCCACAGCAGTCATAGAATCACAGTACAGCTTGGGTTGGAAGGGACCTCAAGGATCATCCAAGCTCCAATGCCCCCACCACAGGTAGGGTTCCCAGCCACTAGATCAAGTACTAGGTCAGATTTCCCAGGGCTACATCCAACCTGGCCTAGAACACCTTTAGGGATAGGGTATCCTCGACCTCTCTGGGCAGCCTGTTCCAGCACCTTACCACCCTCTCAGTGAAAAACATCCCCCCCTGACATCTAATCTAAATCTCCCTTCCTTTCATTTAGTTCAGTCCTGGGGGCCTGACACCAACAGTCTTACTGGCAAGAAGAAACTCCTCACTACTCAAGCAGTCTTCTAACAACGAACTAATCTTGATACATCATAGAAAATATATCTATGAAAAATCTTGATACAATAGTTCAAGAATATATGCAGAAAACCAAAGGATATGTTAGTTTTCAATTTTTCAGGAAAATAAGCTATAGAGTTGTGCAGTTATGAGTGTTACAGTGTATACAGTGACATGTTGCAATGTTTATGGATGTACTATGAAACTTCAGACACCTTTTTTTTTTTTTTTCATTTAAATCTCAATAGCTCCATTGGAAGCAATGAGAATTACGTGCTAATTTGACAAATATTTCCTGTCATCACTGTAAGACAGTTTTTGTATAGTCTTCATTGAAGCAGTGGAGCAGAAATATCATTCTAACTTCAGAGCCATTCATCTCCATTACTTCATTAAGAATGCTGTGCCATTACCACATCTCCAATCAACCAAAAATTGTCCTGAATAGTAATAAGAGGATCAGCACCTTCCAAAATAATTGTTTGATCAGGTATGAAGCGTCTCTTTCATGCAGAATTTTTACATTAATGATTGGGCTTAATTAGACTAATCATAAGTCAGAAAGAAGAGATTCATTCTCAGCATAATAAATTGCTAATTACTAACTGCACAAAAAAGGTTATGGATAACGAGAACTCTTGCTATTAAAGCACATAGCAGAACAACTTCCATTCCCCGCACATTTCCTGCATTTCTTACAAACAATTGCAAGACTCTTTTCAAGGCTTATTAGTTTCTCTTCCATTACACTACTCTGAGATAAAGAGGCAGCATTAACACCAACAGTGCCATTGCCATTTACATAGATGGCGTGATATTTTAAGCAACATTCTCAAGTCCAGTTATGACAGACCCTTTAGAATTTTTGTTTTCCCAGAAATTTATTTTTCTTACCTTTTAATAACTTCTTTTTATGAAAACCTGATTTTGCAAAAAATTTGCAGGTTGTACAGGCATACATCTACTATGGTGGAGGAAAACAGACTATAGTAAAGCTGTCATCTAGAGGTGCTTCCAGTGTGAAAGCTGACGATTCTGCCCTAATGTACCTAATCCCCTTTATCCTAAGCTGTGAATGTGCTTTATTCTACAGTTTTGTACTGGTGTTCCAGGCTGCGGGAGCTCAAAAGTACGATTCTGCCGGCTGAAGTTGGGGGAAGTGTTTCCACTGACTTCACTGGAAGTAGGATTTCAACTGGTGTACATGAAAGAATGTTACCAGAAGTAGAGAACTGAAGGACAGTGAGATTATTTCAGATCTTTGCATTTTGAAACCTAAGGAACAGAAGATACACAGTGTGAATGTTCCTTTGACAAAATGGAGCTATGGAAGCAGTACATTAGGAAAACATTTTTTCAATATAGGACTCTTTCCCTACTTCCATTTTTTCTCATTTCCGTATGTGTGAATTCCTTCCCCCGTTCATTCTTAGTCATACAATACTATCCACTTGCCTGTCATCTGATGGATTAGTATATTTGTATATATATTTGTATGCATCCTTTGATGTATCTGTATATAATCATAGAAAAATTCAAAACAGAATGATGAATGCAGAAGAATTATTGATTTATTTGTATATAAACCCTGAAGCTCACCACAGTGACCTTCAGTCTAGCTCAGAACCTGAAGCACCCAAGCAGCACAGAGCTCTGCAGAAGCAATCCAACCCTACAGAAGGGATGGGAGACCCCATGACGGCTGTTCCTGTCCTTGCATGGGACCATCACCCAGTTTGCATCCCAGCAAGGCAGCGGCATTGTACCTGCCCAAAGCTTGTCCATTTCTGGGATCAGATCAGGCTACTGAGGGCTTGGTTACAGCTTGAAATTCACAAAGTACAGAGATGGCACAACCTGTCAGGGCAGCCTGCTCCACAGGGGGAAGGCCTCTCTTCTTACCATCTGAACCTCTCTTATTTCAATATGTGCCTGTTTTGTCTTGTCTTGCATGCCCTGCCATGAGAGGCCTAGGTCTGCCAAAGTCCTGGATCTCCAAAAGTCCTCTCACATTTCAGAAAGCTGTCATTGCTCCCATCCTGTGTCTTCTGCAGAGTGATAATGGAGGGCATGCAGACTGTAGTGAATCAGAGTCCATGTGTTATTACCAGTATAAGTTGTGCTTTCAAATTTCTTCAAAATGGTGATTTCCTGGCTGGGGCGGGGAGGGGAAGCAGCCCACTTTAACATAATGCAGAAAACAGGACTGAAAATATAGTTCTAAATTAAATCATTGTGCACATGTTATGTCTTAGTATAGAAATACATTATTGCTATTAGGAAGAATACAGTGCGTCTGCAGAAAAATACAAACATATTTCCTATGTCTCATTCTTTCGTGCTGAGATTCATATGAACAGTACTCTAATGGATCTGTTTTTTCCCCAGTGCCCATAAGTGGTTCAATGTTAACCCTAATCAGAGAAAAATTCAAAACAGAATGATGAATGCAGAAGAACTATTGATCCTTCACAAGCATAGATTAATTATTTTGTATAGCTTATTGTTCAACTATGTGTTCAGACAAAAAGCAGAAATAAATGTCAGTTGCCTTTACAAAATAGTACTGACACAAGGGAATGCATTTCACATTGCTACTATGGCAAAGAACTACTCAAGTACAGACTTCACCAAGCCCGTGAGATCCAGAGCAGAGAAGCTTTAATTTTTTTGTCTTCACTTGATGTTGACCTTAGTTACTAGAAAATTCTTTGGCATAAATTAGACCAAGATACCTCATTTGTAGACGTTCACTGTATTGGTTAAAATCTTGCAAGCTCCAAGCATACACTCTCCTCTACCTTCCTGATCCTCCACCCTATTAGGCTCCCATATAGGAGGAAAACTCTCAAGAAAAGAATCCCTAGAATCTTCCTTTGACAATAAAATTGCTTTCATTGTGCCTCTCTGACAGCTGCAGGTATATAGAATCTGATTTGGTCAGGTTAGATTTCCTTTAGACAATCTTCATCCCCCATATTTATTATGTCACGTTACTAAGGGCTCCTTTAGGCAAAGATTCCTTGTGCTCTATAAATAATAGCCCAGTTAGATCCTAAGCAGTATGTTTTTTTACATAGTATGAGGACAGTGGTTCACAGTTCATCATTTTAATTCACCACCAAATTCATATCTGAAACTGTCAGAAGAAGCAATATGAAAAATTCCTCAATTCCCGGTATTAACACGATTTAAACACATCTTCTCAAGCACTCGCTTTTATCTCATTGTCTTCATTAAACACATTGCTTTATTTAAAATGCAGTTCCTCTTCCAATTGTTGCAATTGTTTTGATACTATACTAATAAAAGCAAAAGAAAAAAAGAAAAAAAAGAATAGCAACCGGTTCTTTGTGTTCCCACTGAACCGTAGCATAAAGTCACAAAGGAAATTCAGAATATAAACTCCATTAGAAACTGCAGGTTGTATATATCTATCTCCCACATGTGTTAAAAATATAACCTATTACAAAGTGCTTGAAATGAACAGGAACTAATTATGTTGTTGTTGTCCAGGTACTTTCAATGACTATAACACCCTCCCCACAAGACATCGCATTCTTGCTCCCACCAATGCATACTAGGAAGAGCATATCCAAGCATTTTCTTCCACTTTTTTTCAGTTGAATGCTGAAAACTATTCTCCATGGAAATGATGTAGGTGTTGGAAGTATGATAAGCAGGTAGACAAGTGGGTAGATAAGATGTATTTAGAATTTGGTGCAGAACGTAGTGGGCAAATAGATGAATGTTTGATAGCTAGTTAGAGGAACATACCAGTTATCTTCAACAAGCAAGGCAGATATTTATGCAATCATGAAGTTGTCATCTGATATGACAAGACTGAGACATCAGCGCATTACATGGCAAGGTCATGGCAGTGAGGGGGGCTGCAAGGGTGTCCTCTGTGAGCAGAGCGATGCTGGGCATGCTCTGGGAGATGAGTGTTGTGGACTTTAGCTGCCCATCATGGCAAAACCACCACAAGCTGCCTTCTCACTGTACATACATCAATATAGATTAAAAACCAAGCCTGGAAATTCTCTCTGCACTGGGTTTTAACTCAAATTGTACACTAAAATCCACAAAATGAGTGAAAAGTTTTAAATAAAATGTAACTACAATATTCCAGGTGATTTTATCACTGAGATGGACAAATAATGAAGTTGAACTGCTTTATAGCAGACGAGGAATTCAGCCCATCTGTCTTCAAAGGGCCATGCAGTGATAAATAAAAATTCTTCATTACATTCCTGTGATAACAGTTGCACAGAACATGCTTAATGAGCACCCGTATCATCTGTAGCGAAGGGAGGAAAGCTGGTATCATACAGTGCTTGTATATGCCCGTTGCAGGCTGAACAGCTTCAGTGAGCATCTCTCAATAGCCAGGCTGCTCTTGATTTGGTTTTACTGATACCACGGCAGTGCACTTATGTTGAGCTGGCCATTTCAGAGGAAATGTAAAAAGGTTGTTTCACCTATCTACGTATACACATCTATATATGTGCTCACATATAGAAATTGTATGGATTTTTTTTTACAGATGAGAAAGCTGCTTTTCTTTCTCCAAATAAATATGAATTTAAGTGAGAGTAAATTTTAACCTCTATTTTCTCATGCCTGTTTAATTTAGTATAATTTTCTTAAAATAGTGATGCTTGTAAAACATTACCTTGTCTAGCATGTTTTAATTCACAGAATCATGGGATGGCTGAGGTTGGAGGGGTCTTCTGGGTCTCTCTCCAGCAGGGCCACCTGGAGCAGAGTGCCTAGAGCCATGTCCAGATGGCTTTTGGAGATCTTCCAGAAGGATATCCCATAGCCTCTGGGCAGCCTGTGCCACTGCTCCATCACCCACACAGCACAGGAGTGCTCCTGGTGTTCAGAGGAAACCTCCTGTGCTCCAATTTGTGCGTGTTGTCTCTTGTCCTGACACTGGGCACCACTAAGAAAAGCCTGTCTACATCTTCACACTTTTTCTTCAGGTATTTGTACTTATTGATAAGATTTCCCTGAGCCTGTTCTTCAGGATGAGCAGTCCAAGTTCTCTCAGCCATGATTTATTGGAGAGTTTCTCCAGTCCTTAATTCAAACTAGAATTTGCCCCTGTATCATCTATCATTAACCTTAAACTTCAAGTCATACATTCCTCACAAGTTGGCTGAGTCTTAGGGGTCTTTCTTATGGTATTGTTCACATTACACACAGAATGATTTCCCATGGGAGAGGTGCCCCTTTACCTTTGACATTCACCTGAAGTAGTGGTGAATCATACTGTGACAGCAGGCCCTCAAAGGAACATCTCCTGTGAAGACAACAGTTTGTTCCAGCCAAATTTCAAATGGGCAATGTGGATTTTTTCTTACCAAATATAGACTTTTTTTTCTTTTTAGTTTATGGCAAAAAATAGCTCTATCCTTGGTCCGGGGGCCACTCAGTTGCATCATGAATATTAGGAATCTTGTAACCAAACAGTGCAGTTCTTCTAGCACAGGACTTTAAAGTCTTTGTCTGTGTATCTTCTACTGACCACCACTGCAGTGCAGAGGTTTTGACTCTGCTATAGAAATGAGACATGGGGGTGTCCTGTTTGAAGAAGAGCAGTTGCAGTGCAGTCTAGCACAGATACCTCAAACTGTATTTCCCATACAACCTCTGTTTCTGCTTTCTGGTGGCCAATAACTTGCTGAGTGCCTTTTGTTTTCCTCTTGGTGCATGGATCCCTCATCCAGCAGAGGACCACTTGTATTCTGAGCTCCAAAGCCTCCACAGTTTTCTCCAGGGCAACTATGACTGTTGTGCAGCCATGTCAGACTCTCTTCTCTCAACACACTCATTTTTTTCCTTGTGGCTTTGTCTGTATCTTTACATAATTTATTCCATATAAATGTGATACATTACAATTTGCTAGCAGTTTTCAAGTACACACCACAGGACGTAGTGAAGAATCACATGCAATAAGAATGGGAGCAGGCAACCAAGAGCAAGACAAAAACAGGCAAATAGGTCCACAACAGAAAAAATTAGCAAGAATGCTAAACACACTTCTCTTCAAGAAGTACGATATTAAATTCATGAAGGGTATGTTTGGAGTCCTGATCCCATTGAGATTAGCAATGAGTTCCAATTCACCGAAGCAAAAGTTGATTTAATTTTTGAAGACGGCTGTGTTGTTTATGCTTCGGAAGAACTTCAGGCCATTTTTGTTCTAGATAGTTCTCAACAATATTTTTACTGAGGAAAAATTATTCTCTTTAGCTGCTTACATTGATTGCAGATGCCAGCAGTTTTCTGGATCTCCTCAAATACCTCTAATATGATAATCTGACTATAAAAATGATATCATGATATCCCTTCCTCATTTTCTCTCCTGGTTTCTAACACAGGTATGCTTAATGATTAAAAAAAAAATACTAAATCTCACATCTTCAAAAATGAGAGGGTTTACTATACCCAGTAAATGTATAATCAGTAAAAGAAAATTTTATGTTGCAACTCATAGAGAAACTAAGCTCTGTTTATTTGTTCATATTATTTTTTCACAACACATAATGGGCACAGTATAGAAATTGCTTTGCCTTCTTTTACTTTCTTTCCCCCCACACATTTTCACATCAAGATGGAGCCTTAGATGATCATGAAATACAAGGGAACAATAGACATCAGAAAATTCATTCCAATCTATCTAACGTGTTTCTCAATGGTAATTACAGCCAACTGCATTTTGCTTCTTTCTTTCTTCTATATAAAGATCCTGTCCTAAGTCATTGACTGTGAGACAATTTTGTTCTGGCAGGGTAGAGATGATTTCAGTTCAGAAATGCAACAACTCAGTTTCAGATATTACTAAGCTGCCCATTCCTGCTAAAGAAAGCATTAACATTTACAAAAATCAACCCAAATCTTAGGTAGTTATAGGCAATATAGTTCCATAGTCTGAAGTACAATGTAAACAATTACATTCAGGTGTTTTGAAGGCACAGAGGCCTGAATATGTGGCATAAATCAGAAGAAGAAATTCTACTAAAGAACATAGATTTCTGCTTAAGTTAAAGTAATGCTCAGGCTCTTAATATTTATATCTGTTCTAAAAATGACAGAGGAAGATAGCTGGACACTGGATGTCATTACACCGGATTTTCTGCTTCCTTCATTGTTTTTTCATGTCTGGTTGTGTGGGCTGCAAAACCTGTTGTTACTGTCTCACACTAATACGTCCTGATGACACTGGACATAATTTGCATTTTTCACATGACACATAGTAGTTTTATTTTAAACAGAGAAACCGGATTCATCTGACAAAATAGTGTTATTGATGCTAACTTCATAAACCAAGCATTTCTTGGTATATATGGCAGTGTGTTCCATGCATTATGGAGGACTGCTGTTAATCAATAGAATTTTGGTTTGCTGGAGAAGTTAAACATGACATAAAATAGAAAGCTATGGGAGCCCCTGCTATCATGCAAAGCTAAGTAAATTGGAAATTACTTCTTTCCCCAAAGAGACCAGTGAATTGTCAAAGGTAACAGTGAATGTTCCAGAGAGCCAGTCAAACAGGAAAAATTATTTACAGCACTTACAGACTGCAAAAAATAGCATGTTTTTGCTGCCCCCAAGATGATTGAAACCATGAAAGATCAATTTCACAAAGAGCCACAGAGGGGCATAATATAAACAACTAAATCTCCTGGTGTATCTTCCCCATATTTTGAACTATGGACTTCATTTTTACATCTCTCCACATGTATTCAACATAAAACTGTAAGAAAAGTTAGGCCAAAAAAAGTCCAGCCAACACTGTGTCCTCCAGCAGTGCCAACCCAGGAGGGCTGGCTGCATAAAACCATTATAAGAATAAGCAATATTAGCATACTCAGAAATACTTCCTTAAAATACTTGACCAGTCTTGTAGTTCAGAGACTTGCAGAGCAGGGACACTCTCTTTGCCTCTGATGATCACTCATGAATTTTTGCGCCCTTAATTTGTCTAACTGCTTCTTGAATTCATGCAAACTTATAAATTGACAACATCCAGTTGTAAGATTCATGGGTTACGCAAGCAATGTGTGAAGAATAGTCTCCTCTTATTTGTTTCATTATCTCCCCCTTGGATCTTCCACTGAAATAATATCGAAAATGCATTTCCAGTTGATGTTCAGGTCACTTGGCATATTATCTGTCTCAGGTCTCCCTCAATTATCTCTTTTCCCAGCTAGTGAGAGTGAGTCCTTAGTCTACTTAGTCGCTCCTCATTTAGCACCTCTCCCTTCCTATGGTCATTCTTGTTGCCATAACTAGGACTGTCTTCTATGCAATTTATCTGCTCTGAAACAGAAACATGAGATCTTTACTAAGAGTTCAAGACTCAAACATCGTGTAGATTTACGTTAAGCCATTATGAAGTTGCTTTGCCTCCTCTTTCCTAATATGCCTAGCATTAGATATACTTTCTGGCTACTGCTGCACGCTGACCTATAGTCATGAGACAGCCGTCCTTGCAGCCCAAGGGACAGCAGTCACCTCAGAGCAGCCTGAAGCTGTGGCGATCTTTGTATTTAACCAAGGACTTAATGACAGTATCAAAAATTCTGGATGTAGGACTTGATATAAGCATCATAGAAATCACTGGCAGTTTTACAGTGACAAGATCAGTTTTTCATCGGACAGATTTCTCTGAAGGAAATCTTGGACTCTATTTTTGGGCAGTCTTTGGCCATGTCATTAAATTTTCCCCATCTTTACCAACATACTTGGCTTGATGGCATTGTAGCCCACAGCGTAATGCTCTTCCAGACTTGCTGTTGCAGTTCTGATGTAAAAAGTTTTGCACTGGAGACATGGTTAGTGTTTTATACCCTAGTTACACTAGCTGAAGTGTTGTTGAGCACAGTGTGATGCTTATTATTTTAATCATGTTAGGCGCCATTTGGGAACTAAACTGTGTGCAATTATTGAGTGCTCTTTATCTCTGAGGTTAGATTTCCCCACCTCCTTTAGGAGAATAAAAGGTTTAAATGAAGTAACCTGTGCAGAAAGTACTATAACAGGTGCTAGCAGAACATCATTGTTCCTTTTTAGAGCAACAGCCACCACGTGATTATTATTATTATTTTTTTTAATCTAAAGAAGCACATTTTTATACCTCACACTCTGCTTTCAGGACACCTGGACATGCATAAGTATCTATTTTGCAATGTAAAGATATGATCAAATTTCCTTCTAAAAGCATTCAAAGCGCTTGGCCCTGAAGAAGAGGAATGCAGGACCAGTCGAGGGCTGAAATTAAGAAATAAGGTACACAAAGGAAACATACAATAGGCACGTTGTTTAATTTAAGTATGGGATTATATTGTTTTAATTTTTTTAATAAACAGAGACCCCATAATCCTCAGTCTATTTTCAAATAAGATAAAATCAAATAAAATACAAAAGGAATGGCAGCGTTTTGTCATTTTGTCATTTGTCATTAGGAAATACTACTTCTCTGAAAGAGTGGTCAGGCACTGGAATGGGCTGCCCAGGGAGGTGGTGGAGTCACCGACCCTGGAGGTGTTCAAGGAACGTTTGGATGCTGTGATGAGGGATATGGTTTAGCGAGAACCATTGGTGATAGGTGGATGGTTGGACTGGATGATCTTATAGGTCCTTTCCAACCTTAGTGATTCTGTGATTTTTGCTTTCTCCTTTGTGCATAGAGTTGATCAAGAGTAACATAAAAACAACACAGTTTTGGCAGAATGGATCTAAATTTTTGTGTGTTCCATTAATGTAGGTGAAATCAGTGAAAGCGCATCATCTTCAAAAGATTGACTTAGAGGATTCAGTGAGGTATCCAGAAAACTAATAATTATTGTCCTTGACTGTCAGGGAAAGTAAAAAAGCACAGAAAAGGGCAGGGAGAGGAATGAGGTATGCTGTTGTATATAAGAATACTTGAATTTTTGAAGCCAGATGTTACTTTCCTTTCTTGGCTCAAATGCTTTGCTTCAAAGCTCCAATGAAGACATTTGGAGAAAAGCATGTTACTCACTGAAAAAGGTATTTACATCTGACCCTAAGTAAAGCTTGTTGCTGTTTCCAAAACTAGTAACATGTTGGGGTTTTTTTTCAGCTCTTTATATTCTTAAATCTTTTCTAATTGACATCATTTTTATTTTCTTGAGTTAGTCCATATGATGACCTGTAAACAAGTGGACAGCAAAGAGGAAGGATTGTAATGAAGAAGGAAGGATACAGCATTCTCAGTACTTGCCACTAGTGTACGTTCATGCGGCCAGTCTCTTTCCAGAATTCAGGTGAAAGGAGAAGACATATGTTAGGAGAATCATGGGAAAAGAGCCTTTTATCTCTCTGTGTATCTACCTTCACATTTTCCCATTAACATCAGTTGCTAAGCACTTCTAAATTAATTGGAACTGGCACTGAGACTTCTAATAATTTATAGAGGCATGTTAGCAGCACCCTCAAACCAGATGCAAGTACTTTGCATCACCCCCAGAAACTCAAGGGAGGTGGTGACTCTTTTTTTTAATTCTTAATCTCTTTCAGTTGGTTCAGTTTCTTATTTATAATGGACAGGTTTGATAAGATGCCCTGAAAAATAAAGTCGAAATGGCTGACTTCTGTTGGAAGCATCTTCTAATGAAAAATAAACAGCAGCCTGCATCAGACTGGACTGTGGGCAGGAAGGCCTGAAGCCTACACCTGCAGTGGGACTTTTGGCAGTCAGGACCACGGTTAGCTAAGTAAAATGGGGGCTTAATCATTTGCCTTGTCAGCATTCATTTGCTGCTTCAGATTCACTCTCCTTTTTTTGTAAAACTAGGGAAGAGCAAGCAGTAGTTTGGCTTAGCTTGTAAGTCTGATATAAATTACCTACTAATCTGAAAAAAAATGTTACCAGAGGATTTTTGGATGCAAAACAAAATAGGCATTGGATTGGTGAGCTGGTTTCAGTTTCTGCAGTAGCATTAGGGAGAATAAAAGATTAGGTGAAATAAGCTCTGATAGCATTTTTTACTTCTGCAACTACACACTTCAACAGTGAATAAAATTTCTGTCCATTTAAATCTGAATTTCAATTGAAATATTTATGAATATGGGCAACCTAGCGTGGCAGAAAAATGTAAATGATCAGGGAGAATTTAATGTACTTTCAAATGGAAAAAAAATAGTATTTTATTTTGCTATCACTTAAAATACCTCTCTCATTCCTGTGACAGTCTTCCATTTTTCTTTCACAAAATCGTTGTAAGTATGTATCCAAGGCAGCAAAAGGCTCTCCAATGATTTCTAAATCTAGGGCACCTTATCATCTCTGAGACTACCATTGTGAAAAAGGGACACTCATGAAACTAGGGCACCTGTTGACCTTACCAGAGATTTATATTGAAAATTTTAATGTTAAAAGCAGATAGACAACCTAAATGAAATACACTTTTAGAAAGCTAAAATTATTCAAGAGTGAGTGATGGTAGAAATGGAATTTGGAAAGTTATGCACATGTATTTGCATTCAGCAAATATGCAGATGTCTGCATACACGCAAATTAGGTGTTTCCATAAGCCCACAGGCAGTAAGGCAACAGGCATTTGCAAATAATAAAGCAACCACTTCTGGGGTAGGAGCGCTGAAGCTACAGTACCCAGGAAAGCCACCACTCAGACCATAGTTTCTTGGGAAGTCTCAGCAGCATGATTCGTTTAAGGAGCTCTTCCCCTCCTTCTTTACACACTTAGCTGTCCAGTCCTTCTCTGGGCAGCCCCTAAGTTGCATTCACCTCACTTCTTTGTGAGGAACTTTCTGAGGACTGCCTCTGTGCCACCTGGGTTGACCAGACATACACCCCTCTAGACCAGTTCGCTGACACAGTCTTACATCCCAGCTCCACAAGCAGTGGTGATAGCACAACCAAGGGAGCCACAGAGAGCCCCGTGATCTACGATCACTGCTGTGGTCTCCAAATTGAGAAAATCTAATGTGAGGGAATATGCTGATTCCAAATGAGAGCTGGTCCTTCAAGGAGATGTTCTGCTTCACCTGGGACACAAGCAAATTAGTGTGCCCATTACCTACCTAAGCCATGCCAGGCGACTGGGGAAGCGAGTACTGGGAATTCAAAGAATCAATATACAAGTTCTTCAGAGAAACTATTTCTGAATTTAGCAGGCTTCTCTCCAGTTGGCCAAGGATTTAGAGAGTAGACAAAATGATCTGGGGAAATCTGTGCAAGTAAAGCTTAAGTATACCAAATCTTGTTAGAAAACTTCACCATCCTCAATAAATATACAATTAGCACTCTGCTTGCAAGTGATGTGATGTTAATCAGCCAGGCAGGGGATTATTTATTTATTCAACTGGCTGAGTAAGACATCTTGGTGGAGGGAAGAGGGCCACCCTGGGGACAAAAGACTTTCTCACTTTAGTGGTGTGAGAGGAAAGATAGAAAGAGAATGGAAAAACACTCAGCAGCAGAACAAAGATTCCTGTTAGTTTTAAGGAAGGAGAGAGTTATTTTTTTTTTGGTCATACATCTCTAACATTTCTGCTGCAAGCTTAAAGACTTCACTGGTTTAAGTTTTATAACCTTATAAAAAGATTGTCTATGCTGTGCTACACCTAAACAATGCTTCTACACAAGCTATTATAAACAGCATTGACACCCATCAATCTTCCTGGAAAATAACATTATTATTAAAGCATCTTGGAGTCCTCAGCTCATCCTGGACGTCTGTGGAGACTTGCTTGGTTTTGATTCAGAGTCTGCTGTGGTCCCACTTAAGGGTTGCCCTAATAGATTTTTCTGCAATTCTGGGATAGAAGAACCTTGTGGGGATGTTTGTGGAAGAGAAAGAGAAAAGCAAGCCTCTCTATCTGGACTTATAGGACAGCTCTAGAGAACACCACATGTGTTAGTTGTCTTGTAGAACGTGCATTCACAGTACTGTAAAAGCTGAGCATGGCTGCTGATGATAGTGGAAAAAAATAAATGGGAGAAGAAAAGCAGTTCCTGTTTTCTTGGGTATGTCGCAGTATGGGGATCTTACCAAGAAACCACAGTGTTCATAATGTATGAGCTCAACTCCTGCCTTTGCTCTGTCAGAAGATTCGGCATAAACAGTGAAGCGGGGATCCAGTGTTCACAATGCTAAGAAAAATTGCCTTTTCAAAGCTGAGCACAGGAATCCTTCTGTCAGTTCTTCCAGGCTGAAAATGGAGTGGGGTAATTGTTCATTTAATTTAAGGACAGACATATGGAACAAACCAGAGTGGCTTAAATCAGAAGGTTTTCAGGAGCCACTGCAGAGTGATGTTTTTAATTAAAACCCGGTACTTACTGTGGGACAATGCAACGGAGCTGCGTGAGTGCACTCTGTGAAAATGAGGCTCTGTTTCGTGATTACTTATTAACTTCTATTCAGTATGTAACATTAAGAAAAGTATGTGGCAAGTGTACTAGTTCTCTGCAGACTTATCAAATGCAAAATCTGCAGTGCTATAGCTATTACTCAGCAAACACATATGACTAATGGGGATTTTGAGACTGTCCATCGTTGTCATTATGGTCCGTATTCTGTTGGTGCTTATCAGAGTCTGCTGGCAGAACATAGCACCTGGAGCAGTTAATGTACCTCAAGACTTACAGCTGTTTGCATCATGGCATTGAGAGCATATGCTTTAGAGGACAGAAACTCTCTCCCTCCCACTTTTTGCAGTAACCAACATTTGAAAAGTTCATATTAATTTAAAAGTGCAAAGGAGAATCAATTTTACACATTCTGACATGAGAAAATTTATCTCATTGCCTTCTGTCTGACCCTTCTCTTTTTTTAGCTCTTATTGAAATTCACAGTCTTTATCACAAAGGTTATCCTATCGTTCGTCTTTTGTATTTGTCACTGGAACAACTTGTTCTTGTCTATTGTATGAATATAGCACTTGGATCTCCTTGAAGATCTCCTTCTACAACTCTCTCCTTAACAAGAGGAAAAAGTGATTTTAGTGGTGTTCCTTAAAAAAAAATAAAAGAAAAAAAGAAAAACAGAATAAAGCCTCATCATTCAACAGAACTGAGGTCACAGCCAGGAATAGATTAAGAAAGTGACTAAACCAGAGTTGATAAATCTGCAGAAGTGTTATGATGAATACAATTTACGAAAGCTTGTTATTCTCAGATTATGACAATTGCTGCAGTAGGGAATAGAGCACCGTAATGGATGTAAGTTGCCCCATGCTAATGACAACTGATGATGACAAATTCTCAAATGAGAGATGTCCTGTTGAGGTTGTGGATGACCAGGCACTTAATTTTACTTGATGCCTTTAAGCAAAGTAAAGATTCATATACAGTTTCTTTAATTATTAAAACTTAGAGCTAAAATATAAGTAAAAAAAAGTTACCCTTCTTAAAATCATATACTGCCAAATCTGGCCAAAGATCTCAGTTTGTCACAGAGGATAAACAAAACAACTAAAAAAATATATTTTTTCTATTCAATAGACATGAATTATTGTTAAGCAATGAACCAAAAAAGCATTAGCATGGATGGTAATTTCCATGCTCCTACATTTATTGTTAAAGTGATCAAAAACACAGACCATTCACTTCTTTGTTCACAGGTTCATATCAAGTCACCTGGAAGACTGGAAAGTACATACACAAGAAAAGCAGGGGAACCTGCCCTCCAAAGGTAACTATTTTTCTCCATTGACTGTAGAGGGAGCCTAGAAACTAATTTTGACATGGTATCTAACATTTTCTCAGTGAGGGTGAGGTGCAATTCCTCTTGCTTGTGCATGCAGCCTTGCACAATGCAAACAGTCAGAGCTGGAGGGCGTCTCAAAGCGCAGGGGACAACTGTGACTTTGTGTGTCTTCTTCCCTATGTCTTCAGTAGCTTTACTCAGCAAAGGTCCACTTTCAGATTTCTTTTTACTGCTGTTGTATGACCAGTTTGTTCCAGCCAGCTCCTAAGTGGTCCTGCTTGGTACAGATTTTCTTAATGAGAAAAAAGTAAATGCTACATGAAGCTCATGGGGGATGGAGGGTGTGCATGACTGTTATTACAGGCAGGAAAGGAAGTTTGTAATACAAACACAAGATTTCTTCTCCCTGCTCACTCTTCAAAATAGATGAATTTTTGATACACATTAGTTTTAGATGCATTACATTTTCATTGATTATCATCTATTTTGAATTATCGTTTTTCTGTGACCTGAATGAAAAATATCCTGCAAGTACAGAAATATAACAGCAGATGTTAGTCTTGCAGATGTACAGATAAAAACACGCAGAAGACTGGAAGATTTATCTTGCTTGCTGAGCACTTGACAGCTGCTTCACAAAAAAAAAAAAAAAAAAAAAAAAAAAAAAAAAAAAAGAAGTTTTCAACTGTATCGGAACTATTTAAGGGACTAACAGTCTGATATATTTTACCGCTTAAAATTGATTCTTACCCTTCTGAGTGTGACGATGTTCTCCCCCTGCCCCAGCCTGAACTTTGTTTTCCATACCCCTGCTCAAGTGATAACCATCAGTAGCAGTGATGATGGCTGCATCCGGCTTGAAGTGGTTTCACGGGAAACATGACAGAGCAGCCAGGGGCTAATTTGAGCAATATGCACACTTAACCACAGCGCTGATCAATGTCCAACTCCAGCCACATTTGGAAGAATGGCCAACTCATGCCAAATCTGGAAGAAATTAACATGTGCGGTCGGCATGCAAATATGGATGTCCATCAGTCATCTTACTATGTAAATAGTGAGCAGCCCTAGAGCCCATTGAGCTCCTCTGTACAACAGCAGGCTACATGACAGGATCTTCTGTCAAGTAGAGACATCTCTAAAGGTTGCTCTTGCTGCAGAGATCCCTTATACTTTGACCTCAGCAGATTACTTGCCACTACAGATCCTTGGTGAGTGCCTAACAGCTTGTTAAGCTTTGTGAGTATAGCTAAGATGTGCACAGTCAATCTAGGATCGTGCACATATAATCCTTCAGACATAAACCATCGAACAAGTCTGGGACTAGGACTGGATTCATCCACACCTAGGCTCCTTATCTCTGTGGTTCAAAGAGATTAGAAAGCAAGGGTGTTCACTGTTCCTGAACTCCATGACTCATCCAGGGGGCCTCCTATATGAGTGAGTTTAGCTCCACTCTCTATGCAGTAAATAATAAAGCCTACCGTACCATCTTGTATCTTGTTAAGTCACTGTCTTCTTTACAGTTAAGCTTTGTTAAATCACTCTTTAAATCAGTAAATATATTGCTTCTTTTCTCTTACAAATGAAGTGTATCAGCAAGACTGACAGCTCACTGTTTGGATTAATATGGCACAAGAATAGAACTAGGCAACAGTGATTATTAGATTGTATTTTTCGGTCTGCAAGCCTCCTCAAGGCCTGTATTATGGGCCTCTCATTCAGAAAGTGAAAGAAGCTCACTCGAGATGCCCACGCAGAATGATACTTTGGTGATGAAGAATGGGATGAAGTAGGTTTATTCCCATTCATTCAAAGTGATTCTCTACTCCATAATGGAAATAAAGCTTCTAGAAACTCACTGTAACTTGCAAAATTATTTGGGGACTGATAAGAGACACTTTAAATTGAGAAGTGAAAACAAAATCTTTCAGTATTTCACCAGGTCTTTTACCCAGGCTATGCCTGCTTATTGCTCAACCCAGACTCCTCCCAAACAAGCTTCTTTCTTTCCATTTCAGTTTCTTAGTGACTCTTGCAGCATCTGCAGAGCAGACTGAAACCTTGTACAGCTAGGACACAAGCCCATTCTGAAAGAATCTTTGAAAAAAGTATTAGTTACTGAGTCCCTTCTGCTTAAAATGGTGGGGAAAAAAGCACATTCCTTACTTCTTTGGCACAAAATCCCCAAGATTCAGCCATTACCTGCAGTAGGCAGTTGCCTTCTTTGTGGAGCATCCAGAGACCACTATCCTTGGTTTGGAACTCCTGTCAACATGCTTTGCACATGCTTTGCTCTCTTAACTGCCACTTGTTATAAAGTTTCTGTCTGGTTGTTGAGCGTTATCTCTGTATGCTGTCTGTCTCTTGATGAGCCCATCTAGATGGGTACAAAGGCACTGAGGTCAACATGTCAGCTTTTATTCTTCTGGCCCACAGAAGACATGAATTGCATCTAATGCTGAGCAGATATTAACATAAGGTAAAATGCATCGCATGCACTGCTTCATTTCTTCCAATCAACATACATTTATTAATACCCATGGTATTATACCATGGAAACTCAGCTGGATTGACAGAGGTGAAGAGGAGGATGGAGGCATGGGGAAGGACTGTGTGGTTCCACGGCAGCGGGAAGGGATCATGGGACCACAGCTCCCATGCCAACAACTAGGCACTTCCTGCATGTTCCAGCAGGTGCAGGAGCACTGAACTGGAAACACATCTCTATTATCTGCCTTGTCTTCCTCACAGTATCAGTACTGCTGACTCCTAGATTTGGTCTTTGACAGAAAATTGCCCTCAAAACAATTGATTGAAGAAACTGTAATATGTGCTGTCACTCAGTTATATACACCTGCTACCTCCACAGATACTGTCATGCAGCTCACAGAGTCATGTCCATAGAATCACAAATAGGCCTCGTCCATTCTCACCCCAGTCTTAACCCCAGGAAAAGTCAGCTACCCTAACCTTGATAATATCACTTGGTTTCAGCCATCGCTACAGCAACTCTTTGTAAGATATTTTCATTAGAATCTCATCTGTGATAACATTTTATGCCCTGGAAGTTTGCACAGTGTAGTTCTCTGTGCATTCAAGCAGGATAATATAGTACAAGCTGAGGTAAGGGAGTCAGAGTACACTCATTTTACAGAGATACATCCTGGAAAGAGGAAATCAGCAGTTCAAAGGTAGGCAAATCTGAGCAATGCCAAGAAATCGGCTATTCTCTGGTTAAATCATAGCTTTAATATTTATTTTAGAAGTAATTCAAGGTGGGTACCTCAGTCCTTTTGCATGTGCAGTTGGAGACCTTGAAAAAAACTTTCTCAAAGCTCATCACTCTAAATTGCTGCCTTTCCAGAGAGGTACGCAGAGTCACCAGTCACCTTTCAAAGTTTTGACGTGTGTCTTATCACATCAGTTAAATCTATGCAAGAAAACCCTGAGCTGGGAAATCTGCAGCTGTGTGTAGTAGCAGTTAACTCCTTCCTCCCCAGCCTCTGCAGCCTCATGTTCACCTGGAGCAATAAGCCCAATAATATACCGATTAAGCATAGATTATTTATAAGAGCAGAAACTTGAGCAGAGAAAGCACTGGGAACCAGCCCTCAGAAGGTTGTGCTGGTATTTTGTTCTTAACAGCTGATTTCTGTCTGTAGGATCGCTCAGTCACCCTGACTGCACAAGCACTGCAGCATTACATAACAAAAAGCTGGCTGTAGGGTGACTTCTGGTGTTCCTTGCCTATGCTCTGCTGCACTCTTCCTGTGAATTGAAGTAAACAGGGCTATGTATGCTCTGAAAGGAGCATCATTCACCTCTTTAAAGGAGAATTAATGGCCTCATCCCTAACTGCCTTCCCCGGGTAAGCAAGGAGCATCCTTGACTCTGCTCAGCTCAGGGCAGCCTTTCCAGAGCTGGTGAGCAGGTGTAGATGGGCTTTGTAGAACCAGGATGCAGCAGGGGCTGGGTAATGAGGTCCTGACAGTTCTGGGCAGGGACCATTCGCATGGAGGGAAAGCCAGCTTGTGACCCCTGAGCAGCTTCTGTGGTGCAGGTGCCTGCAGTCTAGGAGCAGGATCATGAAATGTAACAGACAGCATAGCAACCTGTGTGAGACGAATAAGCAATCTGAGTCTCAAGGCAAACAGAGCTTAACTAATCCACATGAATGTTATGCACACTGCAGTCATATAAAGTTATGTGACACAATCCTGCCCTCTTCAATGGCATCGTTTGGATCGGCTGGTGAGACGCTCTGAATTTTGGCCAGAATTTGGTTAGAAACTGGGACCAACGCATGTGAAAGGATGCTTAGAACCAGAAGCCAGCAGCTATTCAACCATCATTAGAGCTGTTTCCTTCGAGGCATCTGTGAGGGAGTTAATTTGCAATGGGTAGCTTTCCAGTCCTTTCTGGAAATGGATATGCCGTATGTCAGAGCTGGTTCTCTGATAAGTGGCTTCCTTGGCTGACTTTTTCAATTTTTGCTTTTTTTTTTTTTTTTTTTTGGTTTGGCTGTGTTGAACTGAAACTTATTTAAGCTACATTCAGAAGCTGAGTCTTATATGCCTGTGTAATGAGGATCAGCTTTTATTTCTCTTGGTCCTCCATTTTGTAATTCTTAGGCATGAGCATTTCTTTTCTCAGATGTAACATCAAGGCAGCAGAACAGCACATTTTTATCCACGTTCAGTGAAGCAGACCAGAGTCAGGTACGGAAAATATCACATGGTTTTTTTTACCCTGAGATAATCTTGCAATTTTTGCTTTAGATTGTGAATAGCTTTGCTGAGTTGTTTCTTTACCTATTCCCATTTTTCCCCTTTTTGCCATTACTAATAGCACAGGAGGTTTTATCCAGCAGAGACTTAAGCCTGACACCGAGTGGTCCTGCAGCATGTGTGTAGGTACTTTGCTGATTTTTGTAAAGACGATACAGAAGGTACTAGAATCCCAATTTTCTCCATTTCTTAGTTTTGCCAGGCAGTCTGGTCTCTATTTTGTTCTGTTGAATAAAATGTGGCATGCCACCAGAGATGGAATCTGCCTGCAAGCAAATATAACAATGAAAGCTACCTCACTGTCCCAGAGTATCCAGGGAAATGTTCAGTCCAAAGCATCAGGACTTAGTAGTGCAAAAAAATTAAAAGAAAATAATACAAAATCTGCTAAGATGTCAGAAACAATACAGTTCAGATTGTGCTTTGCTGCATCGCATTATTTCCTCTGGCACTATGTAATGCTGCAGCATCTTTATTAATTCCACACAGACCATAGTATGATATCTCACGTTAATCAACATTTGAGAGCAACATTTTAATCCTCACTTTCCTCCAGAATAACTAATTCCAGCATGAGCTGGAAGAAAATGAGTAGGCAAAATATTCTGGTGAATCCCAGAGAATATCAATTTTTTCAAAATTTTAGAATTGCTTAATGCTTTCAGGTATACATCTCTCACCTCCATAAGGATGGAATAGGAAGAATTCCAGCACATGAAATAGAGAAGTGAGGGAGTGAGCTCAGCACATATTACCGATGGGTGGCGATTGACCATGAAAGCTCTGATCTGGGATGATTTGAGGGATATTGCAAGGGGGGCTCTTACACAGTTTTTTTTTTTTCAGTTTTGATGCTTATTTCTTAAGTTCTGGGATAAGTACTCTCTCTGTGTATTGAAAATTTAGGTTCTCTTCTGAATACTTAAGTATTAAAGTCTACTTTTTTCTTGAATAAAAATTATCTTCAAGATTTATGGGATCTTTTTCTTCATGGGTATTTTTATATTTAAAATGTTCAGAGAGCATGTGCTTAATCTAGCAGAGAATTTAGGCTTTTCTGAAGCATAGAGAACTTCATTTTAGGCAGATGAGGTGCTGGACTTTCTTTCTGTTCTGAGACTCTTGACAGTACCAGACTCCAGCTGCAACAGTAAATACATTAAGCTTTAAAGATGACTAAATTAGGTACTAAGCCACAGGGAATTTCCTATTACCTTTGTAAATGTACGTATATCCTGCTGATTAAATGTCCTGTAAACATTCTTAGACAGTTACTCATGCGGGCTGATTGTACAGAAGGAACAGAGAAAAGCACCTACTTAACTGAATAAGTTATTCTGGAAGTATTTTTAAAGTAATAGACAGGCTATAAGGACTATTGTAATTTTAACACTGAGGGGAAAAAACAGCAGGATGCTGCTGTAGGGGTGGCACATCTGTCCTCTTCGTGCTTCCCTCATCCAACAGTACTGGAGCTTAAGTTGTCTGGATCCTTTCCTCACGTTTACCACATATTAAGGTACTCCAATAATAGGTTAAAATGGCATTAGTGTTTCATTTCTGAATAACAAAAACAGGAAAAATGCAGTAAAATATTCTATACTAACTATATGGAAATAAATACATTTGAATAAAAAATGTGTATAAAAATGGGTGTATATTTGAATGTAAAGTTACATTTTATTTTACCATCAACATAAGATAGAATTCTTCATCATATAAATGTGCTTATAGCTATAGCAATTGGTCTTTGTATGTCTTCAGTTTTATTTGCCTGTTTTGGTTCATCCAGATAAGTTTCTTTTGGTTATGTAAAGATACAGCACTTTACGACACTTCTGAAAACAAAACTTGCAGTGAATATTGTTCATCTCTTAAAAAAAATTATTGTTTCTGCTAATAGTGGTTTGAGGTTTCACTTTTTTTTTTTTTTGCTTCTTTTGTTGCAGTTCAGGAATTCATGCATTAACCTGCACGGCAACGACGTCTTTGAGGAGTATTGATGATAACCCAATAACTTTTAAAGGAGTTTAAGAGTTTGATGTCACAGAATCATAGAATTACAGAATTGCTAAGGTTGGAAGAGACCTCTCAGATCACCCAGTCCAACCATCAGCCCATCCCCACCATGCCCACTAACCCACATCCCGTGTACCACATCCGCACGGTTCTTGAACACCTCTGGAGACAGCAACTCCACAACCTCCCTGGACAGTGCGTGCCAGTGCCTCACCACTCTTTCTGAAAAGGAAATTTTCCTAACATCCAACCTGAACTTCCTCTGGCGCAACTTGGGGCCGCTACCTCTCATCCTATCGCTGTTAGCTGGGAGAAGAGGCCCACCTCACCGCAACCTCCTTTCAGGTTGTTGTAGAGAGCAGTAAGGTCACCCCTGAGACTCCTCCAGACTGAACAATCTCAGTTCCTTCAGCCACTTCATAGAACCTTTTGTAGAAAAGAAATACTGGGGAGAGGATTGAATAGGATAGTGACGAGCCATCTCCCAAGAGTGGAGCACTTATCAGTGTTCTGCTATGTCCCCACTGTCCCATGGAGAACCCGCCAGGAGCATGCAGGCAAATACGCTCTCAGCTCAGAGAGAATATTCTGTGCCTTCTGCTGAGCCTACAGGAATAAGAACTCAGCCCTGCTCAACTCAAAAAGCTGCTCCTCTCCTGCCTTCTCCTGACAGGATCCTTAAGCATCATCTCAAATAAAGTTATCTTTTCTGGAGATTTCTGAATCACTTACGCTTCTTGCTCTGAGACAGCAAAAAATTGAGTTGTACAGCTAGAACTGTATTTGGTTGCACATTCTCCTTCAGTCACCATTTTCTCCTTGTCCTAAAGTTACCCTTAGGGTACCATCCTACTAAGCTTTAGCTAAATGTTTATATAGACAAGGACACTTTGTTCCTTTATGATTCATGAAGATGTACTGGTCCATTAGCATCAGCAAGGGTAAAATCCAATTTTCCTTTCATTTAAATAAATCTTTTGCATTTGTATGACTACATCCATCTGACAATCTTAATGTTGATGTACCTTTCTTTAAGTACACACAAAATCAAAGCAAGAGGACAGAATGTACAATACGCAGGGAGTTCTATAATTCTCCTAACTGCAGAATGGAAAATAAAACAGACTGAGATAACACAAGGTATTGATATATTTAGGTTTCTGTAAGGCATCTAAAATGTTACACTGAACTAAATCATTTAGGAGACTGAATGATATGAGAGAAACCTGTCTTTCATTAGAAGGTTGGTTGGTATGTCTCTACCTATAATCATAAAGGGTAAATCACTTTCAAGGGATATTATTTCTAATGAGATTCTTCTAGCCCTTGGAAGACAAAGTAAAAACAATTGTCTTTGTGTTATTATGCCACTTTCTGATATTCAAAGACTGAGAAAACTTAGATCATAATGAGAATATGGTTTGGAGGTATTCTGATTTGCTCAGTAAACTGAAAATTTCAGCACCAACTAAAGTGCACAGCCAAAGCCAAGAAAATGAATAAGACTGTAGGATAAACAGGATAACAGCTGCTAGCCCAGAAAGAAATGATTCAGGAAAAAAAAAAAATAGAAGAGGCAAATATTTAGATTGATATAATTTCTCATGTGATCTAATGATGAAGAGATGAACACAATAGAGTGGATGGTTATATTAACAGATGGACTGTATGTAGGGCCATCGTGGGTGAAACTCATCTGTCTGAATGGGTGCCTAGTGCCCACTGTTTAGTACCCAAAGCATCCAAACAGGTCTGCAGAAATGACAAAGGACCTGTGAGAGGTGATCCCTCTGGAGTGGCAGCTGGAAGCTAGACAAGATAAACTAGTGCATCTAAATTGCCTAAATGCCTACACTTAGGCAATCAAATCTTTCCTATATTACTACTACATTTCAGTACCTATGCAAGTACTGCCAGGATATGGTATTACGGTCTGCTTTCAGCAGCCCAAGATAGAGTGTAAATGTGACTCGGAGAAACCTGAGAATCTTGTAATGAGTAAAGAAATGCATCTTATAATGATAGCTTCAAGGAACACAACAAATTTTTAGGAGACACAAAATTCAAGTCTAATAATACACACTTCTTTAATCTAAAAGATGAAGTTTTGCTAATTGCAAGCCAAAGCAAGATAGATTCTTGGCAACAAAAATGAGATGAGTGTGCACAAGTTTTTGTCAAGAGTTATCACAGAATCATAGAATGATTTGAGTTTGAAAGGACCTAAAGGTCACTCAGTTTCAAACCCCTGCAGTGGGCAGGGCTGTCACACACCAGATCAGGCTGCCCAGGGCCCCATCCAACCTAGCCTTTATTGGGTATCCACATCTTCTCTGGGCAACCTGTTCCAGTGCCTCACCACCCTCTGAGTAAAGACTTTCCTCCTAACATCTAATCTAAATTTCCCCTCTTTTAGCTTAAAACCATTCCCTCTTGTCCTATCTTTTATAGCCCAGGAGATTTTTGTTTGTTTTTACTTTATAACTGGAGAATTATGTTTGAATATTTCTCTAAAAAAGCAGCTCTAGTTCAAACATGAATTTACTTTTAGTCTTTGTAATGAATATGGTTAGATTTTTTTTTCTTTATCTCAGTTTATGAACCTGCTTCATTACAAATTACAGTGATCTGAAAAACTGTAGATCTGGGTTCATGTTGACAGCAACCTAGACAGGCTTGAGAAATGTGTCAATGCAAATCTCATTATATTTCAACAGAGGGAAAAACTATTCCCTTCACCTGGAGAGGAATAAATCCATGCAACAGCAGAAACTGAGGACTCATGAGCTGGAAAGCAGTTGACAGAAAAGGTCATGAAGTCCTAGTGGTTGGCAAGTTGACCCTTAGCTATTAATGTGTCCTTCCAACAAGGGAGGTCAACAGCTACTTGGGGCTGCATTAGGCAGAACATTGCCAGCAAGTTGGAGGAGGTGATCCTTTTGTGCTGCTCAGACCTGATAAGACACACCTAGAGTAATGGTTCCAGTGATGGGCATACCAGTACAGGAGAAACATGGATGTACTGGAGATAGTCCAGCAAAGGGTCTCAGAGATAAGGGGATGGATATGGTGATAGAAGAGGCTGAGAGAGCTGGAACTCCTCAGCCTGGAGAGGAGAAGGCTCAGGGGGACCATATCCATGTTTGTAAATACCTCGTTAGAGGAACAATCAAGAGAGAACTAGGCTTTTCTCATTTGTACCCAGCAATAAAACAGGTAGTGGACAAAAAATGAAACACAGAAAACTCAATTTAAACTCAAAAAACAAACAGACAAAAAAAAAAACCCAGCAACACAGAAACACTTATTTACTATGATGGTGGTATGGTGGTCAAGCAACAGAACAGGTTATCCGGAGAGACTGTAAAGTCCTTGAAGATATTCAAAACCCAATCACATGCGGAGCTAACTGCTCTAGTTTATCCTGCTCTCAGCAGGGATTGGGACTAAATGGTCTTTAAAGGTGCCTCCCAGCCTCAGACATTCTGTGATTCCGTGATTCAGTGAAGTTTTTAGCAGTAATATGTGAATACAATGCACATGCAAACACAGAAATGGTATTAAATGGGTATTCTAGCTAAGGAAGGAAGTAAAGAAGAGAGGACAAAAGGAGACACAGAAGAAGGGATGTCTTTGTAGGCAAATGCAACGTTTGCCAATACAAATGTCTTGATTTAAAATATTCACAAAATACAGCATTGGCTTTAAACGGTATTTGAAAAGCCTTACACATATTCTCTCCAGTCTTCCTTCCTTCCACTCTTCAGTCTTTCCTTTTATTAGCTGACTTGACAATTAATGAGAAAACAGGTTTTTAAGGCATGTGTCCCCCATTCTTTCATATCGGAATGCACTGCTTCTTGAAATTGGTTATAATTAAACCTGAACTGACACTTTTAAAACACAGAAATGAGGTTAAAGAGTAAACAAATGCATTAACATATTCCTATTATGCCTTTCAGAGAAATAGAGTGTTCTGGAGAATCCTTGGAAAAGAATGTAAATAAGTAACTAATTAAAAAAAATAAAACAAAAAATAAAAAAAACATGCAAAGCACAACTAAGCTCGTAAAGCATAACAAAGCTCTTTTCATCATTTGGACCACTGCTAGAACTTTTGACCTTTCTCTCATTGCTGAACTTTCAAGAGTCAAAAGGAAAGATCCAGTCCTAGGAGAACTCCAGCCAAATAGAAACATTTTAGAGGGCAGAATCCATTTCTGGACAATCCTTTTTATAGACAGATTGAATTATACTTAGCACAAAGCTCAATTGTGTGGTTTTTATAAATGGTGATTCATTGTTCTTGTGATTTGCAGTTCTGCATGTCTGAGTTAAGTANACGTCTTTGAGGAGTATTGATGATAACCCAATAACTTTTAAAGGAGTTTAAGAGTTTGATGTCACAGAATCATAGAATTACAGAAATGCTAAGGTTGGAAGAGACCTCTCAGATCACCCAGTCCAACCATCAGCCCATCCCCACCATGCCCACTAACCCACATCCCGTGTACCACATCCGCACGGTTCTTGAACACCTCTGGAGACAGCAACTCCACAACCTCCCTGGACAGTGCGTGCCAGTGCCTCACCACTCTTTCTGAAAAGGAAATTTTCCTAACATCCAACCTGAACTTCCTCTGGCGCAACTTGGGGCCGCTACCTCTCATCCTATCGCTGTTAGCTGGGAGAAGAGGCCCACCTCACCGCAACCTCCTTTCAGGTTGTTGTAGAGAGCAGTAAGGTCACCCCTGAGACTCCTCCAGACTGAACAATCTCAGTTCCTTCAGCCACTTCATAGAACCTTTTGTAGAAAAGAAATACTGGGGAGAGGATTGAATAGGATAGTGACGAGCCATCTCCCAAGAGTGGAGCACTTATCAGTGTTCTGCTATGACCCCACTGTCCCATGGAGAACCCACCAGGAGCATGCAGGCAAATACACTCTCAGCTCAGAGAGAATATTCTGTGCCTTCTGCTGAGCCTACAGGAATAAGAACTCAGCCCTGCTCAACTCAAAAAGCTGCTCCTCTCCTGCCTTCTCCTGACAGGATCCTTAAGCATCATCTCAAATAAAGTTATCTTTTCTGGAGATTTCTGAATCACTTACACTTCTTGCTCTGAGACAGCAAAAAATTGAGTTGTACAGCTAGAACTGTATTTGGTTGCACATTCTCCTTCAGTCACCATTTTCTCCTTGTCCTAAAGTTACCCTTAGGGTACCATCCTACTAAGCTTTAGCTAAATGTTTATATAGACAAGGACACTTTGTTCCTTTATGATTCATGAAGATGTACTGGTCCATTAGCATCAGCAAGGGTAAAATCCAATTTTCCTTTCATTTAAATAAATCTTTTGCATTTGTATGACTACATCCATCTGACAATCTTAATGTTGATGTACCTTTCTTTAAGTACACACAAAATCAAAGCAAGAGGACAGAATGTACAATACGCAGGGAGTTCTATAATTCTCCTAACTGCAGAATGGAAAATAAAACAGACTGAGATAACACAAGGTATTGATATATTTAGGTTTCTGTAAGGCATCTAAAATGTTACACTGAACTAAATCATTTAGGAGACTGAATGATATGAGAGAAACCTGTCTTTCATTAGAAGGTTGGTTGGTATGTCTCTACCTATAATCATAAAGGGTAAATCACTTTCAAGGGATATTATTTCTAATGAGATTCTTCTAGCCCTTGGAAGACAAAGTAAAAACAATTGTCTTTGTGTTATTATGCCACTTTCTGATATTCAAAGACTGAGAAAACTTAGATCATAATGAGAATATGGTTTGGAGGTATTCTGATTTGCTCAGTAAACTGAAAATTTCAGCACCAACTAAAGTGCACAGCCAAAGCCAAGAAAATGAATAAGACTGTAGGATAAACAGGATAACAGCTGCTAGCCCAGAAAGAAATGATTCAGGAAAAAAAAAAAATAGAAGAGGCAAATATTTAGATTGATATAATTTCTCATGTGATCTAATGATGAAGAGATGAACACAATAGAGTGGATGGTTATATTAACAGATGGACTGTATGTAGGGCCATCGTGGGTGAAACTCATCTGTCTGAATGGGTGCCTAGTGCCCACTGTTTAGTACCCAAAGCATCCAAACAGGTCTGCAGAAATGACAAAGGACCTGTGAGAGGTGATCCCTCTGGAGTGGCAGCTGGAAGCTAGACAAGATAAACTAGTGCATCTAAATTGCCTAAATGCCTACACTTAGGCAATCAAATCTTTCCTATATTACTACTACATTTCAGTACCTATGCAAGTACTGCCAGGATATGGTATTACGGTCTGCTTTCAGCAGCCCAAGATAGAGTGTAAATGTGACTCGGAGAAACCTGAGAATCTTGTAATGAGTAAAGAAATGCATCTTATAATGATAGCTTCAAGGAACACAACAAATTTTTAGGAGACACAAAATTCAAGTCTAATAATACACACTTCTTTAATCTAAAAGATGAAGTTTTGCTAATTGCAAGCCAAAGCAAGATAGATTCTTGGCAACAAAAATGAGATGAGTGTGCACAAGTTTTTGTCAAGAGTTATCACAGAATCATAGAATGATTTGAGTTTGAAAGGACCTAAAGGTCACTCAGTTTCAAACCCCTGCAGTGGGCAGGGCTGTCACACACCAGATCAGGCTGCCCAGGGCCCCATCCAACCTAGCCTTTATTGGGTATCCACATCTTCTCTGGGCAACCTGTTCCAGTGCCTCACCACCCTCTGAGTAAAGACTTTCCTCCTAACATCTAATCTAAATTTCCCCTCTTTTAGCTTAAAACCATTCCCTCTTGTCCTATCTTTTATAGCCCAGGAGATTTTTGTTTGTTTTTACTTTATAACTGGAGAATTATGTTTGAATATTTCTCTAAAAAAGCAGCTCTAGTTCAAACATGAATTTACTTTTAGTCTTTGTAATGAATATGGTTAGATTTTTTTTTCTTTATCTCAGTTTATGAACCTGCTTCATTACAAATTACAGTGATCTGAAAAACTGTAGATCTGGGTTCATGTTGACAGCAACCTAGACAGGCTTGAGAAATGTGTCAATGGAAATCTCATTACATTTCAACAAAGGGAAAAACTATTCCCTTCACCTGGAGAGGAATAAATCCATGCACCAGCAGAAACTGAGGACTCATGAGCTGGAAAGCAGTTGACAGAAAAGGTCATGAAGTCCTAGTGGTTGGCAAGTTGACCCTTAGCTATTAATGTGTCCTTCCAACAAGGGAGGTCAACAGCTACTTGGGGCTGCATTAGGCAGAACATTGCCAGCAAGTTGGAGGAGGTGATCCTTTTGTGCTGCTCAGACCTGATAAGACACACCTAGAGTAATGGTTCCAGTGATGGGCATGCCAGTACAGGAGAAACATGGATGTACTGGAGATAGTCCAGCAAAGGGTCTCAGAGATAAGGGGATGGATATGGTGATAGAAGAGGCTGAGAGAGCTGGAACTCCTCAGCCTGGAGAGGAGAAGGCTCAGGGGGACCATATCCATGTTTGTAAATACCTCGTTAGAGGAACAATCAAGAGAGAACTAGGCTTTTCTCATTTGTACCCAGCAATAAAACAGGTAGTGGACAAAAAATGAAACACAGAAAACTCAGTTTAAACTCAAAAAACAAACAGACAAAAAAAAAAACCCAGCAACACAGAAACACTTATTTACTATGATGGTGGTATGGTGGTCAAGCAACAGAACAGGTTATCCGGAGAGACTGTAAAGTCCTTGAAGATATTCAAAACCCAATCACATGCGGAGCTAACTGCTCTAGTTTATCCTGCTCTCAGCAGGGATTGGGACTAAATGGTCTTTAAAGGTGCCTCCCAGCCTCAGACATTCTGTGATTCCGTGATTCAGTGAAGTTTTTAGCAGTAATATGTGAATACATTGCACATGCGCACACAGAAATGGTATTAAATGGGTATTCTAGCTAAGGAAGGAAGTAAAGAAGAGAGGACAAAAGGAGACACAGAAGAAGGGATGTCTTTGTAGGCAAATGCAACGTTTGCCAATACAAATGTCTTGATTTAAAATATTCACAAAATACAGCATTGGCTTTAAACGGTATTTGAAAAGCCTTACACATATTCTCTCCAGTCTTCCTTCCTTCCACTCTTCAGTCTTTCCTTTTATTAGCTGACTTGACAATTAATGAGAAAACAGGTTTTTAAGGCATGTGTCCCCCATTCTTTCATATCGGAATGCACTGCTTCTTGAAATTGGTTATAATTAAACCTGAACTGACACTTTTAAAACACAGAAATGAGGTTAAAGAGTAAACAAATGCATTAACATGTTCCTATTATGCCTTTCAGAGAAATAGAGTGTTCTGGAGAATCCTTGGAAAAGAATGTAAATAAGTAACTAATTAAAAAAAATAAAACAAAAAATAAAAAAAACATGCAAAGCACAACTAAGCTCGTAAAGCATAACAAAGCTCTTTTCATCATTTGGACCACTGCTAGAACTTTTGACCTTTCTCTCATTGCTGAACTTTCAAGAGTCAAAAGGAAAGATCCAGTCCTAGGAGAACTCCAGCCAAATAGAAACATTTTAGAGGGCAGAATCCATTTCTGGACAATCCTTTTTATAGACAGATTGAATTATACTTAGCACAAAGCTCAATTGTGTGGTTTATATAAATGGTGATTCATTGTTCTTGTGATTTGCAGTTCTGCATGTCTGAGTTAAGTACTCTCTAGTGCCTGGTCATTGTGAAACTACTTTACACTACACACAAGTGAGTTAAGGGTAAACTTAATTTGCACATGGCATGAAAAATGTGGATGACATACTTCATCCACTGGCTTATTGAGCAATCTAGAGTATAACTGCAGGAGTGATTACCACAGGCTAGCAGGAAGAAAAAATGGGCCAGGAACCAGTCTATTCAACTCAGATAACTAACATGCCCCTAGCATGCAGTCTAGTGATGCAGCCTCTTCCAGTTATTTGTGACCTTCAGAGGTGCTTCTTTCTCCACTGCACCAAGGGAGTTGCAGCTTTTCAGGAGGCTACTTCCCTCTGTGCCCAAGATTTCAATCTCCATTACGTATCTAAGCAATGCACACTGGATCCCACCATCTTTAGTATTGTTTTGTTATCATAATGTCAATTCCATATTCAATGTCCTAGCTTGCCTGAGTAGGTCTCACACTATTCACTTAGAACAAATTTAACCATTTGGAGGTCAAAAACTCAAACTTTGGTAATTCCAGTTACAAGTCATTTGCTATGCAACAGAGATATATGCGCATTGTGCCAGGACACAGCTGTTTAATTTAAAATTAACTATCTGTTCAGCCAGGAGGAAGATATTTTCATTGATACTTTTAGAGTAAGGGAGTGAGAACATAAAATCGCTGAGATGTTTCATGTGTCAGGAGAGGAAGAAAACTGCATTATGAATGAAATAATCATCCCAGCTGTCCTTTCTCCATCCTCTCTGGTATAAATTAGGGATGCTCACTGGTTTGGATAAAATAAAAATAAATATTCACAAGGTTTTCATTATATTTCAAATCAACAAATTCAGAAATTAAGAAAGTACAAAGAGTCTTTGATTTAGATTGCTTTTTTTAATTCTGTGGATTTTCTTGGGGTTGTATAATTCTGTAGGGATGTGCAATATATTTTTATATTTGTACACCTCCATGCTCTGGGAAGTTCTCTTTAGACGAGAATGAATCTACAACTACATCAGACTATTTTGAGGTTTGCCCTTTTCTTGTGAAAACTGTAGGAGAAATAGAAGTTCAAGTTGAAAGTGGGAAATCTGGAAAACAGGAAGGACTTTGGAGACTGGTGGGTGTATTTCTTGCCTGTTTTTCATGCCTGCAATAATTTTGCCAGTATCTGGAATAATGCGAAGAGATGTTCTCTGACAAATGATTTGCTGCTGTCCTTGTTCTCTGTCTCTTGCACAAGGTCTCGGGTTCTTTGACATATAATTTTAAATTTCATCCAATTTAAGGCAAGAGATCCCTATGAAAAGATATCCAACTTGAAAAATGTCAAGGGAATAAAAGGCTCCGAAGATTTTCAGTTGAGTGTATGGAGTTCAATATTTTGGTGATACTATGCAGTAGTAGTAGGTGGAAGCTGCGGGTAAAGTTGATGTCTATCCACCGTTTTAATATGCTCCCATAAAATTACTTTTTTAGAGTAAGATAGTATTGGTTGCTATTTTCAAACTATAAGAAAACTTCACTATTTTTATCTGGTGTTCTATTATGTCTGTACAATTGTAACATTTTGTTGATATAAACACTGGAATCCTTTTTTTTTTATTTTTCCCTAAATTTACTTGTCATTTATTCTTAGCCATTAAGCTGACAAATGATACCACAACAACCAAGATACCTCTCTACCAGTTAAAATTTCTGGATTCATAATTAAGCCTTTGTATCCTATTTTCAATTTATGTAAAATAAATGAATGGACAACAAGCAACTAAGCACCCATCAGCTTCTTGCTTACACAACCCCCAGAGGGATGAGGGAGAAAATAAGAAGCAAAGAATGAGAACTTACAGTAAGATTCTATGCTGCTTCCTGTTCACCAAGTCTTAACTTTCTGGTTGACCAAATGGTATAGTAATATTGTAGTATTTGTCAAATAATGGAAAATTAAATTTAGTTTTCTTCCACTACAGTTGTCAGGAACATCTCAGAAATCACAACTGCAACACATGGAAAATCATTTTTTTCTGGAAAGAGGCTGAGGACTGAGTAGACACAGACAACTGTCTTACCCTTAAGGCCATTTCTATGTCAGAATTTAGAAGATCAATTGCAGCTCATGGAGACTTCTGAAACTTGTTTGGGTATTGACAACGGTAAAGCCAAGGTAACAAGAGACTTAGGGCAGAATACAGGCCCCATCAGGAGCCAAAAAGAGATATTTATTCAGTCAGTATCAAATTAGTATCTCTGCAACTCAAAGTATCAAAGTATCTCTGGAACTCAGAAGTTTACAGTGTGGTAGTTCCTTTCTACAGCTTTCTTCTTCCACACTGTACAAAGCAATGACTACACTGAAACTGCCATCACTGTTCTGCCTGAGAGGCAACAGAGAAGTAAAATCAGTTTGAACGAAGAAAAATTGAAGTTCTTATCTGAGATATATAGAAAATCAGAATGTTGGAAGAAGTATCTAGGAAAGTTGTTGGAAAAATCCATGAGTATAAAAGATCTAAGAAAAAACTTTCCAGATATCACATCCAATGAATTTACCCGAAAGCCTTGAAACCATGCAGAAGAGGAATAGTGGGACATGCAGAGTTCTGAGTTGAAGAAAAGTCACCTTTGAATTGGTGTGTTCTTTTTCCTATGCACTAACATCCATATCTGGTGAAGTGAAACTGAGCAGCAGTTTATTATTTGGACATGGGCAATACATAATTTTTTTTTTTAGTTTTTCTCTTGTTAACATCTCAGTTAAATGTCTCTTCATACATTCATGCCAATTGTTTCAGGGCCATTTTTATTTCCACTAACCTACCTTGCTGGAAAAGTTGGGCGTCTCCTCCAAACAGTTAGCTGGGTTCCATTATGAGCTGACAGAAAAGACATCCCCATAGTTGGTACAAACCTGCAGATACAGCGAAGAGATATGGGGAGATATGGGCAGTACAGGTATTTACTTAGACTAGAAGCAATAGAGATAAGGCTTGGCAAGATGTCTCCTTCGTGTGTCATATTAACATCTGCATTACTCTATTAGCGTGTAACCTAACAAGTTGTGTCAAAGTAATTATTCTTCCCATATGTTTCTCATAGTATATCACCAATATAAATCTTTGCCAGACCACGTACAGGATCTTAGATGTTCCCGAGAGAACATGTCTTTGGATTTCTGAAAAGAAACATTGAGTCTTTGCAGTTGTCAGAAATCATTTGCTCTCTTGATGTTTTTTTTTGCTTTTTCTTCTTCCAGTCCTGGTTAAACAAAAAGATTTAATGAAGATATCTTCAAAATCTATTTTGCTCCTCTTCAGATCTCTCTAGAACCAACTGTAATGTATCTAATTATGGCATGCCTACTTCCAATTTTGAAAGCACACATTTTTGTAGAGAATGAGGGAAATTATTCTATATATGGCAAGTTCCATGGCACTTTACTTTTCTTAAGGAAATAATTTGCATGAAAGAAAGATCATTTGTAGTTCAAAAAGTATTCAAAAGGTATTGATCAAGCTTTTTAATTTTGTTTCATGTTCTGCAGAAAAGTATCTGAACATTCATCTAAATGACAACACAGAGTTTCATTGCACACACAAGAATCAATCTGTATATGCACAGTGCTAGATGTTTACTGTAGATGGATCATTCAATGAGAGCTATTTAAGACTTCTAAAGCTTAATGGCCAATCAAGACACACCTCAGTAATATTTTTGTGCAGCTTCTCCACGTCTTGTTGCTGAAAATGTTGTGAAACTCAGGGGAATAAATTAGAGCAGGCATGAAACTGCAGTCCATGCTGACATGCTTTGCCTTTTCTCTCCTCATCTCCAGGGCCACTGAAGTCAGGGCAGGAGTACCAGCTGCCAGAACCTGTTGTTTACTACTTGCGAAGACACAGATGATGGAAAAACTTAATGCCTCTTCCATCACAGCAAGGAAACGTACATGCGCTGGTTTGGCAAGGTGACTTCTTTGAACTTCTTGTTCTGTCATTCAGCAGTGAACTAAAGAATGAGGACACAAAAGTTGCTAGACTCCCTTGGAAAAATTCCCATTCGGAGCAGCAGCTGGAGTGGAGATCTCTGAGGAAGAGGTTTTGCAGCTCATGTGCTAGGAAAGTGGAGTTCACCATTTGCCCCTCTTCTGAATTTCTCTGTAGCGTTGGTAGTATGCAAGGTCAGTGTTAAAAAAAAAGCTTAGCTTAGATATTGCTTTCCGGGCTTTTCAGATAGAATCACTAATATCTGGACTGATTAGAAGAAGTAAGCACTGTCAACAACGTAATCATCATACTGCAAACATCCACTGTTAGATTTAGATCCCCTCTCTATCCATTGAGAAAAGGGGTCCTCCTATTTATTTCCACAGAAACTTCAACAAATACAAAGAGCTCAATCACCCTATTTAATAGAGCAAATTCCCAGTTACAAAACACTATTTTTCAACACAGTCACCACCGTTAGCTATGCATTTTCACCAGCAATGAACAAGAGCTGCGTGCTACACTCTTAAAAACTCTGCATAAGCCTCTGCTGACAGTAGTGACTCACTCTCACCACTGCTGAAATGCACTAACCAATGCCTTGCTGTGCTCACATCTGCTGTTTGGTCTCCATAAACATTCAGTAAGAATTGATGAATGGGTACCATTTTTTCTGCATGGAGGAATTCAGTGAAATACCTTTGCCTCATCTGTATGAGAGATGCCATTTTGTCAGACTGCCCCTCTTTTGCTATGTGTCTCATGGCAACAAAATGTAATGAGATATTAACGGGAAGGTTCAACCTCTACTGTCATGCTATTGACATCCACCTCTGACGTGGGCCAACACAATAAAATAGGAGGCATTATTTTTGGAGCAGCCTTAGTAGTTTGACAGCCTTAATTTCCCAACAAATGCTTTCTTTAGCTTAGAGGAAGAGGTGTTTTAGATGCCTGACATAGGTATTTGATTACCCCTTTAATATTGAAAAAAAAAGAAAGCCAAGAGGAAAGATCTGTGTGGCTTCTTTAACTTCAGTGAATAGCCATTCAGGTCTTCTGCAGACATTACACAGCTGTGACCCTGAATCTCAACAGTCAAGAAAAATTTTGAGTGCTTAGCACCAAAGCAAAATTGCAGGGAAAACTAATATTTCACATTTGGATAACATGCAGCACAATAAACATTTACCTGACATTCCTTAACTTGATGTGCAACAACAACAAAAGTATCTTTTTATTGGTAATTTAAAATAAAGAAGGAAAAATGAAGACATATTACAAAAGTGCTAAAATAAAGCATCTATCTGAGAGTTCATCTACTGCTTCAATATATCATTAAAATCCACTATTCTCTAGTCTTTACTTTGATTATTTAATGTGAACAGCTTCAAACCTTTCTTTAATCCTCGTCACCCTCAGCAGCTTGAGGTATTTATTGCTCTTTGCATTATTCTAGCCAATTCTATTTTACACACATTCATTAAAAAAAACAATAAAAAAAAGTTTTGCCCAGTAAAATTCACTTTTCCTGAACAAAAACATGCAACTTGGGAAACAAAGGAAGACACCATGCTACTAGAAAACCATGACGTAGTTGCTGTCATTGAAACCTGGTGGGATGATTCCTGTGACTGAATTATGGCTGTTGGCAACTACAAGCTGTTCAGAAGGGACTGGTGAGGCCTCACCTCGAGTACTGTGTTCAGTTTGGGGCACCTCAGTACAGAAAGGACATTGAGGTGCTGGAGCAGGTCCAAAGAAGGGCAACAAGGCTTGTGAAGGGCTTGGAGAATATTCTCTACGAGGAGCGACTGAAGGAACTGGGGCTGTTTAGTCTGGGGAAAAGGAGGCTGAGGGGAGACCTTATTGCTCTCTTCCAATACCTGAAAGGTGCTTACAGCAAGAGCAGGGCTGGTCTCTTCTCACTGGTGACAGGTGACAGGACGAGGGGAAATGGCCTCAAGTTGTGCCAGAGTAAGTTTAGGCTGGATATCAGGAAACTCTTCTTGACAGAAAGGGTTGTGAAGCACTGGAATAGGCTCCCCAGGGAGGTGGTTGAGTCACCATCCCTGGATGTGTTTAAAAACCGTTTGGATGTGGTGCTCAGGGACATGATTTAGCGGAGGGTTGTTAGAGTTAGGGTAGTATGGTTAGGTTGTGGTTGGACTCAATGATCTTTAAGGTCTTTTCCAACCTGAGTGATTCTATGATTCTATGATTCTAAGAAGGGGAGGAAGTGTTTCCCTCTACATCAAGGAACAGAAGATGAAGAGCTGTCCATGAAGAATAGCCAAGAGCAAGGAGCCTTGTAGATGCTGTCTACTACAAGCCCTCTGATCAAGTAGAACCTGTTGATGAAGTCTTCTTCCTCCAGCTACAGGAAGAGTTGTGATCACAGACTCTCATCCTGCTGGGAGACTTCAACCACCCTGACATCTGCTGGAAAAGTAGCACTGCAAGCTGTAGGCAATCCAGGAGGCCAAAATTGTAATGCATTTACTTCTTAATTTCATATTTTACTGTTATTTCCTCTTCTCTGCATTCTTTCTTTTTAATGCCTATGTACGATCCCAGTTACATATAACTATGTGTTTTAGCTTACAGTTATCTTTTTACATACTTATTCTGTTTCCCAGAATAAAACCAGCCACATGTAGAACATCAAGCACCTGCACAAATGGTGGCTGTTTTCAACCTGGGCACAGCATCCACGACATCAACAGGGAATATAGATTTGTTTGTATGGAGGTAAAGCCTCTAAGTGCCAAGATGGAAGGATGGCCAAATGAGCTACAAAGTGTTACTGGTAATATCATTAAGGAGTGAGCAGCTAAATGTTTCCACATGATTATCCTAAAATGTTTCACCAATCAATATTTGCAAGTTTAAGGGCCAAACTGTAATTAGAGGCTAAAGGAAAGGAGCCAGGTGCCATGTGGTAACTGTGATTAGCTCTGTACCTAGCTGTAACCACCAGCAGCATGCCTGAGACAGCCCTCACACTGCCAGTCCATGTGTGCTCAAAAGGCAGGGGAATCGAGGAAGAACACCAGAAGTCCACTGCGCACTTAAAATCATAAAATATTTGTCCAGTGTACTGAAAAGTGGATTGTCAATACGTGCTCTAACTTCATATTCACTCACAAGAAAAATGTTAAACTGAATGAAATGAAAACAAATGACAGCAAGACTTTCTGTTCAGGTGTTGCTGGTTTTTTTTTTGTTTGTTTGTTTCTTTTCTTTTTAAATATTTGTCTCTTTATGCTTAGAAGGACTGGAAATGTAAATACCAGAATATGAACATCACAGAGATTGAGCACTCATCCAGACACTGCTGCCATGGAGAAAACTCTATTTTTTTTCATTTCTGAACTTCAAAAGCAGGGAAAAGTTCCCAAATTATTTAAGTTTTATCTCTTGAAGAGAGCCTTGGATGAGTCTAGCAGCAGAAGACCTACAGGCAATTCTGAAGCTGTTAGTAAGAAGAAAGGAGCCATTTTCTTTAAACATTAAAGTTTCTTCCTCTTTTTTGCTGTCTCGCTTAACCCATCCTCCTTTGTACCTTGCCCTGCATGGTAGGGTAGCAATCACAGAATAACCAGCAATAATGAATTTTTTCAGTGAATGCCATGACTTGGCTGAACCATTTAAATATTACAAGCAGCCATTTGAATAATGAATGACAAAGAAAATGAAGGCAACCAACTCTTAGCACTTTGGCCTTTGAATGTCTTAAGTCTTATGTTGTATTAGGCGACAGCGAGGCTACAGGATGTCACAGGATAGTGGCCCCCTGGCTCGGTAATTGGACAATGCACCTTTAGGGGTGTAGATGAAGTAGAATACGAGTGTACTTAAACGGATGCCACGTGTGATTAAATGCCATTTTGCTGTTCATCATATTGGTGTGTTATGCAGTTCTTGGCCCTGATCAGGTAATTGATCAGTTTCGCAAGGTTTGATACAGCATAGACTGAACGTGCACGGCAACAGTCTTATCTTTTGGCAAAGGTGTAGCATAGCTGGCAAAAATTAGCAGACAGTAAAAATGAAGAAAGTCATCTCAAAACTTAATGTATTACATGCTTTGAAAACCATTTGTTCTCCACTGGTTTTGCAGTATGTTTTTTTATTCCTGACACCGTAATATAGTTAAATAGACTGTTTTGACTATTTATCTACATAGACTTGTAGGAAGAGCATTCCAAAATTAACTTCTTCAGGGTTATTTTAGTTCTTTTCCCTTTCAGGAACAGCTATGAAATTTTTGGATGTGGTGTTAGAGATAATACAAGCAGGAAAAGTGACTTGTCTTGAACAGAGCTATGTGATTTTAAAATTTGCCACAAAAGTACTATTTTGGTTGATTCAAAGCCAATTTAAAATTTTAGTCAGATTTTCCAAACAGTTTAATTATTCCAAAAGTGAAATTTTGAAAGACACCGTCCCGATATTTTTTCATAAAATAGTTCCAAAGGAATTTCAATGTTTGCTTGAGAACCTTGGAGGCAAGATGAAAGAAAAACTACCAGATTTTATTGGCCGAGGAAATAATTTAAACATCTTTTAAAATGTTAAAATGCTTGTCTGGAAAGTGAGAAATTATTTTTCAAGTTCATATTCCCATTGCAGTTAAATGTTTAATGAACAACTAAAAAGCTCCATTAGAAAGGAATGGAAAAGCCTTAATATATAATCTCATAGAGTCCAACAATTATGATGTTCAATCATTTACCTATTTTAAAACTAGGTTTTGTTTTTATTAAAAGTTTTCTTTGTTAAATATTTTGCAAATCCACGTTGTTCTTGTTTGATAACTATACTGACAAAATTGTTAGAGGTCAATCTGAAAATACATATATATATTCTCATTATTTGAGTAGTAACATAAAGATTGTCATTGTCATGTCCATAGTTGTATAATATATTATTAATAAGAAAGCAATTCCTTGTCTTCCCACAAAGAAGAAATCAGAGTTAATTAATAGAAGAAATAGACTTTTTTTTTTGTTCACTTTTTTTTGTCCAAATATATAGCATCTAAATATCTTATTACTTACCAGAACTTGAAATCAGAGGTTTTATGCCAGTTCACAGACATAGAAAATAATAGCCAAGGGGCAGCTGCTTTGATAGGCAGTACTAGAATGGTTTTACTTGTTTAATACATTGACTTTTTTTCAGGTTACAAGGCTTGAGAGAGTTGAAGTTTTCTTTAATATTGGGCTTTGTTATTCTGTTTTGACTTTTTTCCTCATAAAATTTCAAACTGACAAATGACCATTTATCCATCAGAATGAAATAAATCTGAAGTCATTTTACTTAGACAACTTTCAACAAAAATATTCTCAAAGACCTTTGCTTTTATTCAGTAATATATTTTGAGGGAAAGTTAGTTATTTGTCATTTCTTCCAGCAGGAATACTATCTGCTAGCTTGGGGAGTGAGGAAGGGCATTAAATTTCCTTTAGTATCTCTACACATTTCTCTCTCAAATTTCATCAGCTTCATACCTTCCGCTATGTGTGCTGTCTGCTTTCTTGATGTTCTTTTGTCACTTTCAGAACCATTTTCTTCCTATGTTTTCCACTCTCAAGCTAATCCTGAAGGAAGCTTTTCTGTCTAACTTGGTCTCTGTCTTCTGTTCAGACAAAAATTCTTAGTATTCATTATTATCCATGAAGGATATGTTTTTTTTTACCTGTACTCTGAATGTACAGTGGTATTTTTTACTATATCAGCCTCTTATTTATAAACGTATTAGAATCTGTTTCACATACTAGCGTTAAATTGTTAGTTTGAGCAATTTCCATTATGTAACTATTTAAGATTCCTTAATTATCACCTAATACAACACTACCATCAATATATAATATTGACAATAATAGCAATAATATTTCTTTCTGGGCAGGAAATTACTACTAGTACTGAAACACTTTCTGGTATGGTCTTTGTATTGGAAGGAAGCGCTGGAAAGGGTCAAAATGCTTGCTCCTTAGTGGAATGCCAAGAATAAATGCATGGTTGCCTTTCTCTGCCAGTAATCTTGCTGATGCTGATTGGACCATAAAAAAGAAAAAAAAAAAAATTTCCAATCAACTTCCTTTCAATTGAGAAATTAGCATGACAGAGAAAATCTGGAGTACATAATCATCCCACAGAGCACTATCCTGAAGTTTTGCTCTTATTTTTAAATATGATTTACACAGGAGGAATGAAAATCAACCTGCTTTACACAGCTCTTGTCACTCAAATACAAACTTAGCCACTTGTTTGCAAACTTACCGTTTGATGTGTCCACCCAAACTTCTGACAGGGAGATAATGCCACTCTTGGAAATGGTTTAACTTAATCCTGAAAGTTGTATGGCGAGGTGGCTTTGTCACCAGTTTATTCTTTTTCCAGCTAACAAAGATCTTGTGGGAGAAACATGAAAGAAATCAGGTCTCAGAAATGTCCCCTGGACAAGACAAGGAGATGCACTTGACAGTTTACTTGCTTTCTTTAAAATATTCTTATCCACTCTCCTAGGTTCAGACAAATCACACTTATTTCCTTCATCTTGTTCACTCTTTATGGATGAAGAACTTTTTCTAATCGCGTGAATGTCTTTATGATGTGTAATTCAGCTTGACTTTCGGCAGTTCTTACATTTCTCAGCCTCAGGTTATCTACATTTAGGAATTAAAATCTCTCATTAAGGGCATAACTTGCAGTATTAATTTGTCTTTCCAGTTGCATTACAGAAATCCTCCATCTATACATTTCATCCTCAGGGTTTATCACTTATTCATCAATTTGTCTAAGAATTTTTTCAAGATTTTTTCCTCTGGACTGTCGAACATCCCTTAATCTGCTACCGTATCCTCATCCACCCAAGCCGCCTTCTGCTAGATTTTAACACTATGGCGGTTCAGAAGTGTCTCCAGATCATCTTGTTTCTCCACTCTTCCATTTCTCACTTCCAAGTCATCCACATCTTACCTTAGTATCCCAGACACCTGTATGGTTTTAATCCTTCAAGAAAAATTGTTTCTACTTGATTGTGTATCTGCAAATGGAAGTTAAATCTTACTACCACCCATCCCTGTTACTGTCATCAATCCCTGTTTTACTTTTTCTTGCTATGCTTTTACTTTTCTCCATTGGGAGTGGGATAGGATAAATTCCACATATGTAACTTAAACCTTCTCATTGAGCATCCTAGACAGAAGGTGTAGAAAACTTTGACCCACTCCTGCGTAAGTTAAGCATATGTGCTTGTCACAATGCCAAGAACACTCAGTAGGGTTCTTCCTGCTATTTTTGAGACCCTCTTAGTTTCAAGCCCATTTCTCAGTAGTGTACAATCTCTGAACAAGCTCCTGAATTGGAATTTTCTTTTTCTTTTTCCTAATGAGGGTCATAAATCATAGAATCATAGAATCACTCAGGTTGGAAAAGACCTTAAAGATCATTGAGTCCAACCACAACCTAATCATACTACCCTAACAACTCTAACAACCCTCAGCTAAATCATGTCCCTGAGCACCACATCCAAACGGTTTTTAAACACATCCAGAGATGGTGACTTAACCACCTCCCTGAGGAGCCTATTCCAGTGCTTAATAACCCTTTCTGTAAAGAAGTTTTTCCTGATATCCAACCTAAACCTACCCTGGTGCAACTTGAGACCATTTCCCCTCATTCTGTCACCTGTCACCTGTGAGAAGAGAACAACCCCTCTCTTGCTGTAAGCACCTTTCAGGTATTGGAAGAGAGCAATAAGGTCTCCCCTCAGCCTCCTTTTCCCAGACTAAACAGCCCCAGTTCCTTCAGTCGCTCCTCGTAGGGCATATTCTCCAAGCCCTTCACAAGCCCTCTTCCTAGTACCAGCTTTATTTTTATTTGTAGCAGCTGCTAATGGCTACTTGGCTGTTCGTTCCTCTCTCTTTGTTGAAATAACCATGGCATCTTCTCCCTTGCCAACATATCTTCTGCTCTCACAAATACAATTTTTTCTTCTCTGAAGCATAATTGTTCTCCAGCTCTCTTCTCCAGCAGCCTATCTTTTCTTGTGTAGGCCACATAGACATGTTTCCAGGTTCAATCTCTTGTACCGGAGTTTGCTCTGTAGTGATGTTATGCTGAACTTAAATATGCCCGAAAGTCAAAATAGCCATAACATTTTGCCAAGTATTACACATTCCTCCTTTTGCACATCCTCAAATCCTGATGTAAATGCTTCCAGCCTGTGTGCTGCTGACAAGGGAAGGGGAGGAAGTGATATCATTGGAGGATTTAATAAAGTAAGTGTAACTCAGCAGACCTGAGGTTTTCTGACAGACCTTTCTGTTTTTCTTACTGAAGGATCTGTCAGGCTCATGAATTCACAATATGTTGTGGAGTCCTGAAGCAACTTAACTCATTATTAGCACAAAAGGATAAAGCTTTAACTGTATCTTTAATTTTCATTACAGATGCACTTTTTGTATTTCTTTGTGGGCAAGAGGTTAAAAATAACTCTGGGATTTTTTCCCCTTCACTTTATTTGTCTTTCCTGCTGCAGAAAGAACTAGTATCAGGTTAAGATCTGTGCAGCAATAAACCTTTGCCACTGGCAGGAATCTAGCAGTCACAAACAATTAGTTCTTTCTGTGAATGGTCCAAGGTTAATTTTAGCCTCATAAACTGTCTCCTGCCAGATCTGATAAGTTTTCTCCTTTAGCTCCAGCTGTCTGGTCCCTGATGGGATTTGGCTACAAGGAGGATGGCATTATCAGCCCATTAACCATCACTAGCAGGGGAACTGTGATGCTGATGAATATTGATCACCTGTTCAACGGGGTTATCAGATGATGCTGAGTGAACCTGACGCTTGGTTGTTTCTGTGGGCAGCTTTTATTTTTAGTGGCTGATGGCACTTTGCTCTGTGGCCCCGTCCATGGTGGAGAGAGCAATGCAGTGGGGCATCTCAACTTTTTCCACCATTAGGTTATGTTTGACTGCAGGAAAGCATCTGAATGAACCCTTTGCCCCATCTGGGTCAAAGGATGCATATGATCCATGCAGTTGTCAGTCTTCCTAATCACGTGGCTTTGCAAAATGCTTTTATTGGCAAAACAAGGAGAAGATCAGCAGCCTATAGAGTACCAGCAGTGAGCTTTCAAGCTCTGGAGGGATCTGTGTAATACTCCCTCAACTGTGCATGGCTTGCACTGGAGCTATGAGTTAGCTGTATTTTGTTTTTCACAGCAGATAATTAAGAAAGAAACTAAATAATGCCAGCATTTCCTTCCTAGTCAAAGCAATATTACTCAGGCCTCTGGAGGCCAAACAACACTTGTTAGTTTTCCCTAAAACAAGCAGTCTGGAAAAAATAAATATTATGTCTCCTTATAAGGCACAGTGACAGAAATTCTGACTCTGAAACTGGGATCAATGCAATGTTTATTAAATGTTTATTAAAATGTTCGATCAATTCACCAAGTTAAAATTTGATGGTTTTTTTTTTGTAGGATTTACTGATTTATTTTATTATTTTTGTACATGTAATTCATTTAAGAGAAATTTGGGAAGAAAAAGGAAGAAACAGGATGATGATATTAAGACTGGTTTAACATATATATTTCTGCGGAGTAAGTTGCACCTTGAAATACAGATAAAAGAAAAAAATATGGATTAATATCACCTAATGGAAAGAAAATGAGCTGCTTTGAAATATTACCACTGTATCCTTTTTGTTTGTCTTGTCCTATGCATAATAAAACATGAGTAGATGTTCTTTTGAAGATAACTGTTTTCCCTTTTAATTTCAAAGTAAATTATGAACGGATTTTTTAAATCTTAGTAAGACCCACTGCCATTTAATTTCACAGTTTTATCACTGACTGGAATAATGTTCTACCTTATTTTTCAACATGTGCTCTTCTTCTATGAGCATTTAAAATTTCTTTATAAATACCTTCTCTAAATCACAAGGAAATAAGTAATCAATCAACATTTTCCCGGTTAATCCAGAAAGATTTGGGGAAAAAAAATCCAACTTAGAAAGAAAAGTTATTGTTTCATGCCTTTCATCAGAATTGCAAAGCATGCCAGTTTTCTGGCAGAAAAAGAAGAGAACTCAAAGTCCTTGGTGATGGATGCCAAACAGGCTCTTAGACCAGATGTGCTTTAGTCTGAATGGGCTGGAATACTGACCCTAGCCTAAGATGGGACTTGTACAAAGTGGCTCAAAGTTTTGTTTTAAACATTTCCAGATTTCCTAATTCAGTGTCAGGCTCCATTTGCAATCAATGAGCTGTGATGTCGAGACAAGGTTTCACTAGTTTGAAAGCCCGGCCTCCTCTAGTGCAAAGTGGCAAGAAACAAAACCTGCTTCCTCTGCGCCACTCAAAGCTCTTCCGTAAGTACCTTTTTTCTTTTTTCAACACATCAGTCTCTTTCATAAACACTTGAATATTTTTTCTAGGAACTCCTTTGAATAGAAACAAGAGGCTCAGGCAGTTCAGTGTTCATCTGAAGTAGCAGTTGAAGAAAGGAGAATGATAAATAAGAAACTAGATAAGGAGAGAAACATAGAAAATAGGAAAAAAAGAAAAAAGAAAAGAGCAACGACTATTTTCCTGTTTATTTGTTTGTTTGTTTATTTATTTACCTCAAATTGAAGATCAATATCATGTGATGGTTTGGCTATTCAGTAAAAATCGTTTGAGGAAAGCATGGAAGTGTAAACTGAAATGTTCAGCCACCAGTTACAAATGTGTTCCTCTTGACTGCCAATTATTTTCATGCCTATACATTTGTGAACACTGCTTAGCTGGACTTTTCATCTCCCTGACTTTGGCTTTAGTTAGCAAAACTAAAATAAATCAGAATCAACTTGCAGTAAAATGCTGAAAGGATGAAATCGCCCCAAACTAATTTTTTATGTAACTTCCATGCAAAGCCTTCTTCCTTGCTACCTACAGATTGAAAGACTTTTCCCAATTTGTATAGTCTGCAGTTTCTACAAGATCTAAACATGATGCCTGAAAGCTTGAAAATCACAGAAGACTTTTTTGATCATGCACCACCTGTCATAAAGAAAGAAATTTGAAAGAAATAAAGAAATTGTGTTTTTGACAGAAATGCAATAGATGAAAGCCCATCTTCCCTGCTTTGCTTTTTTGACAGCTGATTTCTGAAGGTACAATGCAGTAATGCTGGTAGAATCCTAACCACCTCCATGCCGCCTCTGTAAAATTCACTTATCTGTGTTCCTGTGTGAACTGCAAAAAGCTGTATAATCATTCCAGAATTGTCTAGTGCTATAAAAATAAATTTAAACGTAACACTTCCCTTTATACTCTAGAGTTTTCTTTTATGTTGACTTTCATTACCAAGAAGTAGTAAGCCCATTAGTTTCATGCCATAAATTCTCCTGTAATCTACATTTAGATCAACATGTACCTCACCTCACATAAAGCCTTTGAGAAGAGGTTTTAATGGTAAAAGTTGTAGGTATTGTCACTAATTTTGGTAGTAGCATCGTAGCCTGCCTTCACTGACTGGAGGTTCTAGGCCTTACTCTGCCCAAAGGTACATAGGCCATTCCTGCAATCCAGCCGGTAATCAATGAGGAACACTGTTCAAACTTTCAGCAGAAGCTGGTCCATTATGTATCTGGGGACTCAAGGGTCCCAAATGGTAGGGGGAGGGGAATGGAGATCCAGGCTGAGTGATTAAGGCTAGATATAAGCTATGCTTTCAGACCCAACACATTAGAGGCTGCTTGTTTTTGACCATGGGACTGATGTCTAACAGTTCTCACTGGAAGGACTGGAGCACCATACCTCCTTAAGTCTCTGTTGTGACTGACTGTAGAATTATCTCATGGGACTTATCACCAAAGGGTTAGAAAGGAAGTGACCAGAGGGAAGGCAAGGCAAGGCGAAGATACAAAACTGTCACTCTTCTGCTTGTTTCTGAAATAAGAAGAGTACAACTTTCTTTTGCCTGACTGTGCTCATTTCCAGCTACTCCTATACAAAGAATGGAAGTTTTGGCTGTACTCTTGAAAACAACCATATCTTCCATATCTGCCTTACTCTATCTGGACTCAGTCCAACTTCTGACTAAGCAGGAGTAATTCGATCATTCCAGAACAACATCATCTACCTTATGGTACGATTCAGAAGTAGCAATTGTGCTTTGAATTCATAACTTATTTGAATGTGACAGCTTTCAATAGCAAAGAAGAACCAGTGCATGAGAAATCACAGAAAAAGAATTCCAGAGAAAGCTGACTGAGGATTACTGTGCTGATTTTGCATTGTTGTGGATATCATTTTAGTTCAGAAGATTCAGGGAAAACACTTAATCATAGTTTATTTTCAGGAAAAAGGTTTCCTTAGGCTTTTTAATGTTCTGTTTGGAAGATCTGAAGCTGTCTCATGGTCTCATGCTGAGCGTGGTAGGGAATGAATATGCATATTGACTTTCTTGCCTGTGACTCTCCTTAAACATTACATATGTTTATTGTTTTTGAAAAGCCACCAGAAAGCCTATTAGACATGATAGCTCAAAACACAGCCACAGAATACAGACTTCAACTTTGCACTGAACATCACAAGGCTCTGAAAAAACTGAATCAGGCCAAGTAAAATACAGTTATAAAGTGGTACTGCATTTCTCTGTGACCTCACATGTCCCTGTTCAACAGGCAAAATGAGTGTGCAGTAAAATCATGTTAAATGAACGACTGAAATACCTATCAGCATCAATGCATTTTTTAACCTCTACTAATGTATTCTGAAATTTACAGCTCCCATTTTGTTTCTGATAAAATTATCCATTCTGTACTAGTAGACAAAGAAAACAAGACATAACTTGTAGTATAAGATGTAATACAACAACTTTTAAACACATGTTTTTGCCATGAAGAAAAAGGCAACTGTACACAACTTCTTCAGGCTGTCATTCTATGACCTGTTGTAATTTGTTTCCCTTTGTGATGGTTAAGTTCAGCATAATCAATTTTGCACATAACTCAGACAAGTGAAGTGGGCAAGCAACCATGGGCATGTCACTCACTAATTCCTATTCATTGACATTAGCATGGTAAATCAATGCTGATTTCAGAGTTGAATATTTTGCCTGCTTAACGACAATGTTTCCTATCCACCTCTGTCTGCTGTCAGTTCTTGCTTCCTTTCTTTCCACTTTGTCGTTAAAGTTTGCTGCCCAGTATTTAATTCTGGACACAAAGCTGACATTCCAGAGAGGAGATATCTGTTAACAAAATCCTCTGCCTTTTATTTTGGTGGGGTTTATTGTGCATAAGTAACGAGGAAGTTATAGGGAATAGTAGGAGTGACCACCCGGTAAAGAACATTCCAGAACTGTTGATATAAAAGCTATTCTGCACAATGCATTACAGGGAACAGTGAAAATTGTGATTAAAACAGTCTCTTCTGAGAAATTAGGAAAGAGCAAAGACAACTTCTGATAGCACATAAAATATTGAAAAACTGGCACAGAAATTTATAACTCATGTTATGCCTTTAGATGCCTTGGAAAGACGTCCAAGAGAAATTACTGACAAATTAAAGTGTTCTTTGAAGTGCTGGAAGACTTGGACAAGAACAAATCCATCCTGCATACACTGCCATCAACTGATACAGGTTCACTTTTTCAGGTTTTAAAGCTGAAGAGAGCCTTACCTTCCTCTATGCTATATAACAACAAAAAACTTCAGTGAGTATGTAGCAATCAAATCAGTGTGGATGTGTTAGGTGGCAGTTTCAGGCTCTGCCTCAATAAAGCAGACTGAGGTCCTGGAGTCTGTTTCCTTACTCCAGTGCCCCAAATATTTACCACAGTCTTTTACCAGAAGTCCATCCCACCCTAAGGAATCCATCTGGAAGCACTTAATTGCAACCATATGTTCCCATTAGAGGCTAGAACAAGCCAGCATTTCCATGTCTTGTCATCAATACTTCATCACCTTGCTATAACTGCCAAATCTATCAGAAGCACTTCTAGACACACTGCTCATCCCCAATTAAACCTTAGCCTCGACACCAGTTGCAGGCACAGACAATGTGGCAAAGCAGCTATGAATCCTTCCTGCTCCAAGCAACGCGACAGAAGTCTGTGGTGGGTCAGGACACTTGGTAGCAGACAGGGCATGGCATGTGTAATGGCAACAAAGAACAGCGGTGGGAATCAATAGTCTGGAAGGCCTCCTCTGCCCAGGAGTCCCTCAGACACATTTGCTGATTCTTTAGAATAGTTGAATCAAAAGAGACAGGTAACAAAGTATTCTTTGCCAAGTTTAGTGTCAGAGTTTCAGGTTACTGCTCAAGGAGAGCTCCCTGGTAAGATCTGCTACGTGAATATAGGGAGAAGATGTCACAGGAGATGCCAGCCTTAGAGAAGGCAAAAGAGAGTATGACAGCAGAAGTTCAGGGAACTTAAGATGCACTGGTCATAGAATCATAGAATGTCTTGCGTTGGAAGGGACCTTAAAGATCATCCAGTTCAAACTCCCTGCCATGGACAAGGTGGTCACCCACTAGATTAGGCTGTCCAGGGCCCCATCCAACCTGATTTTAAACACCTCCAGGAATGGGGCATCCACAGCTTCTCTGGGCAGTCCATGTCAGAGCCTCACCACTCTCTGAGTAAGGAATTTCCCTCTAACATCTAATCTAAATCTCTCCTCTTTTAGTTCAAAGCCATTCCACTTTGTCCTGTCACTGCCAGCCTGTGTAAAAAATCGGTCCCCCACCTGCTTATAAGCTCCCTTCAAGTACTAGAAGGCCACAATGAGCTCTCCCTGGACCCTTCTCTTCTCCATGCCCAACTCCCTCAGCTTCTCTTTGTAGGAGAGGTGTTCCAGTCCTCTGATCATCTTTGTGGCTCTCCTCTGGACTGCTCCAACAGATCTTATTCTTTCTTGTGTTGGGTTCCTCAACACACTAGAGAGTGCAGTACTCTAGATGAGGCCTCACAAGGGCAGAGCAGGGAAGGACAATCACCTCCCTCTCTCTGCTGCCTGTGACTATTCTGATGTAGCACAAGATAGTGTTGGCCTTCAGAGTGGCAAGAACTCATTGCTTTCTACTGTTAAGGAGCTACTACTTAAGGAGCGCTGACCCCAGATAGTCAGATTATTTTGCTCATCATCTCCTGCTACCATTTTCTCTTTCCCCAGTGTTGCTTAACTGCTGTGGAATGCAGATGAACGTGTTTTCTCTTGTGTATTAGATTTGTCCTGCATGATACAACATTAGACTTACAACAGATCAATAATAAATACATATAAACACTTTGGCTTCATTTCTGACCATTAGCAGTAACTGCTCTTCATATTCATGTATATTTATAATAGCCACCTTTATGAAGGTCCCTAGTTCTAGCTGTGCATTCTGGAAGTAATCCCATGCATTTCACAGTCACTCTCAGACTTTAAAACTGTCACATCATAATAATTTACTAAAGCCCATAAAACCTTTCCATTAATTATATCTGCAGCCATAGAACTGCAGCTTTTCCTTCTGCATTAGCAATGATCTGATTGCTTTGCCTTAAGCACAATTAGGGGATGGTTTTGTCCAATGGTACCTTGCCAATGAAGTGTGTGATTCTCACCTATGGAGCAGAATCAGTAAGAACAAAAAGAAACTATGGTATATAAAATAAAGAAAAACGTTGAAACATGAGGTATTTTGTGGTATATAACATTTGTTCTCTTTTGTAATACAGTACTTCAAACAAGAACAATCATTTGATAGAGAGGTGAATGTCACCTACTTCAACAGAAGGCTTCTAGGCATCATGGCAATCATATTATCCAATATTCATGAAGAGACATCATAAGTACATCACTTCATATACACTTTTCCATGAAAAAAAAAATGCATCTGCTTTAAGGTCTGTGTATATTTCTGTCATCTTGTTGCAGTTTGCTTTGAAGTCGATTCAGATATTTCTACCAGGATAAATATACTGCTAGGCACTATGCAGAAACCAGAGCTTTACTGTGAATGTTATGTGTAAACAGATAGTGCCTGTCCCATGATCAATAACAGGAGGACCAAAGGTAGTTACAAGAAACAGATGGAGAAAACACATAAGAGGCAATCTGGTCAGTAATGAAAAGCAGCAGTTACAACATGCCAGCTGTCTGACTGCCAGACTTGTGGTACTGCAATAGAGTCAGTTGTTGAGGGGAAACCTGCATATGGGCAATGAAATTGCTTTGACTATAGAACTTTCCACCATACACAGAGAGCAACATGGATGAAAAATCATTCAATGCAGATCCCAATATGTAGCTTTGAAAGGTGTCATCTTACTTGCAGAAAAAAAATATTTGGTAAGATGGATAACAAATATTTAAAACCAGACATGGTTTGGGCTCCTGAGTCAAATTATGATGTATCTGGTCAAATGAGAAAGGGGAATGATGATATTTTTCTAACAGTTTAATACAGAAAAGTTGTCATGAAATTGAGATAAGGAATGTGGGAAAGTAATACCATGTCATGGCAAGGAATTTTTGGCAAGGCTACAAAGATTCAGACAGATGACTTCATTTCAAAGTTTTGTGTGAGATAACTTTTACCATAAAGTCTTGGATGATGTTGCGTTTTGGATTTTTTTAAGAAAACAATGTTGATAACACACTGATGAGCAGTGCTTACACAGAGTCAAGGACTTATCAGTTTCTCGTGCTGCCCTGACAGCCAGGAGCTGGGGGGCACAAGGATCTAGGAGCAGACAAAGCCAGGATAAGTGACATAATCTACCCACAGGGATGTCCCATACCATATGACATCATGCTCAGCAATAGAATCTAGGGTGAAGAAGGAGGAAGGGGGGAGTTTCAGAGTGATGACATTTGTCTTCCCAAGAAAGCATGACTCTTGATGAGCTCTGCTTTCCTGGGAGTGGCTGAACATCTGCCTATCGATGGGAAGTAATGGATTCCTTGTTTTGCTTTGCTTGTATGAACAGCTTTTGCTTTTCCTAGTAAACTCTTATATCAACCCATGAGTTCTCGCAAAAAAAAAGAAGTCCGCAATTTCAATTTTATTGTTTATAAGAAGATAGAAATGCTGACTAAGGAAATGGCTGAGAAGATAAATTAGTCTTTGTATCCTTATATGGGAAGTAGAGTACAGACATAATTATCTGCTATTGGACTTACTTACCAGTCTACAATAGTAAATAGTTCATTTATAAATAATTCATTTATATTCTATCTTATCACTAACAGTAACTCATCACAGAAAATGTCCCTGCAAGAATCAAAAGGACAGGGCAAAACTTTGCACTATGGTCACTAAAAAGAATAACCCTCAGTAAACACTTCTCCATGCATTTAAATTCATGCACAGGGTACCAAACCACCCATATATAAATTCTCCAAAGCTTTCTCAGATGCTGCCTACGTACAAGTTTTTCTTTCCCCACATGCATGAGGGCATGTCTACACTTAAGTACAGACATTTTGGCTGGCTACATCATCCTCCCCTGAACACAGGAATGCAGAGACAGAAGCAAAGTGCCATCCAATCTTGTGATTTTGAAAAACACCAGGTAACCCTGGGGGCATCTTGTGTGGTTTAGAGTTATGCTTTGTTACATGTCCAGAAATGCCCCAGTTTTGACTAGACTGGGCAAAACAAAGCTATATTTATGACTACACTTAGCTACAATACAAAAAAACATGTATTCCTCCATCCAGATTGGTTCTATAGAACATTTAGATAACTATAAACATTTTCCCTAAAATGTCTTGTCACAATGGGTCAGCACCCAGTGCAGCTAAAGGTATGGATTTTAATACAAAGGGAAACAGGATGACTCACACCCGACCTGTTCAGTATCGTAACACTGTGATGTTACAAAACACCTTAGAGCAGTCCCCATCCCATTCCAATAGATTTCCAGCCCGTATCAACCTTTTCTTAGAACAGTGTCCATATCAGGAGGCCACATATTCTTCTGGACTGCTTAAACCTGCAGATAAGGATACCAGCCTCCTACAACCACATGAGGAAGCAACAACTCCCAGCCTGATGGTTTGGGTACCCCATTGCTGTCTACTTCAAAAACAGGTTTTTTATGGCTGTTGTTTTTTTCAATTGGTGTTGGGTTTTTTATTGTTGTTGTTGTTTTTTGTGGCTGTTTATTTTGAAACATAAAAGCAGTGCTGAAGCAGGACATCCATGTTTCCTTCTTCCATCCCTCTGAGTCCAGACAGTGCAAAACATTCCCTTCGTCTCTCATTTGTCCTCTCAGCAATACTTGTCTCCTATATCTTTCTCTCTGGTTCTGTAAAATAAATATCTCTAAGCATATACTTGAAAAAAAAATCTTTATGGCCAAATATCACATATGCAGGTGTGGGTCAGCGCAACTTCATTCCAAAGTGATCCTATATTGCTGTCAAGCATGCAATGAAATACTTGAATGATGATACGTTTCCAATGAAATGATGATGACTTGACATCAGTCAAGACTATGGTCCATGCTATTTGATCGCAAAATAAGAAAATGGAATCTTCAAGGTATATTGAAATGGCTTCCAAAACGTTGTATACTGGTGCAGAAATGCAGTTAAAAATATAGCTGGAGAATCACACATCAGATTTTATTTCTCAGAAGTATTTTTTGTGAGATCTCCCATTATGCCTGCTAGGACTGTTGCTTTGCAGATCAACAGCAGCGAGAAGACAGGATACGTCTTGTTAGCTGCATAATTTCCATTAAAAATTAAAATAAAGCCGGTACTGACTAAGTTGTTCCTGGAACTTGTATACATTTCCCAACCCAGCTGACAACAAACTTCAGCTCTGTTATGCTTCTACGATCTCTCCTTCATTAAAATATGTAAATAAATGATGTGGTAAATTATCTCATGTCTAACTCTTGTCTTGTTATTAATCTAGAGGGAGATGAAGTTCTTGGAACGAGGCAGGAAAGACGGAGAATACAAGACAATTAACTTATCTTCAATTCCACTGAAAACAGGAACTTTTTAAAACATATATTTACTCATTAAAATATGTTTTTCTAATTGCAGAGGAGAGATCCCTTTATGATAATAATTTTTTTGGTTCTTGAGGTGGTAAAGAAAAACATCCTGTATTAGAGATTCCCACAGACTGAAATTAGTCCTGAAGAAGCTCTCCAGAGGCACTAACAGGCAGCAAAGGAATTTTGTTTTTTTTACCCAAATGCTTTAACTCTTACGGAAAAAATAAATATTTCTCACCTCTAAATAAAATTAAAAAACCATATTTGCTATTTATTCATTTCTCACCCAAAATATTGTTGTTGCCAATAGGCACTCCTTGTCCTAAAGAGCTTGTAATTTATGTTTGCATATGATGGATGGGATGGGAGAGAAATATGGAAAATTGAAGAATAATGACTACAGAAAAAGATTCCCACGAGCCCTTTGGTTTATTTTGCATATGTCAAAATAACATGACATACAAACATAAATCTGTGTGTATGTTGAATTAAATACATGTAATATGAAATATTAGCCATGGTTTGACTAAATCTATGTGTAAGTATGTGCTACCCATGCCAGCCTTGTTTGTGGGCAGAGGACTCACAGCAAGAGTGGAGAGGCAGTGAAACTGGGACAACAAAAAGTTGATGTGAAGGAAACAGAGGATGTTAGGGAGAAGGAGGAGGAGTGGATGTGACTGGGTCCAGGGAGATGGGTCACAGGACAGGGAGACGGATAAATGGCAGAGGGAGAAATGAGGACACCCTCCTGTGAGTCAGGAACAAGGAGAGCAGGAGCCTCTCATGTTACCCCGCAGCCTACAGCCATCAAATGCTGCCAGCATGTCGAGAAGCTGTACAGAAAAGGATCTCATGGAGCAATCACTGAAAGTTCTCTCAGGCAGAAGGAATATGTGTTCTATGACTATCAATCAAATGCCAATTAAATAATACAATATAGTCAAGTCACACACAGTGCACTCAATAAAATCTTCTCAGGTGATGTGAGAATAGACAAAAATATTCATGCTGACAGACCAAATGAAAAAGAGAAAATGAAATCCCAGCATATTTCTTCTGTAGTTACACAGACTTGGTGTCTTTCATTAGGAATCTCTTTGCTCTCAAATGAAAGGGAGCTCATGAGAGCAGGGGAGCCAGGCTTCATTTCAGAAAAACGCTCCTCTGTGTCATTGAAAAATGATGGTTATGTGCATACACACACACATATACACACAAACAGTTTCCAGTCATGTTGCCTACAAGAGCAGACATCTGCCTTTACATCTGAAAATGACCAAATAGTGCCAGTTGGCATTTTAGTTGGCAAAACATGCACAAGTAGGGCACAGGCTCAGAATGGTTGTTAGCCCATTGAAAATGTGATGAAAATGTGCGCGCATGGGTGGCAGGAAAATATTTAATCATGATGGTGAAATACAAAATGCCTGTAGTTTAAGAGACCATCTTAGGAAGCTTATTTAACCTAGTAAAAAAAATCCAGAGTGCTTTGTAGCTTCAAAGGAGCAAATATGGGGCTGGTTGTTCAGGCAGGATGAGTGGGAAGGATCACAAAGAAAGGTGTTTCATCCTCTCAGTGTCCAGCACAGAAATAAGCAACCCATTCCACTTGTGCTGGGTCAAGGAAGTCTTGTCGCAGCTACCATCTTTAACCCACACCAGTAACCCAGGTCCCCACGGATGGAGAAGGGCCTCTCCTTCCTTCCCGATGTGAGCTTCTGCATGTGACTGCAGAACACTCTTCAGCCTCTACCTCTACGCAGTTTCTTTGACTTCTGGGGCTTTCAGAGAGCAGTTGGGAAAAGAGGGAAGGGAAATAAGAACAGTTGTTTTTCCTTCCATAATGTAGAGATGACAGCATTTGAAAAGCTGTTCTATGGCTTCCCACCCTATCTCAATCAGAGGGTGCTGTGGGGGCCCAAGGCAACTGTCACATGTCTGTGGGTTGACTGCATCACTCTATAGCCTCTCTCAGCTGTAGCAGTCTCTTTCTGTAATGGCCTCTCTCGACCAGCCCTGCTGCATTTTGCAGCCACCTGGAGCACTGCAGTCTCCCCCTGGTGAGACAGAGACTTCTGCACCGCATGAAATACTGTAGCAATAATTCTACAAGGTATGACAGCAAATGAATACGTTCTCTTGTTTATTCTCTTGACACAGATTGTAAGAAGACAAAATGGCATGATGCTAAATTAATTTATTTTAATGATTTTGATTATAACAAATAGGGGAAATGATACAAGCACAGTCCTATGTAATTAGACAGCAATCTTGTGCTTTTCTCCAAGTGCTGCAGCCTGCCTCTGAGATGAAGAATAATTTCTGTTTCTAGAGGCCTAAAATTACTTTTCAAGACACAAATCAAAATAATTTTCTCTTGTGCCTAATGTTTTTGAATTCTATGCAACATTAATATAAAGTTATTTACAAAGCTCCTTATCTGCAACCAGCCCTGCAAAAGCATTTTGGATAATGCTCAAAACATGTTAAAACATAAAACATTATTAAAAGTGCCCATCAAAGAGCTGCAGTAAAAGCTTAGATGTTGGGGATTGGTATCGATTTCACTTGAAACCATGAAGCTGATTATATATCAAAGCAGTGAGAGTTTTAAGCAACTAAAATGAAAACCTGAAGTGGCATCAAAATGTCATCATTACAGAATTAAGGGCAGTGATTTCTGTAAGCACATGAGGAAGAGAAAAAGAACATTTCCAGAGGGTTTCAGGTATATCAAATGCTACTGTAGAGAGCTTGCCACAAGGTGGTTCATTGCTGTCAGAGCATTTTAAAGATTAGAGAATTTAAAATACAACTGTTTTTCATTGTTGTCATTATTGGTGGTTGTGGTTTTTCTGGTTGGTTTGGGGTTTTGTTAGTTTGGCTGGTTTGTTTTGGTGCTTCATTTTGTTCAATATTTAATTTCTTTCTGGTTCTGTGCTCAAAAACTCAAATTTGAAAAACTGTCATGGGGTTTGCTCCTATTTCTCCATTCTTTCTTAATTCTCTTCTAGAAAACAAAATTCAAGACAGAAGCAAGAAAAAGCATGAGAAGGGTAATAATAATAATATTAAGAATGAATTATCTAAAAAGGCCTTCCACAAAAGCCGTGCCTTCTTTCCTAGAGAGTGCAGACAAAAAGAGGTTTACGTTTTGGATGAAAAAAAAATGAAATGCTTAAGAAAAATTTAAGAGATCAAAAATATTCACATTGTGGCACTTTTGATCATTTTTGGAAGTCCATTTTTTGCTTTTTTTTTTTTTCCTGTTCAAATAGTGTGAGAAGCAGATTTCATTTTACTATTCGTGCCTTCTCTTCTTTGTGTGGCAGCGGTAAGCCCAGGCACAGCCAGCTAATCAGAGCCCCATTCAGCCAGGCACTGCATGAGTGGTAGCAAAGTTGTTTTAATTTGTAAATTTGACAGTAAAATAAGGGGTTCTTTTTGCAGATTGGACAGAAAGGACACAAGACAGGCAAAACACAAATCTGTAGAGAGACTCCAAGCAGGCAAATCAAGGGCAACCCCTTCAGTGGCAAATTTAATCATTCATCATCAATCCAATTTAGGTTGTGTGGAATATTAGGAGAGAGCAGTCGCTTCTATTATATGGAGACAAAGAACTACATTCAAATTAAGCTCACTTAAAAACAAGAAGTAAATGATTGTTTCCATCCTGTCTGTTTCTAAAGATTCACATCATGTTGCACCAGCTCACTGGAAAAAGGAGATTCTGTGTTTAAATGACGCCATGACTCTTGCAGATAGGTAATGGTTTTGCCACCATTACTAACCCTACCTAACAAAGAGATTTCTCCACAGTAGGTTGCTACTTATATTTCACATTTTTAGGGAATCTAATGGCCTAGAGGAACCTGTGACTATGAAGAATGTGTGGGTCTTTGCCAAGTCTCTTTGTCAGAACAGATCATTGGCTTTGGTTACTTTCTAGGCAATTTCTCTACTGGCTTGAATTGACTTTTAATTCTAATCATTATTCAGCTAACAATGGAGGGAAGTGGCTTGGTTGATTTCTCCCTTCTAAGGCTTCTGTAGAAATCAAATTTGCAGCTGAGCCAGCGCAAGGCATATTCCTTACTTTGTATTCTTCACTTCCATCCCTCTCCTGCTCTGCTCTGAGGATTAGCATGCAATTCTGCTGGTGAATCGGCTTTCTACTGATCCTCTCCTTAGGGAGAAACTTCCTGAATAAACCTCTTAAAATACAAGCAGGAACAGTCTCATTTCAAGGATCAGTGACAATTCTGAAAAGACCAGTAAGAGAAATTCTTCAGGACTGCTTAATTGTGTTAGAGAGTATCTGAACCAACCACTCACTTCAGGCTACTCATTTTTGCTGAATAATTTCACATTCAAGTAATTTTAAATGTGACCTCCAGTCTACCAAAGCACCCCAGGCTCTTCTGCTTTTATATTACAAACATCCTACTTCTTGAAGACAACACAGTTACGCATTTTTTTGAGCCACGATGAAAAAAATATTGAGGCAAGCGAACTGCAAATGGAGCTACTTTGTCACCAGAGGAAACCTTACACAGAATTGGTAGACCTGATCATTTCAGATGAGAGGTGGTTGCTTATACACAGAGTCTAAGGACTGGCTGTGGTAGAAATTGGAAGTGCCAGTTTTTCTTTCCAAATGTGCCTTTAATGTGCAGCGTGCTTCTGTATATAGAAGACATTAGCATGCATGTAGCCTCAAGAAAACAGTAAAGGGGGAGCTTGGATATTCACTGCAAATTATTTCCTGACACTACAAAGGTCTGGGATTTTTTTGGCACCAAAGTACTGCTATGCAACCCTGTGATTTGCCTTTTCTCCTCAGTGATTCACAGTGACAGACTTTTAAACAGAATTACATCCCCGTAAGCAGTCTCCTGTGCTCTGGAGATGGGCAGGATGGCACAGATGATAAGGAAACATGACTGGAATACAGACATGACTGTCCTTGCTGTTTGGCTTCCACACGCAGATAGGTGTACAGCTTTTTTCCAGCAATGAAAGAACACTGTGTGCTCTTGATGCACTTTATTTCTGAAGCAAAACATTATGTTTGTGAGTGTGCAACAAAAGGGGGGGAAAAGGCTTAGAAAAGGAAATCTAAATAGGCCATTTCTTCTGAAAGGATGAAGTTTTCTGTTCTCATGAGATAGGACCTTTAAGGCAGCTCAGCTCTTTCACAAGCCCACTGTTGCTATGCAAGAATGCTCCCATTACGGGCAAGTATTATTCTATCCAGTCTCATCCCTTATTCCTCTGCCGTGAATTCATAAATGAGAAGCAATATAGCAATATGCTTTTTGTAAGGAGCTTTCAGAATATGAAGTCCTACTGTCACCACACACTGCAATAGAATAAAAACATCAAACTCTTTTTGAGCATCAAACCTGCTGGAAGGGCAGAAAGATTAGTTGTCTTTTAGGTTAACACATAGTCTGGAACGTACCATAGACACCTCTCTGCAAAATCAGTCTGTCTATAGGGAAGATAACTTGGTTGTTTTGTGTCCTTTACAGATAAAAACACTTCATGGCTACAAGAAGGATGAAATAGATAAGCTTTCAGATGGCCAGAAGCCCACCTATGGCACTCACTGACATTCAATATTAAAGAACTGCTGAATGTTTGGTGTCTTTTGGGGTGTTTGTTCCATGCCCTGTATATACATATACAAACAGAAAAAAATCCCGGTATCAAATTATGCACTGATATTGGTTCATCTGCTTTTTGACAGGACTGGCCATTTATAAATTTATAAGACAGTCAATCTCAAACCTTAAATCTTTTCCTACCTTGCTTCCCGATCTAGGATGTTACAGACTTTCCACAGTGCCAGCCAAGTAACTGAGTGAGCAGTGTGGAGTGAATTCAACACAGAGAATTCGTAATTAGCCTCTGTGGCTCTATTGCCAACAAGCCTTTAATCATCAAAGATTCTTTCTGAAGAAATTTGGATTTTACCCTTGGTGCATAAGATGAAAGATCTTCTTGCACTCATAAAATTTATAAGACTGTATTATTAATTTATTTTCCCGTTTCTTACAATTTTTCCATGATGCAGCATATGATTCAAATGTGAACTTGCTTATGGTTAGACACACTGTGGCTCGTACTGCAATAGCATGGAAAGATCACCCATGAAAAAAGAAAAGGGGCAGGATGGATGCTTTTGACACCACAGGATCTTTCTCAAGGAGAGGATTAACAGAAATCTCTGAGGTATGTCTGTCTTTGTATGGGGAATGTGAAGCCAGGCTCCTAGGCTTGGATCTGACCAAAGACCTTTGTCCATCATGGTCACAATTCTGGGGGCCTTGGTCCTCCAGAGTTGAATCCAGGAATCAGTGAGCTTTTGTCATTGGGTACCTTCCAAAGGGATCCCAAAAGGCCAGTTTGTTTGATCCAGGAGCTGTCTAAAACTTTCATGAATCAAATTTTGGGCCTGATCTCTCAGCTTTGCATTGAGATGTATCTGTAACCCAGATATGCAGCCTGGAAGAAGGACCTGTAGGATAACCGCTCTTATCTTCTGCTTCAAAAAACTAAGAAGGGCACATGCCTGAATTTATTTCATGTGGTAGATACAGCTCAAGATCAACCCCTTTTGTATAGCTCTTGGAGGACATAGAGACTTCATGCGCGAATGTCTTATCTAGACTAAAGACTAGGCAGATCTCCCATGACAGGTTTCCATAAACAAATGTTGCACGCAATTCAAGAATTCTCGGCAAAGTTTTGACTGTTCTTAGCATACATTTCCCTTCTTGCTCTAGACTTAATGACTAACTGAAGATAAGGTACAAAACGAGTGGAAGCAAGCTAGAATCTAGGATTTCTCTTCCTAAATAAGCGGACCCCAGGCCATGCTCTCCCTGACCCATAGAACTCAGAGAACACAGAGAGTGAGATTCATTCTGTCTAAAACCTGAACATCTGATCTTGGCCTCAGATACTTTCAGTTACGAAGAAATAGGTGCTCTTAAAAATGAATTGTTTGCTATTTCTTTCCCCTGATAGTGGCAGCAGCAGCCAGCAGAGTTCCTTTTTAACTCTTACAGGAAAGCTCCTGTCCTAGTTCAGGCATTTCAGTCTAGGTCGAATGAGAAAAAGACACCTATTTCTTCAGCCTGCTTGAGGACAGAATGTGGACACATATATAACTCAAGGCTTCTGAGGAATTACCAAGCTATTTCAGCAGAGTAAAGTGGCACCAAATTCGAGGAAGGAACCTACAAATCACAATTTTAAGCTACTACTGAAATCTGAAAAAAAGCACACATTTGAAAAAATGCCCCAGTATTGAGCTGCAGTTTGGTTTACTATGTTCAATTAAATGACTCGTAGTCATCAGAGCTTCATTTTTCCTCTAAGTCTCTGAGGCACAAATCCAGACAGACTATGTTCACATCAGTTCTCTCTTTCAAAGATTATGCTAAGAAGATCAAGATAGTCATTTACAAATGCATCCAGCAAACAGAACTTATGAGGAATTTATTTCCAAGACAAACAGGAGGTCAGAAATAATCAGAATCTCACTTTCTTGCACTTAAATAGAGATAAGTCAAAGATGTGACTCTCCAGGTAGTGATGTCTAAAATACCCTTTAAAAATAAATAGAAGGTTTCCACTAGATTATTCCATTTTCCTCAAGCTACTTAGCTGGGATTATGTTATTGTTTCTCCTGCAGCTGCCTTCTCCATGGTGAATTTCTCCTCGAAGATTTTCTTTCTCCTGCATATCTTCTATCATTCATATTTCATTGTCTCACTTTTTGTTTGAAATTTTCCTTTTTCTTGTTATTTTTCTTAGAAGGATTATTTCACTTCTGCTTCTCTTTTCTGCTCTTCCTTTTCCCACTTTACTATTGTAATCTTGCCCTTGGTAAGCTCCTGTCTACCAAACTACTACCAAAGCTCGGATGGACAAGATCTCTCTCTGGGGAACTGCAAACACACTTTCTACTGTCCATTAACACTATGATGAATGATGAAGTTACTGAAGTTCAGAGGACAGTTTTTCTAGGACCCTAAAATTTAGAAGCAAACTGGATGAGTGAAACTAGCATTTCTCCTTTTTCAGTTTCTTTGCAGTTTAATCCCTTCACTCTACACTTTTTTTAGCTGTATCCTCTGGCTTCTTCTGGATCTCTTTTTCCCAGTAGTTCCTCCCTCCCTTTTAAGACTGGACAAGTGGCAAAGACCCTTTCAAACTTTATGGGTTTTCATGCCCCACATCAACATGTAACTTGTTCTTTCTTACGAAGCATATCTGTTTGAGTGCCTCATCTCTGGCCCTACAGAACACCAGGACGCTGTAGGAGGGCAGAGTCTGCACTCTGTGCTACTCTTCCTGAGTTCATTATGAGCATCTCCTAATCTTCCTGTGTTCACAGAAAAGTCAGGTGCAGAAGTGAAACATTTATGTAAACGACCTGCTCCAGCAGTTTTTCCTAAATGTTACCTATTTTGCCTTGTCTTAAGAAAGACTCAAACACCCATGTCCACTCCCAAGAACGTTTCTGAGTTATCAGCTTATACGTTTATGTCTACAGACACATTTTCTCCTCCAACATCCAAAGACAGCAAAAGTTAAAATGGTAAAGGTTGTCTCCAAAATAAAATATCCTCCTGCATGAACTCATATGACCTGTTCTGACAAGCAGAAGTCCATCACTCATTGCTCTTGTCTGTGTACATAAACCTGCTGAAGGTGAGCAGGGACACCAGCAGCTCCTGGACAGCCCGAGCTCCCCAGAGTGCCTGCTGGCAGCACTACGTGCTCACTACTATCTGTGCCTCATTGGTAATTTCTGAGAATACAGCATTAAGAAAAGAATCTACCATGTATCAGAAAGTGTGGGAGGAGAAGTATTTTTATATAAAATTAGTAAAAAAAAAAGTCCTCTGAAGTGTTTGGCTGAAGTTAGTAGGAAAGCTGGCAGTTTATTAACCATGGGAGGTTGCCCCAGTTCTTGGAAGAGAGAGAGTATCAGGCTTGTGAAGCACCATGTATGTCAGCCTGGGAGCTGCCAGTCCCCAGAGAATCACTGCCACAGCCCAAATCCACAAAAATGAGTATTATGCAGACACGAATTTAAAGCGCTGAAAACCAGAAAGTGAACTCAACTGCTGCTTGAAGGAATGAAGGAAGGTTAATCCAGACAATTACTCATTACTGCGCATAGATGCATACAGGCATGAGAAAATGAGGAATCACCACAGAGAGAGAAGGACTGGACTGCCCATTTGAGAGCAGATTTTTGTAATGCCAGAGACCTAGTTCCCTTGGAAAGAGAGAGGCTCCTGAGCAGGCAGAAGGGAATTCCTCATTCTGTTTGGACACTGCACTGCAGCACAAGCCTATGCTGTGGTCTAAAGCTAGAGAGTCTTAATTGCTTCCTGAATTACACTTATTATAAAAGCCCTGATTCATTTCTCCTTTGTGTTGCAATTTGAGTCAGTGCACAGTTTTTGCTAGTGGCAGGCTTGCCTGGGGGTATCAGGCCTAGAACCCTTCTACAGTCTTTGTAGCTAGCCAGCATTCACCAGAAAACAAAGCACACTCTCCAGAAATCCATGATGCAGCAAGGGAATTTATTTCTGCAACAATCCATTCTGGTCACAATGCTCATGTCCGCTACTTTCTATGTAACCATCCTTGCCTAATGGGGATCCTATTTTAAAAATAATTCAATTATTTCTTTTATCCCTAATCCCATGAAAATTATTCCTGAGACCAGCCCTGGATGGTAAGAAAATTTCTCTTGATGTTGCACCTAATTCATTCATCACTGGATTATTCCTCTTCATGTCACCCCTCTCTCTGAGCTTTATCAGTGTTTTCTTTCTTGGTGTTTGCAGATAATAACTAGCACCTCTCTAGAGAGAACCAAAACTGGACTGTTTTAAAGAGAGAGTGCTGTACTGACTGCACATGGGATATATTTGGGCATTTAATATCTGGGTCTTACCTTACATAGGTACTGTTTGCAACTGCAGCTGTCTCATATTCTCTTGGAGGAGAGACATCTGGGAAGGCTGGAGAGTTGGGCAGAGAGAAATGTTATGAGGTTCAACAAGGGCAAATGTAGTCCTACACCTGGGGAGGAATAACTGCATGCATCAATACAGGTTAGGGGCTGAGCTCCTGGAAAGGAGCTCTGAAGAGAAGGACCTGGGTGTCCTGGTGGACAACAGGTTGGCCACGAGCTGGCAGCGTGCCCTTGTGTCCAAGAAGGCCAATGGCATCCTAGGGTGCATTTATAAGAGCATGGCCAGAAGGTTGAGAGAGTTGATCTTCCCCCTCTACTCTGCCCTGGTAAGGCCACATATGGAGTACTGTTTCCAGTTCTGAGCTCCTTGGTTCGAGAAAGACAGGGAAATACTGGAGAGTATCTAGTGGAGGGCTGCAAAGATGAGTAGGGGCCTGGAGCATATCCCTTGTGACGAAAGGCTGAGAGACCTGGGGCTGTTCAGTCTGGAGAAGAGAAGGCCAAGAGGAAATCTTATCAGTGCTTATAAATATCTAAAGTGCAGGTGACAAGTGGATGGGGCCAGGTTCTTTTCAACAATGCACAGTGACAGAACAAGGAGCAATAGGAACAAAATGGAACACAGGAAATTCTGTTACAAGCATGAGAAAGAGCTTCTTTCCTTGAGGGTGACAGAGCACTGGAACAGGCTGCCCAGAGAGGTTGTGGAATCTCCTTCTCTTGGAGATATTCAAAACCCGCCTGGACACTTTCCTGTGCAATTGGCTGTAGGGAACCTGCTTTAGCAGGGGATTGGACTAGGTGATCTCCAGAGGCCCCTTCCAACCCCTGTAATTCTGTGTCTCTATGAGAGCAGAGGATAAAGATGCACAAAAGTGCATACAGGCCATTGTCTGCAACAGCACGGCTTTCATTTTAAAATTATACCTCTGCTCAATGTTCTTCTGTCCCTTTGGAGGAGCTCAGTTTATTATTGGTTTTCTTTTTTATGCCCTACCTAAGGAGAATTTATGATGCCCAGGGCAGGCATCTGCTCTTCAGCCCTCCACCAGCATCTGCCTTGGGCTGCTTTCCCAACAGGTAAGCAAAGTATCTCAGAGCTGTACCAGCACTGTGTTCTCCAGATGGGCATTCCCCATTCTTCTCTCTAATGAATATGAATCGGCAAGGTTCCAATTTAAAACAAGCCAAAACTCTAAAATAGAAGAGGGATGAACACTGTAATATCAAAATATCCCAACAAATATCCTCTTGCTCAGCACTTGCCTGACCTTAGGAGCACCTGAGTTCACTGAACTCACCTGAACTCACCCTGTCCCTTCTGTATTTCCTTCAAGTGCACCAAAAATTGCTGCTGTGCACTATGGAGATCTTCCACACCTTAACAGTTGATGCTTTTCTCCTATTCCATCTCTTTTCTGCCAGAAACAGGCAGAGCCATGCTTAAACCTTCTCAAGATCTGAGCCCCATTCTGAGTCCTTTTAACACCCGCTAGTAAGGCTGTGACTCCACCTAAGACACTGGGAGCCACTGGGCTTGTCAAATACCACGTTCAGTGCTTGTTTAGTGCTAGGGCAGTGAGCGTGGTCCTTCCTCTACAGGTTCCCCCCATTTCACCTACCTCCTTTCCAAGCTTCCTCCTTCCCAGCCAGTGCAGCTACTCTGCCAGGCTGCAGCAGGAGATGGATCCTTCAGAATAAAGGCAAGCTGGAACCCCCATGCTTCTACAGCCCCATGAAGGCACACTCATACATAGCAGGGAGGGGCCAGCCCTGCTGCCCTCTGGACAAGGGATCCAATTCAGGTCGTGCTCAATTTAGGTACTTGCTTGCATTACTGCTAAGAGCACTTGCATGCTATATTACCCACAGTCGTTGTCTTATAACATCTATAAGGGAGCTTTTTAATTTCTGTTTCATCTCAAGCAGCACCCAGGCCACCAAAACCCCATGAAAACACATCACACCGCTCAGTTTCCTTCATGCAGTTCTCTTTGCCTCCTGGGATCTAAAGCCCTGACCTTCCTCGCCAACACCCTCAGGCCCAGCGATGTCAGTCACCCTTCTCTCCAGCTATCTAATGGGCTACCATAATGAAGTTAAGCTGACAGCAATTACTCTCAGGATCGCTACTTGTATTTTTTTTTTAGACCCGTGGAAGAGTTTATGAGCTGCAAGGCTGCCATTTTCCCCACAGCTATACCATCTGGTCTAGTGAATGATGCAGACCTTGTCTCGCTCATGTTCGGAAGGCACTGACAGCTACAATACAGGCTCATCTAAAGTACACAAGTAATTGTCAACTGTGTTTAGTAACTTTGTATGAATTTTGGAGAAGGTAGATGGAAAATATGGAACAGGAAATTATTGTTGTGACTAGAAACTCAGAGCTGAAAGGCAGGCAGCTGTAGGTAATCAAGATGGAGAGCTACTGCTGTGCCATTTTAGAATTGGCAATTTGCAATCGAGAGATACATTTTTCTATCCTGCCAGCTGGAGCCTCTTGGCAAAGTGGCTAAGTTTTTTGAAACTAAACAAATTAATCTTTCTTATTTTTCCCCAGAGTTTTGGGTTTTACCTCAAGAGGTTTGATCTAAATCTTTTTCTCACATCTGACTAACAAAAGACTTATTAAAAATGAAAGAGAACACGAGAAAAATAGGAAGAAGTACAAGCGTTCCTCTGTATTCAGCACATCAACTGCTTTTTGAACATTTGAAATCTGAGTGGTTCTGAATTTTTTTTATTTTCCATTCATGAAAATAAACAATTTTACATCAACGCAGTTACCACTCCAGTTTACATTCCTATGAAGAAGTGCAGAGCTTTGATTTGTCTCGTCCCACCGTATATAATCAAGTAATAGAAAAAATAGTTACCTTATTTGTAATACTCTGACAAAGGAATCATTCTCCTTGGTCTTCTTCAAAAAACGTCTTTTATTTTTAGTGAGTTTTGATACATAGTTTGAACATACGACATATGATCGTTAAGCAGCATAGGCTTATTTTTGATTTTCCATTTTAAAATATAATGTAATGCCACTATTATTTTTCTCAGTAGATTGTGTAGACAAAATAATTTTCTGATTAAGATTAGCTGAACAAAAAGTCTTAATGTTTAAATATATATTTCCCTTGGTGTTGGTGTTTATGACATACTCTTTCAAACATGGAAATCCTTTGTCTTTACTACAGATAAATAATAGTCTTTTGCTGTGTATGATACCTAGCTGGGTGTGATTTCACAGCCATTTTGTCACCTCTACCACATCTGCAGCCCACCAGACATTAGCCCTGAGTCTCTAAAGCACATGCTAAAATTTGGATGAGCATGTTTAAAAGCAATTTCCTTACTCCACCACTATGTTCAAACACATGCTTTTATACTAATGTAGTTTGCTGAATGGATGTGACGAATAGCCTGACTGCAATGTCCCAAAACATCTGTTCTCAGGAGAATTAGGTCATGTAGGTTTACAGAGCTTGAGGGAAAGGAAAAAATTACAAATGTAGTCTAACCTATTACCCAGACCTGGTGTTTGCTTTAGAAGAATGCAGGATACGCAGGACTTAATGGGATCAGAACCTTTCTAAAAGTACTCAGGGGATACTTAAGTGTCAAGATTGTTCAGATGACCATGGAGATCTCTCCTGACCTCTGAGCCTTTGAAAAATAACAAAAATGAGTTTGCATGAATTTGTCAATGAATTAAGAGGATGGCATTGCAAAAACACCCAGAATTTGACTATTCCAGCTATATTGGAAACAGTAGTCACCTTGTGTTGTGAGCTATTTTGAAATGGAGTTTGAACAATCAAGGAAACTATGAATCTTTCATGTTAAGAGGGGGTAAGTCATACAACTGAGATTGAATTTCCCAACTCCTGTGACCCTTAAGGCTGCTATTCAAGGACCTCTTCAAAACTGATATGAAGAGCTTGTTCTGAATAAGATTTGGATACCCATTCTTTCCTTTTTGCTCTGTTCAATTGGAAGCACATTTTCCCATAGCAATGACTGTTATGTTCCATCTCTTATTTTCTTCTCATGTAGCCATCATAACTGAAAATAGTGAAGAGAGAGAGAAAAAAAAAACACGTGCTTATCTTCCTATCTGGGTCTTCTTGGGCCCCAGCAGTGTCATCAGGAAGGAAGACCTCTGTGTACTGAATCCTCTCCAACAGCTCAAGTCTTCAAGTCATCTTTGTCAAAAGAAAAATCTCATCAAAGCAAAATTTCAAAAGAAGAATAATGTTATTTTCAGCATGGAATGAAAGATGTCTCTTTCACTTAAAGGCCTCTTCCCTGAGGTTGTTAAAAAAAAAATAATAAAAAAATTCTTTTCAAAACGCTGTATTGTGTATTGAAAAAAAAAATATGAGGAACGCAGCCATGTTGAGAAAAACCACTTCAAATTTAAAACTATTTTTCTAATCACACAGTATTAGACTTTAGACTACTGCTGTTTTACATGTTCTGGAAAATCAGGTATTTAACATTTTTAATAGCTAATGTTTTCATTACCTTTTTAATATTGTCCAATACCATCTAAAATACTTAATGTCATCTAACCTGTCTAAATTATTAAAAAAAAAAAAATCAAAATAAAATAACCTTTCTGATCTCCTTGCATACAGAATTTTTCCTCAGATGCTGTATGACCACTGTATTCTCACTCATCACTTGAATGCTAACATGTAGTAAAGAAGTTCCACAAGAAGAAGAGTGATAAATGCAGTAAGAGGTATGATGTATTAAGCACATGGAGTATGAAATGCAGTTTACTGTCCTGTAAAATAGGTGGTAATACTCCTCCTCCTAACAAGCAGAGAAGCTGTGAATCTTTAGCCTGAACTCAGCATCCAGGAATAAGATCCTGGAGGGCGAGAAGGAGTTACGGTGTCATGACATGAGCTGTTGTGCCAGGCTGATGGGTGGAAAAACAACTTGTTTCCATCAGCTTTGGGAGGCAGCTTCCACAAGCAGAGAGGGGCAGAGAAGCTGTTTATGGAAGAGGAAGAGAGATGAAAAATGAAGATGGGGAATTAGATTAAAAAGGAGATCTCTGAGAGCCTAATTTGCTTCTCAAAATCGTTGCTAGGGCCAAAGTTTAGAGCCAAGGTGCTGAGGCTTCAGCACTGCGTTGAATTGAGATCATTTCACCTCACAGGTGCAGAGAAATGTGCATTTACACAGCAAATCCTGGCTGGGATGAGAGAGAAATGTCTTCTGGGAGATTCTGTCAGAGTGAGAAACAATAGAAGTAATCGTAAAAATGAATAAAATGGCTGATTTGGTGAAATTATTTATGTTCCAGCTAAGGCAGGCCTATTCCTTTATCTATGGCTCTAATTGCTGAACTATGGCATATTTTCATGATGTCAGTGCTCTGATGCTCAATCCCTGTTGCACCTCCTGAATCAACAGCTCCAAAACCCGCTCAAGCATTCTTTAGTGCAGATTTAGGTCTTTAACTGTGGAAATAAATCATGATTAAAGAAGTGTTCTGAGTTCTTTGATTGCATACACCTTGAAACAAATAAAGTGGGTTTTATTTATTGGGCTTTGTGGGCTTAACACTCTACTGAGATGTTTTAGGCAAGAAGGTTCATATGGCTTGGGGTGTAGGAACAGAGAAAAAATAGACTGACTAGTGTGGTTATACTACCTATGTATGTCAAAAACAGCTTTTCAGATCCTGAAAGCAGAAAGTTGAAAAATTGTACCAGATTCATAAAGAGACAACAAAATGATTATAAGATAAAATATAAAACATAATTCCTAATGAAAGATTCAAAGAGCTTAATCAAGTTTGATTATCAAAAAATGCCACAAGATGACTTCTTCCCTGTCAAGCCATCTCCACTGGGATGAGAACATAGGTTCTTCAGCCCAGCAGATGAAAATGTAAGTGGATTGCTACCCCTGCCCAGATGTGAAACAAAGATCAAGTTTTTAAACTGTGGGCAATTTATGACTGGAAAAACATATCCAAGGTGATACATTTCGCTGGAGACCTTTAAACAAACACTTTGACTAGAAGAGATGAATCAAATCAGAATTAGCAGATCTTTGTTGCATTGAAGACCACAACATAAGATTGCTATTGTACCTTTTGAGCTAAGAAACTATGGGAAAAAAAAGAATCCTAGAAATGAAAAGCCATATTCTTAGGCAGTTAGGTTCCATTTAAAGCTGCCTGAGCCAACAAGAGTTTGACAATTTACAGGTGCTGGGTGTTTACTTTAGACCACTTGTCTATTTTCCCTCTGTGGTCAGCCACAAGGATGGCATCTCCAGCAGATGACTCATTTAACACTAAAACAGGCCAGAGGAATTGTCCCTCAGAAATATTACACTCAGTATAACCTCAGACAGAGCCTAACTGTCTGGCTATCTATCCTGCTTTTAGATGATTTAGTTTAAGCGCAATGAATGCTACGCTTTTCTCTGAATATACTCATATGAGTGGAATTTTTAGATTGCACATTTTCTTGGATTAATCTCTTTGAGACAAAGAGAGAGCTTTCATATATCAATAGAAGCCTGAAGGTGCTTTCACTCTAGAGATAATGTTCCAAGGCATTATCAAATTTAAATGATACAAGGTTTTTATAGCTTATTCTGCTATTAAGTTACATGTCTTTCTCCAGTGACTCTGGAATGTCTCGGCAGAGATGTACAGCACAGTTGAGGGAAAAGTCCTCTGTAAATATTTTACATTAACTTTATTGAACATAGTCTGGGTTTTCTTCTGAAGAACTGAAACTGACATCAATAGAAGATTTCCCTGAGAAAATAATGAAGTATTCGGGCCTTAGTTCTGTTGCAATTCTCAAAAATAATCTGTTTTTCTCTTTTTTCTTATTAAAGATATCTTAGATACATCATACGTATTTAACAAACGCAGGTCAGTATGGACTATACCATATGTTCCATAGACATGGGCAAGCTGAAACTAGTTTTGTTACTGGTTTCAGAAAAGGGAAGATAAATATGTAAAATGAATCTGCTTTGTAGTGAAGATACTTGAAGTCTTATTGAGAATTCAAGCAGTGCAAAGATAGAGGGTAGACTATTTCCTGTTCTATACTCCTTAGAAAAGATATAAGCCTGCTTACCATCATAATGTTGTTTGCTTTGCATTCTGTAAGTAAAATAGTAAACAGGTACAATATCACTCAAGAAATGATACAGCCTTTTTTTTTTTCCTCCTGGGATTAAGTAGTCTTTCACTTTAAGGTGATTGGTTTCGATCTACAAGGTGTTTGTCGAAATACACAAAGGTCACTACTATCTTTTGATTCTTCTGTGATTCTCGAGTGCTTGTGTGAAAGGAATTCTTGGCTTGGCTCCATTTCCAAAAAGAGATGCTAACAAGCATTGATGGGTGCAATATGGAAGCTAACAACTACATAGACCTGGAAACAGGACTCTTGGCTGCTGCTATGTTTTCTTCTTGGCAACGCTCAAGACTACTTTGCAGGCAAGCTAAGAGAAATGGGCTAAATCCCAAGCCTGCTCTAGTCTCTCAACAGACAAAGGATTCTGCTTGTTGTGAGTCCCATACTGACAACTTTGCTGACTTTCTAATAATATCAGTGACAATGTGTTTCAATTCTGCATGCTCACCACCCTCAAATTGTTTCACTCTTCTCAAAAATCTGATACTTGCTCATCTGTGTTTTTTTTAAAAGACCTTACAGGTGATATGGAATATTGTTTGGTTAAGCCCTCAAATAGACATGGCAGGGATACTCTTCAAAATACAAATTAGAACTTCTACGTATTTTTTGAACCTAGAGAGTTTATCTCTAAATACTTTATCTCCCGTGGTACCCAGTGTGCCTCACAGCTACTTCAGTGTATTGCTGAAGCACAGTTTTGTTTTAAAAAGGAATACAATTGCCTTCAAACAGTTATTCTTAAAATGCCTCATTGTCCTGCCTGGCCTGATATTGTGCAATTCATGTTTTGCATTGACCCTTTCTGCCGTTGCAGATTGGTCAATTCCCTCAACCTTCACTACTTTAAAATCATATCTCAGGGAACTCACATATATATCCATGTCTTATATGTGACAGATTTCATGTTAATTTCACTGGGATCTGATTTTGTCTTTCTGTGCTGACAGCTGGAACATAAACCATATCATGGAATGAGCAAGGACATTCTCACGCCTGAACTGTACAAAAGCTAAAGTTTGCATGATCATAGCTTACGTAGGACGAGGACTTAATTAAATATCTGCCATGTATTTTTGAATTTAGCACTAATATCACTGTGCATTTGGAAGATGCAATAGTAATCTTGAGGGCAAGTAATAATGCTCCTTTTTTATATGGTATATCATAGCAATTGATAGTTGTGCAAAAACTGAACAGTAATTTTTAAATATTTACAAAACATTGTGGAAGTGTGGCTAGAGGTTCCACATTTAGGGCTTCAATCAATTTTGAACTCGAAGCAAAGATTCATCTACCCTGTTTTGTGTGAATAACAGCGCTTATTCTTCCAGTACATAATTAGTTTCCCTACTGTTTGCAGATGAACTAGTTAAATGACATAAAAGTTAACACTTCTCCTAAGAGACTGAGGGTACCTTGTCAACACATTATTTATTTCCTATGCAGGTTCACTCTTTAAATAACATAGTTTAAATAGCATTAGTACAGGTTAGGGGCTGAGCAGCTGGAGAGGAGCTCTGCAGAGAGGGATCTGGGTGTCCTGGTGGGCAGCAGGTTGGCCATGAGCCAGCAGTGTGCCCTTGTGGCCAAGAAGGGCAGTGGTATCCCAGGGTACATTAAAAAGCACATGGCCAGCAGGTCAAGGAAAGTGATCCTCCCTCTCCCTCCCTGGTGAGGCTACATCTGGATTTTTGAATTAAACATTATTTTGGATGAGTACTGATATGGAAATACCCATTTTAAAAGTGTGAGCAATGGGCCACCCTCATACAAGTAGAAATAAGTGCTCTCGCTTTGGACCTGAGGGAAATTTATATATGTCTTCTATGTGACTGACCTACTTTGCTTAGAAGCCTACCTGGCCTCTTTGCCTTTTAATGAAAAGAGATATCCTTTCATTATCTTCAGTTATCAGACCTACGTGTTCCTATATGTAATTACTCTCACAGAGAGACGATCTATTTTCCTGTTGTAAGGTTGGTTTGTCCAACTTCAATTTACAATTATTAAAGTCTGATTTACCTTTCTTTGCAAGACCAAAAAGTTCTCAGGTTTGGTTTTGTTTGTGTGTTTGTTGTATATACATGTGCATCTCCTGTAAGGACACAAGCCATCTCTAAGCCATATCTGCTGTGAAGTAAAAAACAGGCTTCTCCAGTCTTCAGAAATTCCATGTTCTTGAAATGTGAAATGTCAAGGAATTCTTAGCATTGCTGTATGCAGAGATAAAATCATTGTCTTGCTTCTATATGGTACATATATATATGTGTTTATCCCTAAATAGATATGCTAAGGATTAAGTTGGATTTTTCCAGCTGTCACAGGGGACGACTCATAGTGACATGCAAGACTTTGTAACAACACTGGATTTTGCTCAAGACAAGCTCATATGCCTATATGACACTGCAAAGTAGACACTGTTCACCACTTTTAGTTCCTAAGATAATGCTTCTACAATTAGCTCAACTATAACTACATGGCGTTGCACTGTTCTAGAAATCTCTGATTTTAGGACATGGTTTTCCCTCTTTCAGGCACAATCTGTATTCCTGGTTCAGGAAACAAATCATGTTTTCAGTGCTGTTAAAACAGATTTCATGGGACTGAGACCACTAACAAAGTGGTTCAGACTACACTGAAAGAGTGGCCAACTCCCTTTAGTGTTTGCTATTTTACCGTTCTTTATGCTACTCCATTCTTCAGAGAGTGGTGAGGTGCTGGCACAGGCTGCCCAGAGAGGTTATGGATACTCGGTCCCTGGAGGTGCTCAAGACTAGGTCGGATGGGGGACACTGGGCAACCTGGTCTAGTACCAGATCTGGAGGTTGGTGGTCCTGCCTGTGGCAGAGGGGTTGGAACTTCATGATCCTTGGGGTACCTTCCAACCCAAGCCATTCTATGATTCTATGAAACTGGTTGTTTAAATATTGAGTAGCTTTGACAGAGTTAATCTTGAAGGTAATTTGGTTCTATCTAATTTGAGTAATCCTAGACATACTTCTAGCAGCAGTGATGCTCTGTGGGAATGCTATGGCAACATGAAAATGTTGGCTGTCTAGCAGGCTTAGTGCATCCTGTGCACGATCCGTGAATAAACAGAGGATTTTAGTTCCCAGGGTGTCAGTCTGGCACATTTCACAAACACTACATTCAGTTACCAAAAAAAGTCAGCCAGTCATACGGAGAAAGTGCTATAGTGAGTGAGTGATAAACTTCCTGCTGCTAACCCACGTATATACTAACTCTAAGGAGACAGAAATAAATCATGCATTACTTAATTCAGAGGGGAAATATGCTCTCCTTCAGATTTTTATTATTTTCATTCTCATCTGCTTTTCGTAGTTCATACTATTTTTTGTCTTGGCATCTCCTTGCTATTCTATGGGCATGTCAGTATGCTTTCTTTCAGTCAGATGTGATTTCTCTCTGAACCAAAGACTGGAGACATGGTCAATGAAGCACCAGGTTTGAGCTAAAAAGCCCAAAGGGGATATTATTCTGGGGTTCAGTGCATAGGAACACATTCATACTGTTTATAGTCTGCTGCAAATGAGAGCACAACAGTATTTTTGCATTTAGTTCTGTCATGCAGTGATTTTCAATACTTCAAAGTAAATACAAGCTTTACACCCACCTATTGCTTTCCGTCACTGTGTATATCTTAAAAAAGGAAATGTGATGGAATTTATAGGATTATGCTGCTTTTCCAGACAATACCTAAAATTAATGACATGGGAGAAGGCCATTAACAGCAAGAGTTCAGGTTCCCTAGTCACAGAGTCCACGCTTGGAAAGTTTCTACCACTGAGGAGAGAAGTTTGGGGGCAATTTCTAAACTTGACAGGAAGTTATTCCAACACTTTATCACCTTCACTGTTAAAATGTTGAACTATCATCAATCCACTTCTGTCTTTTAGTTATTTGAGCTTATAGAGTCTCAAACTATATTGTCACATGTCAATTTTGTTCTTCACTTGACAGATGTGAACATCTTTCTTGAATGGCATACACAGGTAGAACTGAACTCGCTGTTCAAAACCGGTAGTATCTGAGCTGACCACTCTACCACTCAGGAAAGAAATTCAGCGTTTATCAAAGATAGCTCCATAAAAAATATTAGTTCCACTCTAAGTAACAGTAAAAAAAAAATGCCAATTATCTGTTAGAAATTCTTCGGAGAGAGATGCATAATTAAACGAAAAATATCCTGTCTGTGAATTACTTCTGTGTAAGTAATTCAAGTGAGTAAGCATGGACTACTTTTCAATATGGAAAAGAAACAACTTAAAGAGGACGCGCTGAAAGTCTCAAACTCCAAAATCCTTAACAACATTGATCAGGAGGACGGCACCGTTTGATGTCTTTTCCAATTCACCAACTTTAGTCTTGAAACTCATATGAACCAGGTTAAAAGTAACCAAAGGAAGTGATTCTTCATCTAGCAAGGGGTGGATGAGTGAAACTCCTTGCAAAAGGAAAGGCAAGAAACAAGTTTACATAGGCTCAGGAGAAATAGGGACAAGTAATCTATGCCCACTGCAGAGACAACAAGCTAACTGCACCCCCTGCCACAATGCATGCCATCATTTTGACATTTGATCACTTCCTCACTCCTCAGGTTCTCATTTAAACCCTCTCATCTGAAAACATTTAAATTCCACATCCTGTCTTAAGACCATATGATTTTACATATTTTTTTTTGTTCTCATTTTCACTTAAAACCTCTGGATAAAATTTGACATATAAAACTAATGTTATGATAGAAACCATATAATTATAACGAATGCCAAATGTCTGAATTAGAATGAACTGACATTCAGTATAAAGAGACTTAAAGATTAATGAAGCTTAAGGAAAGAAGCTGCAACTTTTAAAACTGATTATGAAAGAGTAAACTGCATGTACAAATGTGGCTTAAGTTCAACTTGCCATAGACACAGAGAGCTCACCAGGGAAAGTATTCTCTTGTTGAATAAAAAATGAAAACTCAACTCTGCACAAGGTTAAAGATTGTATTTTAATCACGGACTGAAACATCATGATTTACAAAACTGATGGTTAGATTTAAAACCAACCACGTACATCTTTCTGTGGGAATATTCCCCCCACACCCTAGCAGACTAGGGGTTTGAGTGAAGAACAGAGCTGTTCATGTTTGCCTTTGGGACTGAACGGTGATTTCCAGGATGATGACTGATGAGGCAAGAATTCACCTTAGATGCTTGCCAATGCATTTAATTTACCCAGCTGGAAGTGGCTTCTTCTAGGGAGCTCTGCTGGATTCATCAGAAATCCCAACCATCTTGCAGCTTTCTGTCCAGAGCCTTCTCTGCAGCTCCTCATCATATGCTACGTCAGCTGATTTTGTCCTTTCCTCATTGTAAAGGTAGCAGCCACCAACTCCTTCCATCTCAGGTGATACTGCTGCATAGATGGTTGTAGAAGCTCCTTCTTCTGGAGTCTGCAGAATAAACAACAAAAAACAAATTTAGAAGAGGTACAATAAAAGACTTTCATTTTGCCATAGGATCTTAGCAGTGACAATTAGTTTCCCTTGTTTTTCAACATAACCTCAAGCTGGTAATGATGAGAATGCCGCCTATCAAGCCAGCAGAGTACAGGTCCACAGCACTATTTTGTGATAGCTTGAAGCCACAGAACAGGTACATGGAAAACTCTGGTCCATTTTCTCAAGACCTAGTCAGATACAGCACACAAAATTACTGAGTTTTCACAGTTAGAGCTAATAAACCCAAAAGCAAACACAAATATTAAAATCCAAGTGCAATTTCTCATTCTTTGCAAGGATGAAAAGGCCTGTATTCTGCCTTAAGAAGATGAATGCTGTGCTGTATGCATAACGTGTTCACTGCAACAATATGACATGAGCAAAGTATGGTTAAAACCACAACAGCAGTTTAAGCTTCAGCAGTTCAATCCAAGCAGGCAGGTAAACCAAGGAATTACATTTTACACAGAGCCTAATTATCAGAGTTCTGCAGTGTCATAAAGTAAAATAGTGAAAGATTTATGATGTCTGATATAGCATGAGTATTAAATGAACATTAACCAATGAATAGCTGAGAGTGATAACTCCTTACATCCCGAGGATATGAAAAACATTCCCTCCCATTTTGTGTTCAGAAGGATGATACAGCTTATCGCTGAATTGATTTCAATGGCATTTATTTTCCTTCATTGGAGGACATATTTACAACATATTTGATATGTTTTGTTTTTATAAATCATAGTTATGATCAATGTCTGCTAAATAACAAGGTATCATTTTACAATCTTTGCAATATCATTCTATGAGTCATTAATAGTACCAATGCTGTTCGTTGCTTTGTCTGCTGCACCTGACAGGATGTCTTTACGTGAAGAACTCACTTGATGAATGAGACAGTATTGAATATGTTACTCAGTGACTAATTAAAAGAAAAAAAAAGATCATTTGAAGCTTTTTGTGACAAAGTTCAGATAATTTTAAAAGGAAACAACCCATCTGTTTTCTCACTGCACACTTAAATACAGCACAGTTTTTCAGTAATCATTAGTTTATATGATGCATCTGGCATTTGGCCTCATTTACAGTTAAATCAGAGCCATGCCAAACAACACAATAAGGCAAGGTCGCCCAAACCTTGCTTGCCCCCAAGGCACAGCACCCTCAGCACCTCTGAGGAAAACAAGTTCCCTGCACGAACAGAGGTACATCATTACCCAAAATGTGAATTGCTGAAGAAGAAACTAACTCTGTTGAGTCACTTCCATGCCCAGAGCCACACTTTGTTCCAATACACATGTCCCACAGGTTATATGCTGAGCCCCTATCCAAAGGCGTTTAAGCTGGAAGAAAAACTACTGATGCCAATAGGCTGCTAAGAAATGTAAAACCACCATACGTTCCTTCAGTGGCCATATAACTGACAGTTCAGTTTCTACTATCAATTATCACAGAAACAGAGCATCTCCCATTTCAAATACCATCTAATGTAATAAACTAATGAATCATTCTGTGATTCTATAATCACCTATCCAGAGGACTATTCTCTCAGCAAAATATCAGTCAGTATGTTACAAAAAATAGCATGTTAGGTCCAGGTGACATCTGAAGTATTTTTTTAAGAAGACTGCTATACTGTGAAATACCATACTGAATACAATACTGAACATTTACAAAGTGCTTCTTTATCTCAGTTTAGTACTCTGTTGTTACTACTTCACCCTTCTTTATTATATGGAAAATAGTGCTATTCACATCCAGCAGGTTATTTAAACAACATAGAGTTATATGCATGCATACCTCTTTGTAGGGTTAGGATGACTCTAAAAAGTGGCTTCTGCTTGTTGACAAAAACATACAGTGGCTACTATCATAATCAGTTATGGTGAGATATAAAATATCTTAATACTGTAAAGAAGAAGAGCAAAGGTGAATAAAAGAATTCTCATTTTATTTCATCTATTCTAGATGACAGAAAAAAAACCAAAAGTTTTTAGCGTTCTGCTGTGCTTTAATTAAAAATCTAATGACACAGATAAACCATTACTCCATGCAATGGTTCACTGGACATTATGTTCCTGACTTCAACAGCTCTCCAGCACAAACAAGTATAAATGTCAATGTCAATGACTTGCAAATCTTAATGACAGCAGCTCATAACCAAAATGCTTTAAAAAAACTGTGAATGCCTGTGGGCAGAATTCTGTGATTGTGGTTTTATAAGCAGAGTGTCATCTATATGTATCCTCCCATAGTGTCAGAAATACCATTTGCCCTTGCTAATTCAATGGAAGGGGTCTCACAGGTTATTCAAGACATATAAAGATTTTAATTTTCTTTGTACGTCTGGTAAGTTCCCCACCACGTCTGGTAAGTTCCCCACCAAAAGGTTAAATAAAGATTATAAATAGATTGAAAGACAGTTGTTGGTTTTGTTCATGCAGCTGCAGTAGATATTTACCAAACTATTTCATACTGCAAATTCCTTCTTATTCTTCGATATAAAGAAAATACAGAGAAGTCTCAGATTATGCTGGGTCCCCAGCACAAGAAAGACATAGAGCTGTTGGTGTGTATCCAGAGGAGGGCCATGAAGATGATCAGAGGGCTGGAGCAGCTCTCCTGTGAAGACAGGCTGAGGGACTTGGGCTTGTTCAGCTTGGAGAAGAGAAAGCCCCAGGTAGAGTAGAATCTAATTGCAGCCTTCCAGTACTTAAAGGTATCTTACAAACATGACAGAGACCAACTTTTTACATGGGGAGACAGTGATAGGACAAGGGGGATCACTTTTAAACTAAAAAAGGGAGACTTAGATTGGATATTAGGAGAAAAATTTTCACACAGAGGGTGGTGAGGCAGTGGCACAGCTGCCCAGAGCAGCTGTGGTGCCCCATCCCTGGAGGCACTCAAGGCCAGGTTGGATGGGGCCCTGGGCAGCCTGAACTGGTGGCGGGCAACCCTGCCCATGGCAGGGGATTGGAGCTCAATGATCTTTAATATTCCCCTTCCAATCCAAGACATTCTCTGATTCTATGGCATACTAAATATGCTTACATGGACACTACAAACAGTCTTATAAGCACAGTGATATCATCACTATCCATTAAGGTCAGCTTGTGTAAGTTTTCACAATATTTAATTTGTTTTTCATCCTGTGTACCAAATCCATTATGCTGAGTATGAGGTTCAGTGCAAAGTTTCAATTTACAGGGTATACAGGTACTGTACTGGGAACCTTCTACCAGCTGTTGCTGACAGTAATTATCTAAACACACAGGGGAAAATATACTACAATACATCAAGTAATTAGTGCATACTAATTTAAGTTAAAGGAAAACAATATTTCCAGTGCAAAGGGGAACAGAATTGCAGAAGTATGATTAATTAATTGTCTTATACCATTTTCTGAGTGCTTAATTAATGCTGAAAAATTTAACATTAACTTACTTGAAGACCTCTCTGCTGTTTTGGCATCCTTTTTGTTTTAATAAAGGTAAAAAGGAAGCCCTATGCCAGAAGTGCCCTGGCCATTTAGCTGGGTGGATGACCTATCTGTTTTCAGGGGCTGGAAGGGTAAATCCACACTACATCCACCTTCCTATGTACAGCCAAGATTCTTTTCCGAAGTATTGGATCTACTGCACACCTACATGACAGCAGCAACACACACATACACACAGGCACTTGCACAGGTCCTGCCTTTTTATGAGTGCCTGAGAAACTCATGGAAAGAAAGAAATGGGGAGCAGTTTGCAGCTACTGGAGCATTTCATGAGTACCCTGACAAGGAGCAGGATTACTTGTTCCAGCAGTGGAAGAACCACTCCTGGTTGCCAATTCTCCTGGGAACCTCATAGGTTTTATTTTATGTGATATCCCAGTAAAAGATGAAGATGAACCATAAAGCTCTTGAAAAGAAAATGAACACAAGCAAGAGACTAGAAACACATCTAACCTATGCTTAGATACCTTCTAGAACAGAGAGCATCTGATGGAAGGCTAGAGAAATTGCTCGCTACTGGTTGAACACTATGACCTATAAAACCCAGGATGTTTGCTACGATGCCCTATACAGACAGGAAAGAGTTCCTATCTTTGTGACTATGAGGTATTACCAAAAGCTGTTGGCAGGCAAGCAGTGAGAACAAGTACCATTCCAATCACAGGGGATACTCTGCACTTTACCAGAGTAATAAATAATACACATTTCATATAGGATTGGTAACATTTTGTTCATGAGTTGGATGGACATGTCTTAGGACAAGAAGGATTTCTATAAATTACACAATGCTTCTTCAGCCTTCAGTTACCAATTTGTGTTCAACTTTTTTTTTTTTATATAGCTTTTTTGTTTTCAAATTATTCTATTATTAGTACCCAAACAATTGCAATTAATATGTTTGTCATATCTAAGTAGAACTGGTTTACGCTTAACATTTTTCTGAATGAAATTCTGCATCTGTGATTCCTTTTGTTTGTTACAGTATTGATAAAGTTGATTATGTTCATATCATTTTGCACTAAACTATTTTTTAAGCAAAATGCATTCTATATACATTGTTTTGGCATTGTTTACACCCAAAAAGACGCTGTTTTAAAGAAGCCCTGTTATGTCATTTTTTTGTTCAAGTATTCATCAATTGTAAGAGTAAATGATCAACACAGAATAATTTTTTTTCAGTATCAAATGGAATATTCTGTTCTGTGCAAAACTGGGATATATACCAAAGGATGTTTTGTTTTTATATTCTTAAAGACTTACCAGTTAACAAATTTTTAAGTGCCATGTAATCTTGTCAATACTAGGTGCTAGTGCTCACAAAATGTGTTAGCTGACGATGGTCAGCCGTGTCATCACAAAATGTCACATCCATTTCATTTGCCTACAACAGCACAGCTTAACTCTTTGGAAATCATGTGTCTGCATCAGTTATATATGATGGCAGTACATTATCCCAGTACTCATCCCGTTTTGCCCACATCTGGATTCATAGCTCAGAGTTCTGGGCAGACAGTACTACTACAAAACTCCAGGCTGCACAGCATGTGCATTGGAAACCACAGGAAATTTGACAGGAAACAAAGCTAATAAGATCCTATGATTCCTGTGCTAAAACCCATCCACTTTCCCAGTAATAATTTTAGTGTCTACAAGCAACTAAAGAGAGCATTGCTACATGTCTTAAATGCAACGATGAATAATTTAAATGGATGACATTCATATACTTCAAATTATATTGACTGACAGAGCTGGCCGTATGATTGAAAAAGCAGGAGGGATACAGAACTTTGTGTCAGAAGGGTAGGACTATTATTGTGGAATAGCTTTACCCACTGCTCCCTCATCCTAGTCAATCATTTGATAGTATTTGGTTCATATTTAATGACTCCAGGATGTTGCCATCATGAGAGATGGGAGATGAAAGGGTTGAGCAAAGAGAATGGAAAGTGGGAAGCAGCTGGCAAATTGGCTGACATTGCTGTTGCATTTTGAGGTAAAGGAATGAGGAGCCAAACGGGCAGATGTGCACCCAGGACTGTCTGGCATGCTGGCAAACGACATAATGCAGAGGTAAAACATGCTAAAATACCTTTATCCATACATTTTGCACTACAGTAAAAACTGGTGGAAAATCCCTCAGCAGCAGTACTAAATAGGATGGTGAGAAGACATTCATCCACACTAGTTTTATAATGGTTGTGATACCTCATGTGCTCACATTGATCACATCATTCAGTTTGCAGTTAATATGGAAAATCTGCTCGTGGGCTGATGAGCTAAAGGGACATTCAGTGTTTTTGCAGAGAGCTTCAAGGTGTTTACTTTGTGGCCTCTCTTTTCTAAACAGGTAAGCTCTCTTCAGACCATCCCTGGCTCAGGTAATGAGAAGACATGTTTCTAGATAGCAACATGTTTCCAGGTTCCAGCTACGAAGACACAGCAAGCACTAAATAAGTCACTAAATAAACCTGGATACTTGGGTATTTTTGCCAAGGTTCCTTTACTTTTCTCAAAGTTGCTCGTTCTGGCAAATGTTGGTATTTTGCTGGCTTGCCTCTGCACTGAAAAGCTGAATATACACCACACCAGATGGATCAACTGGGATCATGGAGCAGTACTACCACTACACATAGTGGGGCTTATCAACAGGAAGAAGAACATGAAATTACTGCTACTTAGTTTAGAAAAGTCATTTACCTACGTGCTGGCAGTTAATGGTGGGGTGAGATCCAGTCATCCTTAATGCATCATTTGACTCTCAAGAATTAAGGCAAAGTACAACATGTAATAGTTAGAAAACATTCAAAAATGGGAAAGCTGGGATAGTGTTTCCATGAATATTAAGGCCAAAACAAACAAACAAAACAAAACAAAAAAACAATTGTGAAAAACAAATTACAGAATCACAGAATGGCCCAGGGTGGAAGGGACCTCAAGGATCATGGATCTCCAACCCCCCTGCCACAGGCAGGGCCACCAACCTCCCCATTTAATACTAGACCAGGCTGCCCAGGGCCCCATCCAACCTGGCCTTGAACACCTCCAGGGACGGGGCATCCACAACCTCTCTGGGCAGCCTGTGCCAGCACCTCATCACTCTCATAGTAAAGAACTTCCCCCTGACATCCAACCTAAATCTTCCCTCCCTCAACTTAAAACCATTTCCCCTTGTCCTGCTGTTTCCTACCCTTTCAAAGAGTTGATTCCCCTCTTGTTTGTAGGCTCCCTTTAGGAACTGAAAGGCTGCAATGAGGTCACCCCGCAGCCTTCTTTTCTCCAGGCTGAACAAGCCCAGCTCCCTCAGCCTGTCTTCGTAGGGGAGGTGCTCCAGCCCCCTGATCATCTTTGTGGCCGCCTCTGGACCCTCTCCAACAGCTCTCTATCTTTCTTGTACTGGGGGCTCTAGATCTGGACACAGTACTCCAGATAGGGCCTCACAAGAGCAGAGTAGAGAGGGACAATCACCTCCCTGTCCCTGCTGGCCATCCCTCTTCTGATGGAGCAAATTACCTGTGTTCCAGGTAGCACTGATTACCATGACCTGTGAACTAGCCAATCAATGCAAGAACAGGTTACTTAAGGATGCAAGACTCGGGGGGTGAAATAACAAAAGTTGCTCTAATGTCACAGGGTATGGGCTAAGGACTCTCAACACTCTTCTTCTAACTTTGGCAGCATCTAAACCTCCTAAAGCAATAGCTGCTTTGGAAATTTAAGCTAAAACTTATCAGCTAAAAAGTATCAGCTGAAACATGGAGTATTGAAAACAAAGAGCAGAATGGAAACCAATACAAAGGTGCAAGGAGTGCTCAGCAATCTTTGGTAAATAATGTGTAGCAGCTGGATGTAAGTCCTGATAACACCTGTGTCCAGGATCAACTGTCAGATCTCCAGGAGGTCAATGCTACCAAAGGTCTGCAGCACAGCTTTTGAGAGCTCTCTGCCGTCAATAAATGTCCTGGTTGCCATCTGTGTTCTGTCTCTTTTCCTGTTCTTTCCTACATAGCTCACTATTATTCCATTTCTATCTGATTTCTGCCTTGATTATAGACCCAAAAGAGATAGAGATGTTTTATTGAATATATGGCTCTCCCTGGAGAGTCAGTCAGCACCATCAAATTAATTTCTCCCCAGCCCATAACTTGCAAATTCATGCCATAATAAAACTCTCTAGATTTCATCTTTAAAAAGATAGCAACTACAAACAGAAATGGCAAGGGTAAAATGTAAAGCCTTTCTCCTGTCAGTGTTGTGGCTATATAGAAATCATTTTGAAACATGGATATTAATATATAAAAGAAGATGAAACACTGATGAATTAAGAACACAAAGCAGTTATCAAACAACAAAAAAATCAAAATGCTGAAGGAAAGGAGCTTTTATAATATAAATAATTCATACCTTCTCTGGGAAAGAGAGAAGCTTTTCCCTGAGCACCCTAGTATGAGCTGCTATAAAGAAAAGAAGCAGAGATACCTGGCAAATAGACACAAGAATATCAAATCCTGAATCTCTCATTCCCTTCCTATTGAACCCAATTTTCCTGGAAAGACATTTCCAACAAAATCCAGATTCACTGACAGACTCAGAAGGTCTTTCTCTTCTTCACATCAGGCCCAAGGTAGGTGGCTGAGAGGCCTGGAGACAAAGTAGCCCATGGAAGAAAGAAACCCTCTTGGTTGGACGGGGGTCACACTGCTGGGGTCAGCCTTTGGCTTGGCAGCCCAAGAAGCAGGCAGAGATGCAGGCTTGAATGCCCAATTTCCAGTGAATCTTTTGATGGTGTCATTGGTGGAAGGTTTCACTTTGTTTTTGTGTCAGGGCAATGCTTTCCGAGAAATCTGCTTTGCTGGAAAATTGCCAAGCAGCTCTGCTCTGACACCCTGGGATGGCTCTTCTGTCAGACTCAAAACATGAGCAAAGGTTTACTGAGGACAACGGCAGCTACAGCCCTGAGCCCGCCTCTTCCAATGCAGCTGCTTCAGACTGAGCAGGACCTCGCGTGTCACCTCAAGTAGCATCAGATGCTTATGCTATCAGGCAGCCGAACAGAGCCCCTGTTGGCTGGCCAGCTTTCTGGGCCCTAATGAAAGAAATCTACACTGGCTGAAAATAATAGCTTCAACACCGAATTCACTTGCAGATGCCCAAATGAACAAAAATAAATTTAGATGTCTTAATTTCAAATGGAATCTCTCTAACCTACAAGTGCAACATTGCCCCAGTGATTTGAGTGAGCATTTTTTGATTCACATTTTGCATTTTCTAAGCTGCTGGAATGAAGGACTAGAACAATGTTTAATTTTAAGCAGTTTTCAAACGAGAAGCAAGAACTCAACTTTACATAACTGCAGGGAGTTGAAATTTCAGGTCAAAGTCATTAATCATAACTGAATCCTTTGTTCATTTTGTCAAGTGCACTGAGGAAGCTTACTTCGCCTGCATGTTGATTTCTAAGCTCACTTTGCAGCAGACAGCAAGGTCTTCAAAGTCAGAAATGAGATACCGCCATAGCCACTCAAGTTACATTACACTTGTTACTTTTCTGAGCTCAGTAATAGCAAGCAAAGTTTGACAGATAGGACCCTGTTGCCCCAGGCACTGTATGAGCATCCAGCAGAGACAGCCACTTGCTGGAAGAACATTTGGTCTAGGAAAGAAGGCAGGCGACAGCAGGAGGAAAAAGCCAGGAGACTTCACAAGATACTGAAGATGCTTCTGGGAGTGTGGCACTCCATCTGGAAAGCAAGTGACGCCCAGGAATTACCTACTGATGAGGATGCACTTAAATGACTCTGAATTATCCTGGGTACCTTTACATAATCTGACATTTTCTGCAATATCTCTATGAACAGACAGCCAGAGTGATCTACTGGTCAGGACAAATCTTAATCTAGACTGGATACAATTTCTTTGTTTACCACCAGTTCTATGGCCATAATTACAGTATCATGTGAGCAATTCAATATAATCTTCATCATTCCTAGATGCAGACTGATCTATCATTAAGTAAGAATGCTAAATTACAACTTAGTATTCATGCTAGAAAAAAAGCTAAGGAACCATATTGTTATTTTTATTAGCTATGCAAGGCTTTAGCTCTGCTGGGTTTTGAACTATTACTATCTGAGAAATACAAATTAGAATGTAAGACTGCTCCTCCCTCCAACAACGCTCTTACAGAAGCAACCTCTTTGATAGGTAGTGGCTGGAACATCTGCCTCATTTAATAACATGCAACCAATTTCTTTTAGTTGGAAACACAATTTAAATATGAATCAAGATGTAAATATATCAAAATTAAAGAGGACTTACAACAAACAACCAAGAAGGCTGTAGAGCTTTCATTCTCTAATGCATTATCTCATACCAGCACATGGGTCATCTTCAGTTTGCTAAATTCTTACAAAAGAGGCCAGCTTTTGGGGAACAACACAGAAAAGCACGCAGAAGTGTTTGCTTACATTTGAAATGGCATCTGCCTTTTTAAGCAGATGTAGGCAGTGGAAGACACATAAATGCTTCAGATGCTGAAGATGATGGTCCTGGGTGCGTATACTTTTGAACAACTTATTTCCTTACCCAAAGGCTAATGCAAAGTAAGTGTCTTGGCTTTTGCTGAAAACAAAGCTTTTAAGCACTGGAATAGGCTCCCCAGGGAGGTGGATGAGTCACCATACCTGAATGTGTTTAAAAACCGTTTGGATGTGGTGCTCAGGGACATGATTTAGTGGAGGGTTGTTAGGGTAGTATGGTTAGGTTGTGGTTAGAAGTGATGATCTTTAAGGTCTTTTCCAACCTGAGCAATTCTATGATTCTATGATTCTATACATGGCTACTTCTGGTATGTAGGCCCCTACCTTTACCTTTAATCTTTTACTTTCTGTTTAAAGTTTGATGAGTCACTCTGCCCTTCTATGAAAATGGAAGCTGACACTTTTATCACCAACTTTACAAGTTTTTTTATCAGGATTGCTAATTTTTTTTACTGCTTACTCTGGACAGAAGTGGATGGAACTCCTAAATCTTTAAAAGAACCACAACAAGCTATGATGAGATCAAAAAACTTAAGACTGTACAGAGCACAGATGAAATGAGATAAACCCAAATTAAACAGACTAACGTCTGTTTTACAGGCTCTGGTCTTTAGAAGGGATATAGAACAGTGCTGTGCCCAGAGCAGTTATAGAAGGCAAGGATTTCCCAGGGCTCTGCTGGCACTGAGGTTCTGGTGAGAAGGTGCAAATCCCTTCCTGGATAAGCACAATGGGAAATACTTCTCCAGATGTCCTGTCCTCACCCTGGATCGCAGCCATCACTTCCTTTCTGCTTTTACTGATTCTGAGTCTTTCTGCAGGACTGATGTGAGATATTCCTGCAAGAGCCTGTTCTGGATGAAGGAAGAAGTTTCATGCAGATATCCAAATGCCATTTAGAATCACAGAATCATCAAGGCTGGAAAAGACCTCTAAGATCATCCAGTCCAACCGTCCACCTATCACCAATATTTCCCACTAAACCATGTCCCTTGGTACAACATCTACATGTTTCTTGAAATGTCTTTTTTTAGCACTGTCCATGCTCTGACTGGTCTGGGTTTCTGTTTTCAGTACAGTTAAGGGTGTTTAAATGATAATTTTACAATATTCTACTAGGAAGTAGAATAGAAAGGAAAGAAACCTAAACTGGAAGACAAACAAGAGTGGTGAGGAAGAAAGGGATTTTGTTCTGCACACGGATGTTTCCTATAATTCCAGTTGCTGTCAACTTCAGCATTTAATCTGGAACCATAAACTGAAAAAATATAATCAAGGGAGTTGTTACAAAGATGGAAAACAGGAACAGTTGACTTATCTTCTACAGAAATGTTAGAATATATATGTGAGTGGCTCAGATTTTCTTTCTGACACAAACAGTAAACAGAATCAGTAAATAATTACAGATTATACATCCTCTGTTTTGATGAAAAATATGTATCCAATAAGTTCAAGATATTCCTGTTTAAGAAATAAAATCCTTTTAAAAATGACAGTTCTCTTCATTTTAATTGCACTCATCTTTCACCTGATAGCAGCTTGTAAAATAAAGAATTACTCATCTCATAAACAAAACTAGCATTTCCCATTTTCTATCAGAACAGAATGCATGAAATCACAGATATATTCTGAGGCCATACAATTATGGAGATGTCTACATAGCTCATCATCCTTTCAGTTACCCAAGAGAAGTTCTAAATATAAAGGCGAAAACTATATTCAGTTGCAAATCAACATAACATAAAGCTTACTAACCCACCAGAGTCAACCTGCTTTCAACAAACTAAAAAAGCAAATGCAAAGGAAGACTGAATTTGATTATTCAAATCAAGCCTCTTGCTGTGTGTGAGACTGAAGGTGGGTTTAAACTGTGCAATATAAGTGGCTTTGTTTAAATCAATCCACCCTGAGGCTCCTTATTGTGCACTAAGGAACCTACCAATGGTTAGAAATGTGAAGTGCCCAAAAAATGTGTATAACCTCAGACAGGCAAACAGTGCCATCGATTTCAATGAGATTAGTCATGTTTCTAAAATTACGTCAAACCAGATTTGAGGCATCTCATCTTTTACTGTAGAGCTTATTATAAATGGAGAAAACACGCAAATTCTCAGCTACCCAAACGCTTCCTAAGCTCTGAAATGGAATCAGAAAGCTTCCATCTTGAACACAGTTCCTTGTGAGCTTGAATCCATCACATTTAATTGGCTAAACAATCTGAAAGAAGGGAAGATTGTTTCTTGTATCGCAGAGGGAGATGTTAGCCTTGGGAGCCTTTGTATAAATTTACAAATTGGAAAAAAGAGAAAAAAAAGAAAGGAGTTCTTGCCAATGGAACAGATAAAGGAAAGCGAGGAAGTGGGATGTCCTGAAGATTGCTTATTACTAATAAGTAGGAAGACACAGACTTTTACTATCCACTAAGGTTGTTCATTCTAATATCCAGATTTATTTCTAAGATGTTTGTTAAATCATCATTAAAGTAGCACATGGAGCCATTACTTTATGAAAAGCATTTCCCCAGCATGGCCAGCACTGGATTCACAAATGGTCCTTCCCATGTCCCTGCTTCTTTTGCTGATGAAGGACATCACAGAAGTGTCATGTTGATATACAGGTGATATGGTTTACCCTAGTCCTGTGTGAGGAACTGAACCTCACATTACAGGAAGAATTGGTTCAGGTTCTGAAAATGAGATTGAGAGCCACTGGTCAAATCCTATGAGGCAAAGGAGGACAATGAACACCAGGAAAGGAAAAAAAAAAAAAAAAAAAAAGTGTAATCCCTTCCATACCTGAAGTCTTTCCTCAGCCTGCTATTAAAAAAAAAAAAGAACAATAAAATAAGTAAAAAATATTGAGGGGCAAGAATCTTAAAATTGCCCCAAATATTCCTGAAAACCTTTGTATTTATACTATTTTCTAATAGCTCCGTCTCTGCAGAGAGCTTCTGCCTGAGGTTTTGGTATCGGACTGATTAAAGGCAGAGGCAGCTTACGGCCTGAGATACTGTACAGAATAACCCAGAGACTTTTATGTTTGTGGAACTATCAATAGCCAGAGTAACGTGATGAGAATTAACCTTTTCGTTTTATTAAGAGCTCCAGGACAGTTTCTATTGTGCTTTTATTCACAGGTCTTACTGACTAAGAGGTTAGAGCAGTTGCTTAGAGTGGGAAACAAATACTGCCAAGTTCTCTGGTTCAATAAATACACACTACAGACTCATCTGGTGTTGAAGTAATTTGCTTTGTTTAGGGAGCTCGTATTGAATTCTTTGGTAACGTCGTTTCGCTGCATGTGCGTTTGCCTTGCAATTCCAATCGAAGAGCCGCCCTGCCCATGCTTGGTGATGTGCTGCAAACGCCAATGTTGCAGATTATGAAACTTGTTTTCCGGGAAAATTTCCAGTGGAATTAATGCAGAAACCTGCTGGGGTTTACTCGCTGCTTTTAACTCCCTGAAATAAAGGCTGAGGTCTGAGCAGAGGCTTGGCTGCCAGCACAGACTGCCAGAGCTGGGCAGCCCTGCCCCAGCCCTCTCGAGCTTCCCGAGGCTCGCTTAAAATTCTGCTCTTCCCCTGCAAGTCTGCACAGCTCCGCAGCCGCCTATTGTTATTAAATATGTGCTCTGCTGCAGAATTGAGCTGTTCCAGCCGAGACTAGGGCTCTGCTTCCCGGGTGGTATGCAAAACACATCTGCAGTCTAAACTTCCACCCATTTCTCCACTTGCCCTTCCACCGCGCCCTGCAACAGCCTGGCCGCTCCAGCCACAGCACATTGCATCGCAAGGCTGTAGGGCTGGTAGCAGGGTGTGGGGACCACCAGCACCTGCCAGCATCTCTCTGAGTGTGCTGCACTTCTCGAGGAGCGAGCTGCCCAGCCTGCCTTGCTCTGCAAGCTGATGGTGGGCTGCTGCGACTCCTGCTAGGTCCCCAAGCTCGGTAACAGTGCCATGATGGAGGAGCAAGAGTTTTCCAGGCAACAAGTATGCTTTTTATATAAAAATAATCTCAACGCTTAAAAATAACCTAAACGCTTGGTCTTTAGCAATTGTACAAACTCCTTAGTGACCAAAACATAACTGACCTTTACTTTCAAATCCATGCTCAATAAAAGAGGATTACAGTTGTTTGTGAACTTTGCAAAGTCTGTACGCGGCTGGGGGCAGGGAGAAACTTAATTTATATTTGTCTAATCCCTAATAGCTGCTGACAGCCTGTGCGAAACAAATAGTTTTAATTATTTTCTCCTTGCTGAATCTCAGGACTCTTCATTTAACCAAAAAAATAAAATGGCATATTAACACCAGTAAGATTAAAAGGAGAGTCATATAGTATGAAAAACACGAAATTGCATTAACACCAAACAGTGACAAATATGTCCACGTTACTGCAGCAGAATGTTTATAACCTCCCCCTTGAAACAAATAAGGAAAAACAAAACGCCACCAGCAAAAAAACACCCTTAAAGACTTCTGCGTTTATCCTGGGACCTATTGCTACTGAAAATGTCAATGTGGTCTTTGCAATAATTGAAAAAAAAAATAATGAAGACTCCTTTCACTTATTAATGAGCAATGTACAAAGCTTATGCAGTGGTATAAAATAAATGCTACTTATTTTTATTGCATCCACTGACGCTTGAAAATGACTACAGAGCTAATTGATAGGTAATGACTGTATCTCAAGAGTCATGCTCTGTTTTGAGGGAAAAATGACTCCAATTCACAAATAATTATTGACACCACAGGAGGTGTCAATAGGAGGAAGTTTTTCACTCAGAGGGTGGTGACACACTGGAACAGGTTGCCCAGAGAGGTTGTGGATGCCCCATCCCTGGAGGCATTCAAGGCCAGGCTGGATGTGGCTCTGGGCAGCCTAGTCTGATGGTTGGTGACCCTGCACATAGCAGGGGGGTTGAAACTAGATGATCATTGTGGTCCTTTTCAACCCAGACCATTCTATGATTCTATGACCATGCAGCACATGAATCAATGCCCACAAGAAAACTTCACCTTATTTAATATTAATTAAACAGTAACATTTGCTTTTGTTCCTTTGTCCCAGCATATTTTTTCATGCCCCACTGTGAATGTACTAAAGGCTAGCTCTTTCTTACCTAAGAGATTTGCCAGCCACAACAAGATCAATTCCTTACTTCTTGTGGGCCAGCAATACCCCTCCAAGACTTCAGATGAGTAAAGTCCCTCTGGTTCCTTTTTCAGTAAGCACTGAGGTGCTGCTCAGTCCACAAGGGACAGCATTTTGCACTTGCTCCTTAGACACAGAAATGAGCACTAGGACTCACAGGGAAGGGGAGAAGACAGCTTCCCAGTGTTCTCTGTCTTCTACTTTTTGGGTCAAGGGTGTCTTGATGGCTGGTTTATAGACTCAAATGACATACCTTTAGTTTTAACTGTGAATTAGTTTGCTCCCTCCAGAACAAAAGTCTGCTCTTTATTTAGAAAATGAACAGCTCCACACTTGCCATCAGAGCTGCTCCAACATCTGACAGCAGTTACAAGCAGTGTCTGATTTGAGGGAGACTTTCGAAGGAACACACAGCCAGCTGCGACTAGAAAGCAGCAGGCTTGGGCAGTCTACTAACACTTCTGCAGGAGAAAACGTCAGTATTTTTTAATCACTAATGTAATAAAATGGAGAAAAATAGTTTATTTTTTCCAAAATTGCTCAAATTCTTCTTCTAATCAAAGTTAATATTATGAAGAATTTGCAAATACCTGCAGATGGCCACAGTAGAAAAAAAAAACAACCTGTAAAACCAACCAAACAAAGAAATCAATCTATAATCACAGAAAGATATTTCAAAAGAAAATAGCACTGAGGAACACTTCTTACAGAAAATGCTTCTCTAAGCAAAAATAGATTGCCAGCCTTCGTATGCTCTTTACCTCCTTCTCTGAAGATGCTTTTCCTTTCAGGAAATCTCAGTTTATTATTTCTTTTATTTAGGTGAGTATGAGAAATTACAAAAAGGAGACTGAAGATTTTGTCAACACCCAGCTCAGCTGCAAGTAGTGCAGAGCTGCTCCCACTCGCAGAGTTTGCTACTGTGTAGAAAAGGAAATATAATATAAACAGTTCTCTGTCCTGCTGTAACTGCCTCTCTAAAATACATCCTGATGTAATTATTTAAAAACTATAAAGAGAGACGGAAGCTCAATGAAATGGAAAAGAGAATATAACCCAGAATATACTGTCTTTTTTTAATATAAACTTAAAACATGCATTTATGGTGTGAGGAACAGAAAAGGAAGCTGCTATCCCAAAGCTTAAGAACCAGAGAGCACTGCAGTGCCCACCCCCAGGTTACAGTTTTAATTTTAAGAAAAGGTTACAACCATCGATCATGTTCCATGTGTTGTCAGAAAACCCAGCCTTACCTATTTTATCACTAAGAAGCTGCATTGAAGAGGCTCTTTAAGCGCTTGGAATGGAGGCTAACTGATTGCTCACCAGCTGCACCCCAGCTCTATCCTTTCTTCCAATTCAAAAGTGTATTAACGGAGGATAATTGCAGGGGCTCTCATCCATAATCTACACTGACAACAATAAATTGCAGATCACATGCAGAGTATAAAATGCAGTACTAAAAATATTCAGTGTTTTGTATTTTATTCAAGTAATTAATCTATATTTTCTTAAAATTATTAGGTATTGCAGGCGGTTGACATGGTTGAAATTAAGAGTGAAAGAATATTATTTAAAACTACATGATAATATATGTATAACTTGCAAAGTTATGGTGTTACATTTTTGTTTATCACGATTTAAAAATAATGCTTAATTAATATACTTTTGTAAATGGTAAGGTTCTATACTTGAAGGCAACTGATATTTTAACAAGGCAATTATCTGGTCTCCAAAGACTTTAGCAAAGGGACTCCAAAAACGAAAGCTATGCCAGGCTCTCACAATTTAGGTACATCTGTTTTTCTGTGATGAAGGCAGTATGTAACTGTAACAAGAAAATACTTGCAAAAACCTGTTAATATCTACCATTGGCAGAAGTTTTACAGAAATAGGTGCTGGTAGTGAAATAAGGAAAAAAACCCAAAAAGTTCATATGCACTTGCTTAACAGAAATACCTTTCACCTGCCACACATAAAAATAAGGAGTTTTTAATGCAAGAAAGACATTTGCATGAAGAAGCACCTCTTGGTAGAAATGATCCAGGAATGAGGTGTTCTTTACCAGAGAAACTATGCACTGTTTGCTAATTCCTTGAAGTGGCAAAAAACCATAATCGCAGTGGCATGATTCACAGGCAGACATTTCCATCATAAACATAAGAAAAACCCTGCAGGCTGCTGACAGCAATGAAAAGTGAATGAGAGATTACTGAAACACAGCTAAATTTAGGATAGTTTAAGAGACCTATGTTTCAGTTCACCACACCATTTATTTCTTGACAGTTCAATTTTTTGTATAATCCAAAGGATTTATTTTTAAAGCTAGGCATCCAGATCAGAGGGCAAAGATTTAACTCAGTAATTTGGAGCATTAACAAGTTTTAGCTATCATAACGCATCCATGATCAGCAGTTTGCAGCTGGACTGTTGCTGTCATTTGAAGAAATGGGTTTTCCAGCCCATGAGCCCAGCTTTGCCCGTCTAAACTGCCACATCAGGGTTTTAAAAGTCAATAACAACTAAGAACAAGTCAGCTCCTTTTTTTCTAAATTTTTAAATGCACAGTCTAACTTTTCCACGAGAAAAAATATGGCAACTAGTAGTGAAAACACCAATGCAGATGAGGCAGATTTGCCATTACCAAAAAGGGACGTTAGAATTCCTCTTTCTTCCCCTCCAACAAAATCCCAAGCAAAGCTCTCTGCTCCGGCTATTTTACGAATGTAACTCCTTGGCATGAAACCCTGCTGCCTATTGCCAGCTGGAGCTCCTCACCTGACTTCCAGCTGGCCTACAAGCCATCCCAAAGTTCTTCATCTTTCAGGGTCTCTAAGTGCAGACCACACACCTGGCATAAGACAATGGCCTTGATCTACTGGCAGAAACACAGGGAAGCCATGGCCTCTCCAGAAGTGTTACCCATTACCTGCTGCCACCCCAGCAGAGATTAACAGAGTAACTATGCCAACTATCTCTACTGCTCTGTTTTCACTTTGGATAGGCTAATTTATTTTTTAACAGTACACACAGCTTTCTTGACCAGGAAAATAAAGAACCTCTCCCTCAGGGAGAGCACTGGACAGATTGCAAATCACGTGTGGGTCCTGCTCCTGAGCGCTGGAGGTTCTTTGCTGTTCTCCTGGCTCCTCTGAATAAACTACTGTCTAGTGACCCAGAGATGACAAATCCAGGTACCTTAGTGCAAACACATTTTATATTTTATCCCTTTTTCAACAAGCTGGAAATAGATGACTCACCGGCAATCTGCCTTTGACCCAGTGCTGTGCAGAGTGAGTGGAAACTGACTGGAGAAGTTCAACAGCCAAGGTACTAAGCGTTGAATGTACATAAAATAGTATTAAGAGAGCAATTGCATTTATAAAAACAAAAGACTATGTAAAACTCTCTGCTTTCTGATTTCCAGATCCACTTTCTGAATGGATTTCAAGCAATATCAGATGAATCTAGCAGTATCAACATTTGAAGTACTTACTGCCTCTAGAGACCTGCAGGCCCTCTAAAGGGATTAGGGTTGAGTGAATCTGTGCCAGCCTTAATCCACTTCTCTATATAATAGGCAGATAAAATAGGACACACGTGCCACAAGCCCAGACCAAGCAAGAAATATAAAAGGCCAGCCCAAGATCAAGGAGAACCCCCAAGGTTCCCCAAGGAGCAGGAACGGACATGTGAAATACTTCACATAAGGACAGTTCTCCGTATAGAGGATGTAAAGCCTGATCAGATAATCTCTGCTACAAGAACACACAATAAGAATGAGACCTGCATCCTTTTAGGTTTGGGCATCACTTACTTGTTTAGCGGTTCACTTGTGCAAAGCCACTGATGAAGTTTTCCCCCTCTACTCAGTTCTTGTGAGGCCCCATCTGGAGTACTGCGTCCAGGTCTGGGGGCCCCAGTAAAGGAAGGACGTGGAGCTCTTGGAGTGGGTCCAGAGGAGGGCCACAAAGATGATCAGAGAGCTGGAGAACCTCTCCTATGAAGAAAGGTTGAGGGAACTGGGCTTGTTTAGCTTGGAGAAGGATCAAAGGAAACCTCACTGGGGCCTTCCAGCACTTGAAGGGAGCATATAAACAGGAGGGGGAACAGCTGTTTATGAGGGTGGATGGTGACAGGACAAGGGGGAATGGTTTTAAACTGAGACAGGGGAGATTTAGGTTAGATATTAGGAGGAAGTCTTTCACTCAGAGTGTGGTGAGGCACCGGAACAGCTTGCCCAAGGAGGCTGTGGATGCCCCATCCCTGCAGGCATTCAAGGCCAGGCTGGATGTGGCTCTGGGCAGCCTGGTCTAGTGGTTGGCGACCCTGCACACAGCAGGGGGGTTGAAACTAGATGATCTTTGTGGTCCTTTTCCACCCAGGCCATTCTATGTTTTTATGATTCTATGAAGTACCAAAATTGTCCTGGAAGTCATCAACTTACATGCAAAGGAGAATGGGGATTATTTCACAACGTTTTTTTTTTTCACTGGTCACGATGCATGAGAGTGGAGACAACTAAACTCCCCTCTGAGAAATGAGCAAGTTAAGTTCACAGGTTGGGTAGTCAAAAAATTACCCTTTGCACCTGGGTGATGCACAGCCTTGACAAAAAAAAAATAAACGTGCTGCCCCATGGTGTCCTTTTTATGTTCATTTTTAGACCAACTCCACTTGTCAAAATGTTCGTAGTGTCTAATTTTGTTTTCAACACTGAGCTCCAAAAACAATGGGACAGCTTTTCTCTCCCTACATTTTTAATAATCTCAGGATAGCCTGAGACAAGTGGCAGACGTTTTGGAAGACTGCATTTTGCATCTCAAGAGCTTGGCAGGCAAAACTATTGAATAAGTCAGTCAGTGCTGCTCTCCATTCCCAGGATACACACAGCCTCGGCATGCTGCTGCTGGCTGCAGGAATGCAGTTTTCTCAGTTTTACCCATTCAAATCCCCAACATCCCAGATATTTAACTGAGAAAATAATCAGAATTAAAATGAGCCACGTGAACTGTATCTTGCAGCATCTAGGGGCTCTTTCTAAAAAAACAAACACAAATGTTTGGAGATGGCAATTACAATTGCTATCTTTACAAAATCTTTATTAAAGCCAGAGTTATTCAAGCGACCTTTGAATTGAAACCTTTCAAAATTCAAAATTGGGTGCTGGATGATCTGGTTATTAAAAAAATTAAATCATTATTTCCAGTTCTTTTTCAAATGGTTGATGCTGTTTGCTTTACATGCTTCTCTCTCTTAAATCTCTCATTATGCACATGACACTATTATAAATGCCTATAGGAAACATATATAACTGTCCATTTAAATGTACAGCATTATATATGTGATAGTGGAAGCACAAGATGGATCATAAACATACGTGAGAAATGCATTTCATAAGCAAGTGGGATTACCTCATCTATGGCTACCCATGAATACATTTATCATTTGTATGGGAAATTGTCTAATATTCCAAACACCTAGGTGTTGCCGTTTGAAAAACCAATGTGCCTACAGATTATTTCTTCTCTGAATATGTGAACACACCTTTCCAGTTCCTACTCTCTTCTGTGCACAGCTAGATATGCACTGTCTTCAGTTCTTTAAAAGTACATCTGGTTTTTAAAGTATGACAGAATTAATATCCGTATTTTGGGATAGGATTCATCTCAATTAAATTAATGACTTTTAATGATGTTATACAGCAGAGATGTCTACAGCTGAGCTAGTCACCAAAGGGTCCCTTTGTAGCTCACAGGGATAAACAGGCACTCAAAAGACTTCACTCATCTGTCCAACTGTAGGGTACCCTTTATTCTATGGATAAAACAGATCCAATATAAGAAGTGGAGTCACCTGCTCCACTGTACGGAGATCACTGGATGAAGAGCCCTGATGATACAGGCATTCATGTTGCAGACATTCATGAACTCCGGGCTCTGTCAGAGGTGGCTTCCAGACAGCCTTAATCCATGGGAAAAGGCTATGTCTGCAGTTTCTTGGCAGAACTCTGCATGTTCTGCTAATTTTTGAAAGCTCAGGATAAGCATTAGAAACTGTGCCTGTGTTGTTCATAGAAGTTTCCTTACTTTACACTGAAAGATTATATCAGTCTCCTTGGATTACTGATTAATGAAGGAATGCCATGTTTGGAGAGTGGGAGAGGAGTGGCTGTAAAACTCCAATCTCCAAAACACTCCTAAGATTCTTTCATTTGTATTAAGTAGGGGCTGAAGCTGATAGGGCTCTGCAATATAAATTTTTATCAGAATTATTTTTTTACGAGTCCATTACTCACAAACAGTAACAAAACAGTAAGGAATTCAGGCAGGTCATTCCCAGATAAATACTAATTGATCTATAATGCATGCCACACCTGGTGGTAAGCACTCTGTGTGTGTATCTATGTGAATATGCACTCCCACAACCTCTTCCTCTCTATCTCCTTGCTTTATTGATCTATTATTTCCAAAGTGCTGCTCACTTGCACCAGCAGTGGCAGGATTTTCCTTGGCAAGCCAGTGGTCCTTCTCCTTAACTCAGTGTTATGGCTCTTTGATATGGAAGATGCAAACTGCCTGTAATTCCTGTTACTATCCCTGCAGCATAGTTCATGTCAATGGGCCCTGGGGTGCTCTCCTCTCTCTTGCTCCCTCTCCCTCAGAGAGGTATCTCAGAGTTACTCACATGAGAAAGGTTAGCAGCTAGCCTGCATTCTGCTGCTCAAGTTTCAAACACCATTCTGTCATCTGGCATAATTAAAATGAAATTTTAATTACGTTGTGATGGAGGTAGAACTTCCCTGGGTGCACAAAGGAGAATTACAGTAGTGGGAGTCTGTGCTTGCTGGGATTTATGGGGTGAACAGCTCCTAACTATAAATATTATGAATTGAAAAGTGAAAGGCTAGTAGTCTAGTTGAAATTTCAAGAATTCCCCAACCTTTCAACCTCTTTTTGAGGCCTTTACATTAGAAGTACTGTGATTTTCTTCCTTTTAACTGACAGGAATCCATACCAAGTTCCTGTCACGTATTTGGTCGACAGCAGATTATCCTTCTCTTTTATTTTTATTCCATTTTTATCAATACATTTAACTGATAATAGATTACCATATATACTTATTAGCTACATAGAAGGGAAAGTACTAGAAGAAGTGTTGGCGAGGAATAAACTGATAGATAGAAAATGTCCTCCCGAACTAACTCTGTGGGTTCTGAATATGGAAACAGTCAGAGCAGACACATCCACCCTGTGGCCCACGGGCCACCAGTAGCCTGGCCCAGCTCACAGTGTGGTCTGTGTTCCCACCATCATGGTGGCAGCTCTGCTCCGTCACTCAGCACCAGCGAAACATGGGTACGCTATTAACCCCATCTAGACTGAAACCAGGGCATGGGGTGCAGTGCAGTGCCAGCTCAAATGATGGCAAATAATGTTAAGCATTTTGATACATTGGTAAAACACAGTCCTGTGAGCAGAGAATCATAGAATCATAGAATGACTTGGGCTGGAAGGGACCTCAAGGATCATCAAGCTCCTACCCCCCTGCCACCAAACTCCACATTTAATACTAGACCAGGCTGCCCAGAGCCACATCCAGCCTGGTCTTGAATGCCTCCAGGGACGGGGCATCCACAACCTCTGGGGCAGCCTGTTCCAGCACCTTACTGCTCTCTCTGTGAAGAACTTCCCCCTGATATCCAACCTAAATCTTCCCTCCTTCAAATTAAAACCATTTCCCCTTGTCCTGCCATTGTCTACCCTTGTAAAGAGTTGACTCCCCTCCTGAAGAATATGCAGCCGTGCTTTCCGTTTTGATAAAGGAATTTGAGAGGAGGTTTCAGGATTGCTTAAAAAATTGTGATTTTTTGGGGTATATTTATGATTCCATATTCAGTCAACATAAATGCATTCCATTTTAAAATGGAATGTATAGAATTTCAATCAAAAATTTGATTGTGTTTCTTTACTGGACGTTTATAAGCCACCAGAGAGAAATACCCCTTATTTCACAGTCATGTCTTATTCATGTCATTACTTTTTGGTAGTACGTACGTTTGTGACCAGTTATTTTCAAACATGAAGCACAGGAAGAGTAAAATTTCATCAAAAATCTCTAACAAATACTTTGAGAGCTCACTAAAAATTGTGACCACTGCCACTGAACAAGGGTGATGCGTTTCATAAAAACAAGGTCAAATATCCCACAAAATTTATGATTTTGATGGGGTTTTTTTGTGTGTTTTAATAAAAACCATTACAAATTAAATTATTTTTTATTACTTATATACATTAACTATATTATATATTTTATAAGTGCTGCTCCAAAAATAATGCCTCCTGTTGTATTATATTGGGCCACAGCATCAGAGGTGGATCTTGGTGGTATGGCAGCAGAGGTTAAACCTTTCCACCAGTATTCTATTACATGTTGTTGCTGTGTGACAGATGGCAGCAGAGGGGCAGTCTGACACAATGGCATCTGACATGGCAGATGAAGCAAAGGTGTGGAATTGAATTCCTCAGTGCAGAAAATATGACACCTGTTGACATTCATTGATAGTTGCTTAATGTTTCTGGAGACCAAGCAGTGGATGTGAGTACAGTGAGGCAGTGGGTGGTGCGTTTCAGCAATGGTGACAGCAGGTCATCTCCACTAGAGCAGACTGTTACAAGAGCAGCATACAGGCTCTTGTTCATCACTGGTGAAAATGAATAGCTAGTGGTAGCGACTGTGTTGTCAAAGAGTGTTTTCTGGCTGAGAACTTGCTCTATTAAACAGTGCTATTGTGCTCTTTTCATCTGTTGTACTTTCCATGGAAATAATTAGGAGGCATTACTTCTGGAGCAACCTTCGTAGATGTGACCCTTGACAATTCCTTTTCACTCACTGTGGCCCAGGCAAGCTTAACAGTTGGACATCTGTGAGTTACAGATTAAAACACAGTATGTGCTGATGCCCTAACACTGGGTGGGCTCGCTTTTTTTTTTTTACAAATTAACTGCTTACTTACTGCTTTCCCACTGCAGCAATCAAGAAAGTATTTTTTAAACTCCTGAACACAAATTGAATTATTTTCATACAGAATGAAGGAATCTGCCTGAGTTGTCAAGTTATATCAGCAGTCCTTTAACACGCAGGAGACAGGAATAAACACTTTCTCACTCAATATAAATGACCTTTTTCAGTGGACTTCTTACCTGCTGGTAAAATCTGTTATAAAATTTTACTTATTTCACTCCAAAACAGTTCAGGATAGTGCAATTTTTACATACTGTATGGCGTTAAGTTTATCCTGTGTTTCTTTAGACCATTTCACAAACTAAACAGTCAGTCCTGCAGGCAGGATTAGTTGTGGAAATAGTTTTCTTGTCCTGTGAACATTTGAAAGATGGAAGATAGTCTTACAAATTCCCACTGTTAGGGAAAAAATGAAAAAGGATTATTTTCTCTTTATAACCAAATGACTAAAACTGTGGGAGAGGGCATGAGATGGATCTCTGTCCTTAGTGCTCCATTTTTAGCTGGCTCCATGGCTCTGTTTCAGCCTGTTCTAACCAGCTTCCTCCAAAAGGAAGCTGGGTGTGGTTTGGGGATAGATCACTCCAGCGGCTGCTCCAAATAGGTCGTATAAACAACTTCAATAGCCTTGACTCCCTCTGAAGTTCTCCAGCACAATCCCACCAGTTCTGCACTCGCCCATACAGCTCCCTTACCTATTCACAAGCCACACAACAAGACATACAACACAAATCCTTCACTTTCATGTCACCAAAGCACCCCGTGGCAACTCTCAGTATGTCTCACAAACGTTCCAGCTACTTTGACCTGAGAATACGCATAGGACACACAGGAGAACTGCAGGCCCAGTGGGAAACAGGCTCAAATGCTATGCAGGTGTGCACTTACAGTCAGTCTACTTTAGAAAGGTCTAACACTAATTAGGACAGCAAGCACTCTGTGCTCCTAAGCCTTCTAATTTAATAGTTAGTATAAATAAAGCATCTACATATTCCCTAAAAAGCAGTAACTGGGTACCTACCCATGTCTGGGCATTCACGTCTAAGAAAAATACCCAGATCACCAGGATTTGGTAGCTCAAAGGCAGACTGCTCATTTTCCTTTTCAGGTGAGTCTCTCCATCTTTCCCCCTAAAACTAAGTGTTCTATGGTTGTACAGACAGTCAAATATTTATTAGATGGAAAAGATGTCCTATGGCTCTGACAATGAATGAAAGGCCTGAAGCTTGAATCCCTGAATGTTATGTACAAAAATGGAACCTGTTTTTTAAGTACCGGGATAATGTGGACTGCTTCCATCTCTCTGAGTCTGATCAGAATCCCACTTTTGATCCGAAAAGCCTTTTGTAAAAATTAACCACAATTAACAAGTTTATGCAAGGAGTTTTTGTTTTCTGAGAAACTTCTAGACTACCTTAACATGATGACAACACGCTCACATGGACTGAAGATGATGGTGCTGAAGAATTGCTGCTTTCAGCTGCAGAATTTAATTATTCTAGTTCTGTAGAGCTGGTGTTATTGTGTGGTGATGTGTTTGTCTTCTGACACCTCAGGGAAGAAGATGAAATGAATTTTGTACATTCCAAGTGCCAAAGGGACAGTCTGGATAAGAAATGCTGCAATAAGACCTGCATGACTATGTTATCTGGCATGAATGATGAATTCGGGTTCTTTAGATCCTGTTTTCTAGCAGCAGATAGAAAATATTTTTTTTAAAAATGTTATGGGAAAATCACACACAAGCTTATTTTGACAGATGAAAGAAATGAGCTGGTTTATATTGCTTGATTTCTAGCCTGTATTCTTGATTCTGCCTTTCCCTTCACTTTTACAGGCTGGAGGGTCACTCATCTAACTCATTTTCAGTTTGTCAGTCAATAGTCACTCATATGGCTCTACATTTTTGTAAATGACAGGTGAGACAAGACCTGATATCTTTCTTCCACTATGCCTTCTAAATACCGATCAGAGGGAGTTGAAAGGACTCAATATATTTGATAATATAGCACATTCACCAAGTGTGTCATAAAGAATGTTTTGGAGTTTACAATACTGCTGTGCAAGACTTGGTTGGACTGGATGATCCTGTGGGTCTTTTCCAACCTTAGTGATTCTATGATTAGTGATTCTATGAAATGTTTCTCCATCAACGGCAGAACGAAGTCTTAAGTCCCAAAACAGTTCCTAATATTGGACATTAATGACAGTCAACATTTTTTTGTTGTTTATTTATTTTCTAAGGCATTTTAATTGTATCATAAGCAGAAGGTCATCTGGCTTAAAAATGAATATTCAGCTTCTATAGCCGAACAGATATCTGAGAAGGAAATGGTACCTTCTAGGCTTCCAGTTTGGACACTACTCAACACTAAAACTGGTGTGGTGCACAGCTGGCTACATTTCAATTTGATGCCTGATGAATGTCTTTTTGGTCTATTATTATCTTATTAATTAATTATTGTTTACAAGTTTGGATGCTATCTCTTCAAAAAGAAGATCACTTTATGTTAAAAATTCCTAAGGGATAACATTTTTCACTGTACTCTACAGAGAATCGTGACAGCTCATCAGCCTTTATTTACTGAGCAGTCATGGGGTAGAAATCAATTTACTTTTTGAAGAATAAACATAATTTCTCTCTTGCATGCGACAAGTGCAATCCCCGTTTACTAAAAATGTAGAAAAAGTGTTTTCAAAGTGGAATTTTAAAAATCAAGTATCACTACGATTTTTCCAGAGGAAGAGCAGTGCCACCACTTCTAAAGGGCAAGTGATAGCTTTGCAATTTTTATGACAGCCACCGGCTCCTGTATCTTGGCCTATCATATTTCTACAGGGTGCTTCTCATTCCAGTTTGTCAGGGCAAAACAACAGAACAAAATAACAACAAAACAAAAACCAACAAACGCATTTGGCAAAAGGTTTTTCCAAGATGTTATGAAGAGCAGAAGACAATGTTTTGAAGTCCTGAGAAACCTAAGCTGTTAATACTTTGAGCAAATTACATGCACGTATCATTTAGGTATCTAAATATCTCGAGGCAGCTCTGAGGTGGATGTTGTTGAGCCGACAGCCCTGCCTGCCACACAGAGCCATCTCACCAACAAATAACACGACGAGAGTCGGGGCCGTGCAGTAATCCCGCAGAAGTATATGATTTGAATGCCACGGGGACCAAAGTGTCGGAAGAAACAGATTTAAAGGTAGTGGAGGCTCTGACACAATTTGGAATGAAATCAAACAACATGTTGACTCTCTCTTGAGAGAATGTGATATGATAAATCCATGATGCATTTCCTCACCAGAGTGATCTGGGCTATGTTTACTGTCAAGAGTGCCAGGTTGCAGCAGGTGAAGCAATTTCCTGTGCACATTTAGAAACCACTTTGGAATACTTCAAGGTGATAACAGTTGGTTCAGCCAGTATGATTAAAGAGATATCACCTCATTTTCACTGTGTTGCAGCCGTAATCCTAGAAGGAATACTCATATAAGTGCATTCGGGAATGAAATTCCAGGGGAGAAGAAACCTGTAATACCTACTCACAGCTAGCATTATCAGACAGTTGAATTCTCCTATGCTTGCTTTCTCACTTTTCTCAAGGCAAATTTACCTTAGTGCAGGAGACAAACAGCAGACACCTGAACGCCTGTTTACAAAAGCGAGAACACTGGACACCGTGTACTTATGGAGAACATAGTAAATCCTGAGCACATAAACATATCTTAAGCAAGAAGAGTAGAAGTTAGAGCTGTAAGTCCAATGCCTGAGGGAGTAAAACAGTAAAAGAGAAGAGTGCCAGTAAAAGTTTCCCTCTTTCTCCCCTTAGACGTACAGGAAAAACAGAACAAGTTTTATATAGAAATATGAAGATCTCAGCCTCTGTAACTGAAGCCTTCAGGATACACATCCTGACTCAAAAAAACAGTTGATGCATTTGATTTTAGGCAGTACACACATAGCGCTTCCACTCAAGTCAGTGTATCTGTCCTTCACCCATTGCAATGCAGTATTCCTTCTGACTGGTATCACACATAAAAAAATACAAAATGATCAGGAACTATAGTCAGCATTACTATTACAGCTCTAAGTACTTGACTCCTTCTTGTGATAAATCCATTCTTGTTTTATGTGTTCAGTGACACCCCATTTAGTTTCTAAACACGGTCGGTATAATACAAAAATGTCTCCCTTGGCACACCAATAAAACTGAATGGACTTAAGTGCTGTAAACAAAAGATTCAATTCTCACCCTCAGACACAGAGGGTTTTGTCAGAATTTTGTGGCTCTCCAGTAAATGCTGCGCACCATCAAAAGACCTACATAAAACATTAGCAAAGTGAAGTCGGTCCGATTAAAAAACAACACCACTACTAGAGACTGCTATCTAAAATGGCATGCACAAGAGGCAAAACAAGTTTAACATACATATTTTGGCAATGCTGTATTCTGCTTCTTTAAGAATGCACTACATACTACGAGCATTACTATTACAATTTTACTGCAGTCTTCAAGGTGTTCTCAGAAGATACTATTCATTTTTTTTTTTAAATATGGGCTTGTTTGCATCTTATTTTACAGCCACTCTTCCACCCTCCAGTTTCATTTATGAAATTAAAGCTAGTGACATTTCCATATCAAAGTTTAAAATTAATTTGCTTTGTGGAACATGCCCCTTGATCTAAAATACTTCATTCTAATTAGGATATTTAATTTGCTCTAATGGAATCAGATTCCATTCACTTAATCCAAAACTGTGTTCTGAAAGAGTACATTTTCTCAGCACAAGTCCTTCTGAGGCTTTTTCACATCAGAACAGCGCACCTGTGCAGCTAAACTGATTTCAGATTGATCTACTTATACCAGTACAAAACATTATTTGAAGCTAACCTTAAATGAGTTTGCCCCACTTTTGGATGAGTTTTATAAATAATGTTCAGTTTTCTAACGTAGATCAGGAATAGATGACAGAAAGTCATATACTGCTACAAATACATTTTAGGATGCAAGACCTAAATGAACATTGTTCCATATTCCTTAGCACAAATGCCCACCATGGAGTACATCCAATTCCCATGGAGTACAGCTTCCTTCTTTTCCTTTGCCCTTTTCTCTGTAACATGTTGCATACATGCAGATCGTGCCTGCTTCTCATAACAGGACGTACGAGGTATTTCCTTGGAACACTTTGCATATTCTGGCTCTGTGTTAGAGTGCAGTTTTGTTACCATGCATGCAGCAACACGGACAGATCAGTGGAGAGAGTCAGTGCATGGGAAGAGCTACAGACAAAGGGATATGACTCCTCTCACTGTGAGCTCTCTTTCCACATAAGCGTTTGTTCTGGGCAAGGCTTGTCTTTGTCAATGTTACATACCTCATCAGTGCAGAAAAGCACAATAAATATAACATTATAACACACTCTGAAACACATTCAGTTCCATGCTGACTGCAGCATTCACAATGTAGAGATATGGCAACAAAATGATGGGGGAAAAAAAAATGCGTACCTTGAAAAATAGCCAGGCAGTCATCCATTTGACCACTTTTACAACCCAAAAGACATGCTTGTAGAGCTCAGTATTCACTACTCCAGGGTCTACTACATTAGCAGTCACATGGCTTCCATTTGCAGTCAGAAGATGCTGTAGTCGATAGGTAAATAACACAAGGGCAAGTTTGCTTTGGGCATAGGCTCCATGGGGTGAATACGAACATCTGTATATGAGAGAAAAAGAAAGAGGGTGGGATATGCATACGAAAAGGAAAGAATCGGGAAGAAAACAGAATTGGACAAACATCCATTGTACTGCATTTGGCAATATCCAGCAAATAAACAGCTTTACACTGAGTCTTCTTTCACAAGAAGGAGCTTATCAGTAGCAGGAGTGCTGTTTGCTGCAGTTCTAACGATTATTCCATATGATACCAAGTCTGATTTATGAAAAAAATAATACAAATTAGCACAGTACCTGCCAGAATCTCTGTGCCAGTGTATTTTATCAGTAAGTACTGAGGTGCCAATCTGCAAACTACCACCACCTGGAGGCCCTCAAGTACCCTCCCATTCCTCACCACACTGTTCCTACACACACACCATATTCCCACCAGTAAATCCAGCCCCATTGTACTGCTTCTGGCTATTGTTGTGTTGCAGCACGACCGGCTAGCTTCTGATTAAGGCTCCCATGTTGGGCACAGCACAGATGAGTAAGGCAGTGGTTGCACCTGTCCTGGCAACACCAGCTTACACAGTGCTAGAGATGGATGTAAAGATGGGGCAAGGAGAGTGGCTGTCAGCACAACCAGAGTTATGTCATACACAGCCCTTAGAGCAAAGGTGGCTGCCTCACTCTGCCAGACAAGGTACAGCGAAGGCACACAAACACTAGGAGTTAGGGCAAAACCACCTGCTGAGCCTCCTGCGTGTCTGTGATCTGGATGCTGAATCTGCCTCTCTTTCAAGTTCAACTTTTCAAGAACCACTGATTAGATGGGTTCCACTTCATGCAGACAGCAATATTTTTTTTAAATAAGCAGGCTAGCTCCAGGCAAATTAGCAGGTATGTCACTCAAAACACTCCTGATAAAGGCTTCATCATCACTCCCACAAATTCCTGTGCATTGACAGTTCCCTCTCAAAATTACTACGGGCCTTTCATTTAGCCTTATTTTGAGCATGTGTGCTTGTCAGAACCAGAGGTTGTTCCTAACATTACATCCAGCTCATAGGTAAAGCAGGCAGGTGCCTAAAGCAACAGTCTCCTGGGGGCAGCAAAACTGTAACAGGCTCCATACTCATCCCCATGTCCATCCCTATGCCCATCCCCATCCCTATGCCCATCCCCATCCCCATGCCCATTTCCATCCCCATCTGCAGCCCCATCCCCATCCCCTCCTGCTCTGCAGAGCCCTGGGCACCAGCAATGCTGCTGCTATTGTCCCTGTTACTGCTGCTGTTTTATGTGATTGTTATTATACGCACAGTTTTCATTTTGAATTAATAGCAAATTCATCCTGTTTTGTTTTGGTTTGTTTTGTTTTTTTTAATTTTGATTTCTTCATTCTTGTTTAACATCAAATTCAGAATATCCTGTACATCTCACACTCACACAAACCACTGCATGCTTGCTAACAGGCTGACTCTGCAGAGCTAAGAAGCAATTTAACTGTTAGGCTGTCTTAATGGATTCGGAAACTGTGAGACACGATGGTAAATCTTACAGCTCAGCTGTAGGAAGTAAAAGACAACAGTGCTGAACTTCAAGTGCCTCCTGCTCTTTTTATTTATTTTTTTTTGGCTTTTTTTTTTTCCTAGTCTATTCGTTTTGAAGCAAAACACCAACAGGCCACAAAAGCATTAAGTAATTTGAGAGAGAATGAAAACAGACAGCTGATCATGACCAGCCCTTGCACCAACCAACTGCCCCAGCTGTGTGGAGCTGGGTAATGCAGCGCTGTCATTATAAGGATATCACCTGTGCCTTGGGGAAAAATGGGCTATTTTAGGAATAAAGAACAGTCACTGCACAAATATATGTAAAAGTGACTTGGCATTAGTCAGGAAATTGCAGTTACCTTTTAAATTCAGAGATGTCCATGCTCTGTTCTGAGGTACTCAAAATGTCACCCCTCTCATGCATATTTCAGCCCCTGTAACCCAAAGGGCCAGATCCTCAGCCACCACCTCCTGTCTCATGCAGCATAACAGGGCAAGTCTCACGCTCCCCATGGGAAGCCCTCTCAGCTGCAGCTGCCTCTGGCAGCCATTTGGCAGTGGCTGCCATCAGAATGATGGCAAACCCCAAGCCAGGGCACAGGACAAGCTCCTGTATCAAATTAGAGCGATCTTGCCCAGCAGCTCACAGGGAAGCAGGCCAAGACTGCTTGGACTTGTTCTACCTGGGTCGCACCCGGCTGTCAGTAATCTTCAGAAAGCAGTCCCCATGACTTCTCGTTCCCACATTTTATGCCACTGCTGTTTTTCTTACCTTGTGACAATGAAGCATGAGCTACAAGGGCCAGATCCTCAAAAGCCTTGTACTTTGCATAGATAACTATGTCAGAGAAACACGAGTGCTCAGAAGATATAAAAAGCTATGCAATCAGTATAGAAGCCTTTTATATCCCAGAGCAGAGATGCAAATGATTTGCAAGGCAGCGGGAAATCAGACTTCAGTACCATACTATAGATAGAAAGGACATAAAAGTAGATATTAAGAGCAGACATTTTGACAGAACTCCTACAATGTTTACCAGCTATCTTTCCATTTCCTCAGCGTGTGTGCGTGCTCCTGGCTTTCCAGGAATCTGGCACCACAAGACTATTCAAGACAGAGAAATAACCTGTGGCACATAACTGGCTGTTTTTGTTGTACTTACACTGAACAACTGTTTTGTTCATGAGACTCCGTCTTACTAGATTCACGTTGATAAAACATCACGTTGGGAGAAAAAATCAATGCTGCTCACTTGACTTCATTACATTTAGTCTCAACTTTACGAGTCAGAAAAAGAGAAAGGAATACACTCCTGTACCTGTACCATAATTGCATCTCTCATGCACATGCATGTAGTCCGTGCATGGAAAAATCTCTATTTAAACTCCAAGCATCTAAAAGTAGTCTCTCTTGATGCTTTATGTTCTCCATGTACATTTTCTACACTGAATGATATTATAATTGTCTATTAAACAAAATAGTAGTGTTGACACTGCATTTTCACATTGCTTTCCTATTCTGAGGCTATAAAGGCCCTCTGAAATAAAGGTTTTTATGAGAAGCTAACTGAGGCACAGCAGGAGGCAGCTTACCAGCAGACTGCACTGGCTTACCAGTGCCCAAGGGATACTGGGTGATGCTGGAACTCCTGAGGACGCAGGGTTCCAGTGCTTTGCAGCAAGGAAGGCAGGCACTCAGTATGAGAAAATCTGCCTCCTAATTGGATGGCCAGAAAGGTAGAATCATTCAGTCATAGAATCACAGAATGGTTTGGGTTGGAAGGGAGCTCAAAGCCCACCCAGCCCCAACCCCTGCTGTGGGCAGGGCTGCCCCCCACCAGCTCAGGTTACTCAGGGCCCCATCTAACCTGGCCTTGAGTGCCTCCAGAGATGGGGCACCACAGCTTCTCCAGGCAGCTGTGCCAGCACCTCGCCACTCTCCAAGTAACAAATTTATTCCTAACATCTAATCTAAATCTACCCTCTTTTAGTTTAAAGCCATTCTCCCTTGTACTATCACTATCTGCCTGTGTAAGAAAACTAGTAGATGTGTCTGGAATTGAGAACCTCAATTGAGAAGAGCTCATGCCCACCCACTTGTGTGAGCGGGACTGTCTACAGACCACTCTTCCCACAACAGAAAACAGTCTTCCCTTGGAGTTGCTACCCTGCAGCATTTTGCTATGTTGATGCAGATAAAATAGGACAATGCCCAACTCACTTAATGGAAAACCATAGGAAGAGCTAAGGCAGACAGAATTTAATTAGTTGCTTTGAAATCTGGCCAAGAGAGTAGCAATGCACAAGACCTTCTTCTTCCTTTTAAAATAATATTTCATCATCAATTCCATAGTGATGAATGAAGAACTGGGATAAGGCAGGCTATGCGTTTTCTGGTGGGTCGATTTTTAACAGAAGTTATTATTTGTGGCTTAAGAATTTTTTGCAACATAGGCTGAAAAGTTTATCATTGAAAAAAATTTGAGAGAAGAAGAGAAAGGGATTGGTTTGCATTTCTGCCAAAACAAAATAAATAAGTATTAAGCTGTGGAGTGAGAGAATGCCTTGTGGTGTGCTGATTTTGTTCTTTATTTCCACCAGAAGCTGATTTTACTGCTCATCCCCATGGTGCTGTCTCCAGAAGCAGTCTCCCTAGCATGCGGGGTCAGTGTACTTGTAAAAAGTAATGAGAAGCCAAATTTCAAACTGGAGCCTGCGGTGGCTAATTAGATATTTAAGCATGGACTCTGCTGCTCTCCAGTTCCGAAAACCGGATCCATGTTTAGCACTTCCCTTGGCAGCTAGGCTTACTCTGGTTTCTTTTTTTGGCTTGCTGTAGTCAATCTGTGTGCTGTAGAGGTCTCCCATTCATCTCGAGAGATACCAGGTTTAGTCAAGGACATGAAGTCAGCTCAAGGTCCCTACTGAGTAAACAGGGAAGCAAAACTGCTGCTCAGCACAGGCCACTGCCTTCATGCCCACTGCATGCAGGCTCCCACACTGCATTCTGCTTCTTCTCATTCATTAACAGTTGCTTTGGCACTGTGCACATATGTGGAAGGGAATGGATGCAGCATCTTTTCCCTTGCACAGAGCACCTTGCTTCAGAGAGAGGCTCGGAGGACCCGTGGCTGCCCTGAGCAGCACATGGCTATGCATAACCCGGCTGCAGCTAGCAGTGTGGTGTGACTTGTACCTCCCTCACACCGCACTGCTCTTGCATGTGTCATCTTCCCCTCAGCCATCACCACGCTCCCCAATTTCCCATGTGTTAATTTGCCTGGAGGGCAGAGTGCATTAAGATTCAACTGCAGAACAACCAGACTGCAATGCGCTCCATTAGAAGACAAGTGATGCAAAATGTGGGTGACATGCTGGGGCTTATAATGAAAGGCCACACCAAATTTCAGTGTGTGCCTTAGGATGAATCAGTGAATTAAGCAAAACACAGACTTGATGTATTAAAATGACTTAAGTCTACTAATGATTTATGTATTAATCTTGCAATATATCATCACCACTACTTAGTCAAGAATATAAAAGACTATTATTAAGCACTCATGAAGCTTTCACAGTCTTAAATTTCCTTTCTCTGGGGAATACAGCACAAGGTTTTTGGAAGATTTTGCAGTTTACTTTAAAGCAACTATAGAAATATAATGCAGAATACAGGTATGTCTTTTCTGGTTATCATAAGTAGTTTTTTATCTCTAACAAACCAAAGCTTGAGTCCCAGATATGAATTAATCAGACTTCCTGACAGTTCTATATATATTTATGCCAGGAACATATTTGCTGAGCCTCATCAACTGTGATTTTCCCTTCATATAAAAAAAAATAAATACAGAGAGATAGAGAAAAGAGAGAGTTGGAGAAATTTCCAAATTACCACCAAAAAACAATATCTTGCAAATTGAAAGAAACAAAAGTGCATTAATAAAACAGAAGTGAAATAGAAAATGTTTACATACCTATTGGGGAAATACTGGTGGTAGGTGGACAGTTGGTCAAGATGATCTTGGAGGTCTTTTCCAACCTTGATGATTCTATTATTCTACTTACTCATATTTTGTTACAGTTATGTTTTGTACACAGTTGTCCTGTTAACAATTGATGCTACTATGACCTACCTTATAGTTACCCCTTAGCATACTCCCACTGAATACACTAGCAGTTATAATTGGAACGAATATATGTTCAAGCACTAGGGCCTCCAGGAACCTCTGATGGACATGTTGGAAAGGAAGAAGACAAGTCTAGTAGATGAAATAATTAGCAGTTCTATGCAAGCTGAAAAGCAAACACTTCATGTCCTAGCTGGTCATGGTGGGATTACTGAAACAGCCAGAGACAGCCCACATTTGAAGGGCAGCTTGGGAGGCTTTTCCCTTTCTGGATCACAGAGTAACTGCTGCTCAGAGCTATCCCTCTCGTAGCAGCGAGCCACTACTGCTTTGTGCTTCATCCAGATTTCAATAGGAGCCGTAATCTGGAAGCTAGGTTATCTTTTTCAAAAAGCCATGCTTGCCAACTTTCAGCCTTTCACTGTATGAATACGCAGCATTCAGTGACCAGCTCCTTGTGTACAGCATGTAGGAAATGCAGAGTGAACATAAATTAACCTACTGCCTTTGAAGGACTACGTTTACTGAAGAAAGGTCTTTACTATACAAATATTTATAAATAGCAAAACAACCAGGAGCTTGTCATTCTGGGCATCTCTGTCATTCAGATAGAATCAAAACATCATTGCCATTTGGCTGATCCTTCCTCCTAATGGCAGGAAGGTAAGAACCCTCCTGCTCTACTGACTGCCTTGCTGTGTGCAGCTCCACTCCTCTGTGCTTAACACACTTCTAAAATGTATGAAGCATTGACTCAGAGGCTGGTCATCTCAAAGTCTGAGCAGAATCAGTACATTTAAAAGAATCTAATTTTTCTGTTTGTGAATAATGGGTGTTAATTTGTTTTTTTCTGTTGTTGTTGATTTTAAATATTGATGATGAGTTCAAGTTGTAATTACTGTAATTCCATCCTCTCAGAAATAATAGTGCTTTATAAAGAAATGAAATAAATTGCCCCTCCTGAAGCATTTTTCTACAGTCTGTTCATAAGATGCAGTGTTAAGTACTGGCCAATATCTGAAGTGGTATTTGAGCATAAAGGTTTCTCTTCATTCAATTAAAAATCTCCATCAAACAAATGAATAAATAAATAGAAGTAAGCAAGTCATTGCATTGCTGCAGCCAGAAAACAGAACAAGGCTCCAAGACCTACGTTCTGTGTCCCTGTGCCTCTTTTGAGTGATCGGGAAATATGACTGACACATATCTTTTCATACTATATCTCGGATAACATGGATCTTAGGTTATTGAACATTGTCACACATCTTTCAACATTATCTCTTGGATTTATATCAAGAAGAGCTCTGTGGCACTCTCTCTACACACTTGTGCAGAAAGATTTTCAGCTCTCCTGCAACAGAGCTTTCAAGTTGAAGATAGTGAGGGGTCTTCAACTTCATTCACATTTTTTGCTTCTACAACAATGCATGTAGGGCTCAAAAATGGACCAGTAATAACTTAATTCCAAATCTTATTTCTATTTTGATAAAATCATATTAAAGTTGGTGTAGCCTTCTGCAGACCAGCTTTTCATTCTGGGATCGAAAGGGAATTCTAGAGCGTGGTTATGCATACTAAAGTGCTGACATTTCAAATCCTGCACAGTTTACCAAACATAGCTAGCAGATTTTAGGTATATTGCATGAAATTTGTTGGTTCATATATGAAGACAAAGTAAAGTTTCATTCTATGATGGGCTGAACCCACTGCACCACCTTGGACTTGGGAAAGTGATGAATGTGTTCTGCAAGAGCAAATGTTTGACATGCAGCAGGATGGGTCTCTTTACCAGGGGAAAAGTGGTTTGGATGTGCACTCAGTCAGCAAAATACATTTTCCCCCCCAAGATGATGACAATGCTGTGTGGGAAATCTTGTGCCATCACAGTCAAACCAGAGAAGCAACATAACTGTATCAACTCTGGCACTCAAAAATAATTTCAAAATTGTTTTTTTGTTTGTTGAAACAATCTTGCAACTTCTACTTTTTACAATTTTTTTTACATGCTGACGAAAAGAATATCAGAGCTTCAAACAGAGAGGTTAAACTTACCACCACCCAGTGCACGAATTAAAACATCGTGAGAAACAACCTCACAAAGAGTGTCAGCTATGTGTTAAAAACAGTGATGGAAAGTCTCCCCCTCTGTTGGAAGACAGCTAGGTTAAAGAAGAAATACAGCTGAAATGCCAACACGTATTGGAGAGATTAAAAAGTGGAAGTTTTCTGCACCCATGGTATGGCAAGGCACAAGATGGAAGGCCTCAGCCAAGAGAACTTCAGCATATAATAAAAGCAGCCCTGTGAAACACTTCATAGAATCACAGAATCATAGAATCACTCAGGTTGGAAAAGACCTGAAAGATCATCGAGTCCAACCACAACCCAACCATGCTACCCTACCTCTAACAACCCTCCACTAAATCATGTCCCTGAGCACCACATCCAAATGGTTTTTAAACACATCCAGGGATGGTGACTCAACCACCTCCCTGGGGAGCCTATTCCAGTGCTTCACAACCCTTTCTGTCAAGCAGTTTTTCCTGATATCCAACCTAAACTTACCCTGGTGCAGGATTACTTCCCTAGTCCTGCTCACCACACTTCTTTCCACTACATGAGGATTGCTGTGCCAACGTCTTTTTTCACTGTGTCATTATGGTTTCCCCTTAAGCTTCATTAGCTGCAGAAACCTCTCCCCAGACTGCAAGAAACTAGGAACATACTAGTAGTCCAAAATAGCCCATAGCCAGCATTACAGAGTGGTTATCTCAAAGCTCCATAAGACACAGACACAGCAATTGCTCTCTCTGCCACCTTGCCTTACAGTTGTTTGGTTTTGGTTTGGAATTTATTTATTTATTTATTTATTTAATTTCCCAAAGTTACATCACTCTGGAACACCGTGAACAGAGTTCTGTAATCAAAATCAGACTCTGATGAAAAAGATGCCAAGGAGAAGTCCCACTACTTTACACAGAAATGTGGGCATTTCTGTAGTGCTGTGTTACAGCTGGCATCACTGTTAAGAGCTCCTACACTACACTGCGAGCCACAGGCACATCAGTCAATTTCCTTGTGTGGCTGAGACAGTGCTGTGTGCAGCCAGTCTCAGTGAAGCTACGACGACTGTAAGGCATTCTGGCAATGCTAAAACTGCTGGGGGCTACAATATTTGACTTTTACAATGCCTTATCTAAGTTAGGAGGTATATTTTTCATAGAAACCAGGTTTTTCAAAGAAAACTCTTTAAACAAAAGACTGGCGTTTCTGCACAGATGTATGTATTCAAGTAAACATGCTGCTTTTGGATGGAGAATGTTCTGCTTCACTGAAAGAATAGGGCTTAGGATGGAGAACAGAGTAAAGTCTAAGAGTTATCATATTTAATTACAGAGGCAGAAATCTGCCTCTGTCTCCTATTTCACCTTGTAATGCATTTGGTGGTATCAGAGATGTGTGCTTGAGGAGAACCATCAGCAATAGCAGAGGTGAACCCAGACAAGAAGTGTGCGTGGCACACTGTTTATTTTGTCTGGTTCTCTTAACATATCATTCTGGGAGTTCACAGGCAGTTGTACCGCCCTCCCCAGGTACACCATGCAGCTCAAAGGACAATACTGCTGAAAAGGTATTATGAGGATGGTGGCATTTAGAGCAATTGAGAGTAATGCTAAAAGAAATAATTGCCCAGAACCTGAACTCCAACGCTTTTAAGGTTCACTTCGCTTTCATCAGTGGATTTGCTCAGAGGGAGATGTTAAACTAACCTTCACCTCTCAAGAGTGACAATCTGTCTCCACTCTGTCCTCTCTGCAATTCCCTTCTGCCTTCTCTGTCACACTGGTGCAGTCCATTAACTTTCACATTATCACTGAACCGTCCCGACGTTCTGGAAAACAATGTGCCTATGAGATCCTTGTCCTTTGCGCTGCACAGAAGAGTTTACATCTGCTCAGCCCACCAAAGAGAGAGAGGTTGAATAGCAGGAACACCCATACGTCTAGTATCTTCGAGCGTGTCACAGTTTTGAACTAGTTCAGAAACACTTTGTCCTATTAAATCATTAAGCATTATTAACAGTGCACTGCTAAGACCATTAATCCCTTTTAGACAAGGAGTTTAACATTTTGACACACAAAGTAGCTACATTTAATTTCCCTGAAGACATTGAAGTCTGGCATGATAGTAGTCAGACAATATTATTGTTCTTCAAAAACCAATGAACCTTAAAAGTATTTTGATTAAATGGAATGAAAATATACCAATAAATGTAAATAAAGCTTTCCAAAGCTGACATCTCAAATTAAATATTTCTTCATTACCGGCTGCAGGAATGGATTTGAACCACCTATGATCTGCAACATGAGGAAGAGAGATGCTGTGCATGAACTAAAACTCTATCTTTCAATAGATGAGAGAATTGGTCTTCTAATCTAATAGCTATTTTTTAATTATTATTTTTAATTAACTTATAGTATTTGAGATGTGAGTCTTTGCTAGTACTCTTGCAATTAATGCTAACTGCTGCAAAAGCAAAGAATCATTTGGCAAAGCAGCAAATTCTTTTGCATTTATAGCGCAAGGTTTTTGCAAAGAAGGACTGAAATATGCTTATGTGGATGCATTAAGCATTGGAATACTTACTGCCTCACTGTAGGCGTGAAAAGTAGGAAACCTGAAGAAGAAATGATACTTCTAACTGAATACAGCAGTGTGCTGTAATTGGTATTGGTTTCTGTCAAGGGAACGTGATTTATTTTGCAAATAGAGGAAGAATATGCAATAGAAGTCATTGTGGGGCAGCTGTTTTAACAATACAACTCAAACAAAAACATACATTTCCCAAATGAAATAAAATCTAAAATTACACGTATCTATCTTTTTGACTAGAATAATCCTTTATGATTACAATATCTGTTGTTTTCATAGCATTTATTTAGCATCAGTGCAGTAACATTGCTCTTTATATGTAACTGTACTGCATAAAATGGATTAACGAATAAAAGGGTAATATTTAAAATCCCTCCTGCTTTCTCTTTCAGATTTTCCTTTATCATTAAAGAATTGGAAAGTAAAGAGTACTACCATACTACTACTATAATACGTCAGCTTCATGTTTGCTTTTGTTTGATCTGAAGATATATTATATTCCATAATGTCTTCCAGTCAGAGAATTAACAAACTACTAGTGATAGATCAGTCATGAAAAGGTATGGGAGGAACCAACTGGGAAGTTATCAAAACAGTTATGAAAAAATGTTGACTCATCAAACCATTCTTAAGAAGAAAAGCAAACGAAAACTAAAACCAAACCAAGCTAACAAACAAGCAAACAAACAAACAAAAAGACTTAAACTTATGTCCATCTTAAAAAAATGGCATTTGAAACCATGAAGATACCTTACTCTCACAGAATGGCTTAGAAATTGAAGGTTTGCAATTTCAGTTTGATCGACAATACACTTCAAAATGTGAATGACAGTGTACATTTAAGGATAATTACAGAGAAACTAGAAATAAAACATTATTTGGCCTGAAAAATGGATTCATATTTTCAAAAATAATGTGAGATTTTAATTTTTTGTTGCTATCTGAGGACAGTATTTTCAAGATCTCTGCAATATGTATGGGACATGACCCTCATCTTTCTGCCCAAACTTAATTGCAACTTCATTTACCAGCCAATGTCACGTATGCTCAAGAAGAGATGAAGGACACTACTGAAGAACAGGAAGCTTCCAGACACTTTGCAGGACAGATTTTCCACACTGTGTGACACTTTCTCTGAAACACCTTGCAAGAGGAGATTAACTGCAACTGCCTCATCTCCTCCGCATCCTCCCAGGTCCTGCACAGTTTTTTTTGCCCAATTTTTACACCAGTTAGGACACAAATGTGACAGCTGGGCATTTTCGCAATTCCTATCACTTCAATCTCAGTTGTCTCTGACATGACTCATGCACTAAGGTTACAGTGAAGAAACACAGACATTATCTGGGGACTGTACCAGCTTGGAGAGTTACAAAAAAAAAAAAAAAAAAGTCAGCTCCTTTCATAGTAACAGCAGAGGAAAGAGAGCAGAAAAAAGTGTGACTAACTGTTCCTAAATATACAGGCGATGTGAACCAGAAAAGTAGCTGTATTACTATGGCCGGGGAGTTCATAAATTTATGATTCACAGCATTACAGAGCCTATTTGGCATGCAAAAAGAGAAGACGATGAAAGGAATTGTTAGTCATGGAGAAAGAGCTAGACAGAACACACAGAGATGCTAATCCCTGGGAAAGGGTGCATGTTCAAGTATGACCAACAACCTGGGAAAGGGAGTAAGGTCTTTTTTTGTTCATTTTCCGAAAGATCCTTCTTACTTTGGTAGGTAGAATACTTGAAAGAGTGCCTTCCTTCCTAGCCTGCTAAGAGCACCATGAACTCCTGTGCTCTGTTCAAGCCTACCTCAAATGGAGGGGATGGCACAACATTCTTCAAATGTCTTCTGAAGCCGGACGGCCATATTCTGTCATGGCCATACTTTTCTCACTTCAGAAAGCATTTTAAGCAGGCAAAGGAGGAGAAAAGGACATAACAGCTAAGCTGTTCCACTGTTGTGGTTCAAAATGTCAGCATGCAATTGCTCAGATCACCACTGCTGAAATGCTTGCAGATAGCTTTTCTGTTAAACTTTCACCTCCTCGAAAACAGCAGTGTTCGAAGTAGGGATGAAGGAGAATGATTTGCCGTAGGGATGCCCTTGTCAATTCACGTGATTTCTGTTGAAAATGGTCTGGATCTAAAAGACCACAAAGGTGTTTGATGTTCTTCGTATAACCTTCAGCAAAAGAACTGGGAGAACAGTCAAATGCATCTTGTGCGTTTGCATTTTCAATAACACACATGAAACAAGCTATGCCCTGCCAGTTTAGAACAAGCTCTGTCCTGCCTTGATGTACCCATGCTGTGTCTCTTTCACTGGTGTGTGTGGGAAGAGGATGGGTGGGAAGGAGGGAAAATGACACAGGGGAGAAACGGGACAGGGGTTGGGGGGAGAAGATAAGCAGAAAATAAATGAAGAGTCATAAATGATCTGTTGAGCAGAAATAAGATGAAGAAGGAAGAGAAAAACATGAGACAGAGGGGGAAAAGGCAATGGAGAGAAAAAAAGCTGAAAAGATACAGGTGAAAGTGAAACTGCAAACTCAGAAATCAAGCAGGCAAGCACGAAGAGAGACAAGAAAAGAAGAAAAATAATTCAGTGTGCAAAGAAAATCAAGGAACACTTAAAATAACACTCCCACCAAAAAGGAGCTGAAAAGAGAAAACATAGGATAAATAAGACTGGTAAGATGGCAGAACGCAAACAAAAGAGGAAACATGGAACAGAATAGCAAAAGCTGCCTTTAATGCTGTTCCTGGGTAAGACATTTTGACAATTATTTGTTTTGATGTGGCCCTGTGGTTACTGTGATACAGATGACTTCTGGCTTCAGACCAGAATTCTGAGCAGCAAGCAAAAGCGATGCAAGTTGGGAGCAATGGCCACAACTGTGACTGTCAACCCAGAGTCTCCTGAGTGGGAGAATGACTGCACAGAAAATCTGTGGTAAAGCAGAGAACTGCACCATGGTTTACTTTCTCCTTCATAAGGTTCAAAGTCCTTCTGCCTTTCCTTCTCTCCCAGATGTGATGGATAGATCCCTCCTCCGCCACCATTACTCACCTCCAGTTTGGACGCTAGCCCAACCAAAATCTAGAAATAATGGGACAAGAGTATGGTAAAAAATTCAGCCTGCTGCCACTGGTAATTTCTCCAACACAGAGTATAGCTCCCTTTCTCCAGTGTGAATAAATGACTCCAAATTGGCTGCCTTCCTCCAAGGTTAGGACTCCCCATCAATCAAGGAACATAGACCCAAGTTACGAAATGAACTACGGCCAATAAGTACAAGTCAAGATAAGGAAAAGCCAGTAGAAGTATTTTTATGGAAGATTTTGCATTTAAAAGGATACAAAAATGAGGGATGCCATCACTGGGAAACTGTGTCAGTCCATGGGATGCTGTCACATCACAGTGCTTGCCATGGACGTCCTTACTGCATCCATCAGAGTTTTGAAATGCTACTCTAAATCACAAGGCATCTCCCAGGCTTCATAGTGTCAGCGATGCCTGGGCAGCCCGCAACAGCCCTCCAGGGCTGCCAAACCGCTCACTCATGCTGTAGACATGTACCTGAATGCACCAGCAATCTCACTGAGTGCAGCAGGACCACTTATGAGATAGCAAACTATTCACCTGCACAGGGGCATATTGGCAGCTAGGTTAAAAACAACAAGAGTGTCTTCTTCCACCTGAACAAAGAAGAGGTTTGGAGCTGAGTTCACAGTCCCTTCTGGAAGCCACTGGGGTGCCCGATGCCTAGGGGAGCAAGTATTGCTGCCTCCCTCAAAGTACCCACATGGGAAAGGGAGCACAAAATTAGCCAGGGTCTGTCCTACTCTGTGTCTGAAATTCAGAAGGGAAGGAATTTGCACAAAAGCTGCAAATCTCACTGGTGCGTACTTTTTTCTTTTCATAAGATTGGTCATGTTCATGCTCAGCCTGATTTTTTCTAATTAAAACATCTCTGGTTCCTTTATAATATGAGTTAATAATAATAAATCACAGATAAGGATGATCCTAGTCTAAAGAGGCACAGTACAAGGCTTTGCTATAATAAGAGAAACTACTGTTATCTAGAGCCATGGAACAACCACGTTTAATTTTGCATTCTGCACTTTACCCCAAAGAAATACTAATTACACTCCCCCTTAGTCCCCTTGCGTGGTTCCATTCAACACATGCACATCAGAAATGATGAATATATACATCAAGAGAAGAGTAAGGATAATTTCCTGCAGTTGTTTTACAAGCCAGAGATTAAACTGATACAACCCTGCAGAGTTTAAGAAATGTGCTTGTAATAAAACTGATGCTGTAGTATGTAATCAGAAGTCTAACACAAAGTTTGACATGCTTAATGCAGCATTCATATGTAAAATGTGCGCAGTGAAAACAGCCCGGCCCTCTAATTTCAGCCTTGTTCTAAAATGAAACCTTGGGCCAGGTGCCTCTACAGTCTTGCTGAAGTCCTTGTCAAAGGACTGAGACAGAATTTCTGCAGGGAGATGAGGCAAAATCCAGGGTCCCTATGTGCAAGTAGCAACTCTTTGGAGTCTATCAGAAGAGAGATCTGATGTGAGGTCAGGTCAGATCAGCACATCACTTCCACATGTGATTACATCTGGCAATCATAAAATGCATCATCTTAGTTATCCTGCTCATTCCTCAGTTAGTTAAATAATTCTGCACAGAGATATCTACCACATCATTTGATGTCTTCCTCATGTTACCAGCATCCCATAGATATTACCTCACAGTTTCCCTACATGAAAGTAGTTGGGAAGAATATAGCCATGCAGCTCCATGGACCTTGCTAGGCCACAAGCAAAGTGCTGGGATCTTAGTGACCTCCCTGTTCTCTGTTCCCTCAGGGAAGTGCAGAGGGTGACAAGCATGAAGCGGGGCTTGGGCATAGAATCCTTTGATCTGGAAGGGATCTTTAAATGTCATCTATTTCAATTCTCTTGCAATGATCAGGGACATCTAGAGCATCTGCAGTGCCTCACCTCAGCTAGCTTGTGAGGGCTGAGGAGGATGGTGGGGGAGGCTGGAGAAGGGAGACCAGGAGGGGGACCAGGAGATGACAAGCAAGGGATGTGAGGATGGAGCGGGGTAAATCAGGTGCCAGCTGGCAGGGATGCCCAGCAGGAAGAAGTGGCAGACAGGGTGTGGGCTGGGAGAAGCTGTGAGGCAGGCAGGCAGGTGTGGCCAGGCAGCCCTGCCAGACCCCAGCCCCATGGCTCTCTCACAGCCCCACACTCAGTCAGACCCAGGTTGGCAGCCACAGGCATCTGCCTGCACCATTCTGGGGGCAGGATGAGGGCCCTGCACCTGCTTAGTCAAGGAGAGAACTCACGTGATGATGAAGCCTGTTAGCATTTACCCCAGCCATTTTAAAACATCCCACTTATTCCACCTCCACGATTAGGCAGTAAGGAGTCCAGACTGCACCACAGCTATTGCTGCAGCACGAGCACTGGGAAGGAAGCAAGGTTTCAAGGTTCGTAATAAGAGACTGCAAGCTTTGCTCAAGTTGTAAGCAATTGCTTGAGAAGCACTGTTAATTAAAAACAAAGCAAAACAAAAAAATCAGCGCTAAAAACCCCACAATTTAATCTGCATGCTCTTCCTGCAAATCAATGAGTACCCAACATGGATTGGTACCTGCTTTGTAAGTCGTCCAGGTGCAATTTGCCTACATAATGGGTGGCTGATGAGACAGTGACGATCCTAGCGCTGTGACTGTGCGTTCCTGATTGCTTCAGCGTATCCAAGAGGAGGTTAGTCAGCAGGAAGTGTCCCAAGTAGTTCAAGCCGAAGTGCTCCTCAAACCCATCCTCTGTCTGCCTTTCAGGGACCAGCATCACCCCAGCTGGAGGAGAGAGGGAAAAAAACGTTGATTTATTTCAGAGGAGAAGCTAGACAGAAGGAGCACGGATCTCCTGCTGCACAGGATAAACATGGCATTTAGAGCAGTGAATGACTGCTGATGGCATGTGAGGTGTAAAGCTGACACTGACTGATTTCTGCTGAGAAAAATGTCAAAATCCCCACTTGCATTCCTTTAGCCAGAAATCGGGTAGAACGGCTCTCTCCCTCCCTACCTGCAGGACTGCAGGGATAAATGAAAGGTGTGAAAGTGTTCTGAAAACATTAAAAGCTGATTTAACCCTCTGCTGGCATGCCAGAATTCAACACTGCAGGTCTGCAACAGTAATAATTCCACCTGGAAGAGGAGGGTGATCCCAATGCTCCCTCCATCAAAGAGCTCAGAGAAGCAGAGACAAGACCAAGCCAAGCAGCAGATCTGCTTTCCCAGACAGCTTTCTGCTGAGCCCTGGCTGCAGTTTGAAGATCTGCTGAGTCTTTGTCTGAAATCTGCAACTTGAATCTCACTGCTGTGAGTGAGAAAAGATGTTGTAAATTTACCCAGTATATATTAATTACTGTGTTTATATGCAGCTGCATATTGAAACAACTTTCTGAATGCTTATTTTGGCAATAGTTTTGCATATATTTCTGGAAACCACAATTTTCTAACTCAGTGCTTAAAATAAGCATCCACATCCCTCACATGCAGTGTTGATTTCAGCATTTTGCAGAAAATCTTGAGCTAATGTGTGAACTGTACCGTGTACTGAAGCTGTGTGGGGGTTAGCTATCTCACTCAATTATGAAGTGGATTTTAATGTTATAAATTATTCTTATTTTATTAAAATTTAATTATCACATGAGTGGACCTGACTTCTGTAATTTAAATGCAGATACACATGGTTCATAGAGAATAATGTTGCAGGCCATTTATCTTCTCACTAATGCACATGACTGTGATACAGCAGAATGGCCTCCTCTCCTCACAGACATAAAAGGATCTCAGCTTCATCCTCACACTACTTCATCTGCCCATTAAAAACCCCTTAACTTACCATTGCTTGACATCAGACCAATGATGGCATATTAAATTCCCTCTTAAAATTACTCACGCTGTCTGTCTGCGTCTCTCCTTCTTTAAGAGGATTCAACCATCAGCTTTGCTTTGCTTTGCCATTGCGGCTCAGGTTGAACAGGTTGTACTTTCAAGATCTCTTTAGCATGGTTACTACCTATAGTTTCACCTGTAGATTCACCTATGAACTGCCAGCTGCTTAATGGGCACGCATGTCAAAAATTGCAGGCACTGTGAGGAAGTGCAGTCCAGAGCAAAAGAAGAGCATTTTGTAGGAGTGGAGATTAGCCATGCTATTGTTGTGCTGCATTATACAGTCAGGGGAGAGAATGAGCATGAAAGATGGGGAAAATTAAATGGTGAAAGGACATAAAGAAAATGCATAAAACATAGAAGATGGAAAAGAAAATGTAAGTGAGGAAGGGAGCATAAGACAATTGAAGAAACAGAGCGAGTGAGTGAGGGGAAGGAAGGAGAGAAGACATAGGGCCAGAATGGAAAGAGAACAAGTGAAAGGTTTGGGTGCAACACAGCACACATGAACAAAGCCCTTCCTCCACTCTGCTGGCTGATGAAATGAATGAGAGAAACACAGTGCAGATTAAACGCCTGGCCTCAATGCAAGCTCTGACTGGTGTTATCTCTGTCATCACAGCCACTTTCCCAGGTCCCTCAGAATGATGGGAAAACCCAGTCACCGGATGCGGTGTCTCTGCATGACAAATCTCATCTTTAATAATCGAGAGACACAAATTAGAGACTGTCTCTCTGGGTGTCCTGCTGTATTCTCATTCCTCGGCAGCACTTATTCTGATGCATAGTACAACTGCTCACATAGCCGTAGAACAAGAAGCACTTCCTTTTCCTCCAAAATCTGCATACGTAGCATACAATGACATCTGGAACAGTCTTGGACTAAACACCGGTGTGAAGGTTTTCTGGGATGTGGAAAAGAGGGAAAGATTGGGAGGAAACCAAAGTCTCAGCTGGCTGCAGTGTGAGTTTTAGCAGAAATGGAGTTTGGCATGAGCTGCTGGAGGGTGGATAGGAGCAGCACTGCATCTGTGAGTACTGGGGCTGGTACAAGGAAATGATTTGCATCTCTCTGGGGCCCATCCTGCCTTCCAAAGCTCTAAAACTTGGAAAAGGAGGGAAACAGTTTGCAAGATTTATATTAGCAGCAACACAGATCAAGTGGAAGTTCAAGACAGGAAAAGAACAAAAAGCAGTCCTTGCACAGCAAAGGAGATGTGATCCCCAAATGCTGCCTCTTGGTCTCCCTGAGCTTTGGGTCACTATAAGGCCTTCCAGTAAGCATAAAAATTTCTGCTGGCAGAGTCGGACGGAGGGACAGAGGAATTTGTCCAGAGAAATGCTGCAGGTGGCTGCTACAGCTATTCAGCTGCACCATAGAATCATAGAATCATTAGGGTTGGAGAAGACCTTCAAGATCATCTAGTCTAACCATCAACCCAACACCACCATGCCCACTGACCACGTCCCTCAGTGCCACATGTACACGTTTCTTGAACACTTTCCAGGGACGGTGACTCCACCACCTCCCTGGGCAGCCTGTGCCACTGCCTCATCACTTTTTTTGAGAAGAAGTTGTTCCTAATATCCAACCTAAACCTTCCATGGTGCAAATCACAGCCAGCAAGCAATGGCTGTGCAGGCTACCATTGCTCCCACTGGCCCTACTCTGCACTGACTCTCCTGAGCAGAAATGTGGTCAATTGCTTGAGCAAGCACAACCACTCTCGCTTGGGTTTGCTGCTGGTACAATCCCCTTTTTCTCTTCAAGAGCTTGTCAAATACTATTAATCTAATAACATCTTGGAAAGACAGAGATTTTTTAAAACATCTTTGATGTCGTTCATATCAAGACTTTCAAAAAATGATGCTCTGCAATTTGAAGGCACTTTCTCTCAGTTGAGGAGAAGCCATTTTAATTCACCAAGAGTGAGTGTGCAAAGCAATACCCAACAGAACACTGAACTTGGCTGCTTTTCTGACACAAGGAAAGACTGTCTAAGCGTAGCAAAAAACATCCTTCTTCTTTTATTTATTTATTTTTTAATTATTAACTACCTAACATTCAGTAGGTACTAAAAGTGGCATGCTATTGATTTCCCTTTGCCCAGAAACATCATTAGCTTTACTCAAGGGCCTGAAAGGTAACTCAAAGAATGAAAGCTGCTTCTATTTTTAATTCTTTAAATTAATCCAATACTATTTTATATGTATTTTTCTTTTTTTTTTCCATCTTACCTATTCACTATGAACTAAGAATGGTTTTGCTTATTCTTCCAGTGCAGAATACTACCAAATATCTGTCTGATTTTAATTACCATTAGTCAGTCTCCTTTTTTTTTGGAGCGCGTGTGAAGTTTGAAGAGGGAGCATGTAGGCCATTAATACCACACACCTCAGTTCTGATATAACCTTCCTTTATATTCTTTCCTCAGTTTTAGTTAGGTTGTTTTCAGACAAAAAAAAGCGTCACTGATATGAGCGTGGCATTAGGAAATGAATTAATAAATAAGCTGAGAATGAGCTTTTGCTTTGCAATTGATTAGCTGTTATTGAAATGTTCAGGAAAGAGGCTGACAGCATGCATGTAGAAAACTGTCAAAATGACACTTTGATGTGCGATTTTGCAACTATGCTGAGTGACTGTTCTTATTACAAAGTGATACATTCCAATGTGCCACAGTTATTTATGTGTTGTAATTTGTAATTGTAATTAATTACTTATTACATTAAAAAAAAAACCACTATCATTTATTCAAATGAGTAGGCAGCAGAGAATAGAGAGCATTTTTTCTCACAGAATGAATATAACTCAAGAGAACTGTCTTTGCAATCATTTATCTATCATGACTGCCTATAAAAATTTCCAATGAAGCTATCTGGGATCCATCAATGAACTAGTCTTATGTGATTTTAACAGTATAATGAATCTAAAAAGTAAAAGTTTATGAGAGATGAAAGCATTACTGCCCAGGCATACCACATTTTTATTGGATTATATAAGAAGATTTGTATCATGCTTGCCTGTGCTGCAGATGAAGGTAAACACTGCTGTAATTCCTGTATCTCCAGCTGCACAAAACATCCTTCAAATCTATTATAGATTTAAAAATACAAGTATTCCATTTGTTAAGATTTATTTACAGTGAGCTACTTAGAGGTTTTAAAGCTACTTCTCTCAAAAACACTTACAATACGTGAAAGATAACACGGGTAAGATTTAAAATCTCTCTTCCAGATGCAGATCGAAATGCCTTTCTTCCTAGACAGCTCATGGAGCTACATTTGGAGGCAGCATCCCCACATGCTGGCCTGTTATTCCTGGCAACCCAGAGGACTGGCCAGCAGTACAAGAGATCAGTTGCATGAGTGACGCCTTCACAGCAGGAGAAGAATGTATATAACCACATTTACCTAATTCTTGCGGTTTACAGGAGACACATTCTCAAGAGGAAAAATGAAGAGAAAGTGTTACTCCAAATGAAAGAGCAAAGCCTTTTCTACAAACAGGTTTTGTGTTTTTCTCTCCATGAATGCAAGCACACAGGGCAAACCTCCTCACTAACAGAGTTCTCAAATTGCACCGCACTGCACATGCATACACCAAAAGTTCTACCAATGGATCTGTCTAGCTATACATCAGCACAGTCTACTTCTCTTCTAAATAGGCTATAGTGGAGTGAACACTACCACCTAAATTTTATGCTGTAGCATAATGATCTAGGTGGCACCTAGAGTCCACACCAGGGGACCTGACCCTCAGACACCAGGACATCTGTCTGTCCTCAGTGGTGAACATATTCTTGTGCAGGCATGGACATACCCAGGAGGGGGCTGGACACCTGAAAGTAGGTTTGTTCACTGCTGCTAGGACTGAGACCTAGGCTGCAGAGCAGAGGTACCCCAGCAGGTTTAATCTCCCTTGCCTCTTCCCAGAATCATAGAATCATTCAACCCATGGCCTGGGTTGAAAAGAACCTCAAAGATCATCTAGTTTCAACCCCCCTGCTATGTGCAGTGTTGCCAACCACTACACCAGGCTGCCCAGAGCCTCATCCAGCCTGGCCTTGAATGCCTCCAGGGATGGGGCATCCACAACCTCTCTGGGCAACCCGTTCCAGTACATCACCACCCAGAAGAAGTGCCTGCCTGTGTTCTGCTCCCTCCCCTATCCCAACATCAGGTGACCCAACACCAATCTTATCAAGGAGCAGCATGTGTGTAGCAGGAAGGAGAGAGGTTCAGCCTCAGACATTCTCATCAGCTTCATCTGCCTCTCTTCTTCCCTGCAAACAATGAGTTCACTATCCCTAATGTTCTTATCCAGCTACCCTAGGTCCTTTGTGCCAGGTCCCATGGGATTTCACCTTGTGTCCTGCTTGTGCTGTCACTCACACACCTCTCACCCTTCCTCCTTATGTGGCCAGAAGGCTCCCATCAGCCTCCCCTTCCCTGGCTCAGCTTCCACCAGCAATGACATGGGGATAGTTGGGAGTTAATTTGTAAAAGTTATATGATTAGTCAGAGGCTAGACAAGAGAGATTATAATCAGGCCCCAATTAAAGTGCATCTCTTCATCCTCACTACCAATCCCAGCTTCCCCCTTGCTACTCGCTCTCTTTGTATTTCTTGATTGAGTAATATATGCTACATTCATAGTTTAAAAGTCTTTCAATCAGGAAAACACCAATGTACTGCCACTGGGTTTTCCTTCATCCCAAAGGTTTTCATCTGACAGCAGTGCCTCCCCACCTGCTCTTCACTCACTCTTCTGCCCTCTCTCCTTTCTAACCTCTCAGTCTGACTGCTGTAAACCCTCAAATCCTAAACTGACACTCTTCTAGTTCACTTCTCCACACCCTGGCTTCTTGTATAAATCTCTCTCTTGCAAGTAACAGTCTTGACCCATCTGCATTCAGACTGGTCTTCTCCCTTTTCCACACCACTGGTTTTGTCCTTATGTCTAAACACACAGCTGCCAGCATGTGCAGAGAGATATGGACAGCAGCAACTCGAGGTCACCAGCTACAGCAGCTCATTGGCCATGTCTGTGAGACATTTAGGTTTGGAGTGTGCTGAAATCACCTCCCATCTCCACAGCCGTGCCTCAGCTACGAATCAAGGCAAGACCTGCTCAGTTCTGAGTCAAGACATGCTTGGTACAGGCAAAATCTTTAGCTGTTAGAACATGAAAGATGGTTTTCACACTGGAACACTTAACATGCTTCTGTCTTGATGCAGTGTGGGAATGTTCTACTGGTGGTGAAAGGTTCATCCATCTCTGACACAAAGGCAGCATCTTGCCGGTAATCAAGTCCCAGTTCCAAAATATAATAACATGCGAAGAGCTTTTTTAAAGAAACTTGCCATCAGTTTTGGTATCATAAAAAAAACAAGATGTTTTTTCTTGCTCTTATCTGGAAACAGATAAACTCTTTTATCTAGCATTACAAATATTAAATAAAAATAAATCAGCCTAAGGCAAATATCTGGCATCAAAACTTTTAGCCTAAACAGTAGAAATCAGTCTAACTGCTGAGGAACTGCAAAGTGAGCAATGCCTGCTGATAGTGCCCATGCACTCGCCTACAAGAGTGGCGAGAAGTGGACTGTATTGGTTGTGCCAACAGAGACAAATGATTGCATACTTCCAGCAAAGACAAGTTTTTAGTTTATCACCTATTAAAGGAAAAAAAAAAGAAAAATGAAGTCCAGAGGAGGGCCACTAAGATGATCAGAGGGCTGGAGCACCTCTCCTATGAGGAAAGATTGAGGGAACTGGGATTGTTTAGCTTGGAGAAGAGAAGGATCCGGGGAGACCTCATTGCAGTCTTCCAGTACTTGAAGGGAGCATATAAACAGGAAGGGGAACGGCTGTTTACAAGGGTGGATAGAGATAGGACAAGGGGGAATGGCTTCAAACTGAGACAGGAGAGGTTTAGGTTAGATATTAGGAGGAAGTTTTTCACTCAGAGGGTGGTGACACACTGGAACAGGTTGCCCAAGGAGGTTGTGGATGCCCCATCCCTGGAGGCATTCAAGGCCAGGCTGGATGTGGCTCTGGGCAGCCTGGTCGAGTGGTTGGCGACCCTGCACATAGCAGGGGGGTTGAAACTAGATGATCATTGTGGTCCTTTTCAACCCAGGCCATTCTATGATTCTTTGATTCTATGATTCCAGGAGATGATACTCCCTATTCAAGGATGATAAGAGCAAAAACTCAAACATGGTGGAGTTCAGCGGAAAACTGGCTATAAGACCTCAGATTCACTTCTGGATTCAGTGTCATGCTACAACATAGTGAATATACAAGAACGCATACTAGTTCCCCAGAAGATGTATCAGTTTAAAAAAGAAAATATGATCCATAAGTGAGGTTTTGCTTTTACACTAAAATAAATCCAAGCATTCATAATCATATCTGGCTAGAAAAAAGAAAAAATCCGAAGTATATGCTCAGTAAATGTTTTGTTATTTGTGTTGGCACAATTGTGAGTTATCCCCCTCACAATCTGAAAACAGCAAAGTCAATCGTAGCTTCTTCATTCAATAGAAAGTTCTCCTAGAATTAAAATACCTTGTTTTCCATTTTGTGTAAAAAAACATTTTACCCAAAAGCTACGAAAAGATTAGGTTAGAATAAACCATGGCTCATTCCTGCCTCTCAGAAAAGCCAATGGCAAATGTCCCAAACACTTAAGCAGAACCAGTTGGGTTTCCTAATCCATCAGTAGCTCAATTTTGTATCTGTCTTCTACTGATAAAAGAATTGTATTCAGGACATAAAAGCAAGTGGGTCAAGAACCTGCAGCATATGGAGCCTGAGATATTTCCTTTTTCATAAAACGTTTGATATCCCAGACACAGAAAAAGCTTTGGAAATAACTAGAAAGACAGAGATAACATCAAACAAAAGTCAAGATTTTAATGAATGAAATCCTTACAGTCTGACACTCGGAAGTAACCCAAAGGTGCTCTTCCGACATATTAGTAATTCAAATAAAAAATAAACCTTTTACGAGAAATCTGATATCTTTATATAGGATACGTATCGTTGTGGCAGACAGCAATGCTATCCAAGTACAACAAAAGCTCTAGCTGATGACTGTGGCTAAAAATCTGGGCACTAAGTAGATGTGAGCATTGAATGACTCTTGGTGGCTCTGGACCAGCAGGGCTGGGTACTGTCAGCAGGAGCACAGTGATGTGACACGTGCCCAGGCAAGCCGCCTCCAGTACCCAAGGCAGCTAACACCTGTGAAGTGCAGTGTGATTAGCAAACCTCCCCATAATTTCCAGTCATCTCTCTAAAAAAGATACCACTGCTGAGAAATCTCACTAAATATCATCAATCTTACACTGAGCTGCTTCTTCTTCTTCAAAAAAAACTGCTTCTAGAACAAATTCATAGAATCATAGAATCATAGAATGGCCTGGGTTGAAAAGGACCACAATGCCGTTCCCCTTCCTGTCTATATGCTCCCTTCAAGTACTGGAAGGCCACAATGAGGTCTCCCCAGAGCCTTCTCTTCTCCAAGCTGAACAATCCCAGTTCCCTCAACCTTTCCTCGTAGGAGAGGTGCTCCAGCCCTCTGATCATCTTAGTGGCCCTCCTCTGGAACCGCTCCATGAGCTCCACATCTTTCCTGTACTGGGGGCCCCAGGACTGGACACAGTACTCCAGATGGGGCCTCACAAGAGCTGAGTAAAGGGGGACAATCACCTCCCTCTCCCTGCTGGCCGCTCCTTTTTTAAAGCAGCCCAGAACACAGCCAGCCTGTTCTTATGACTCTTCCAGTTTTCCCCGTCATCTGTGGGAAATTCATTTTATATCAAATTCAAATGACCTTTTCCAGCTCTAAAGATCTCCCAAAGGCCCATCTCTCCCATGATGTCTACTATCACCCGCCACACACAGGCAAAGGACCAGCTGTCTTTCTGCTTATTCTCCTCTATTTCTCCCTGTTCTCCCTGCCTGTCCTTTTCTCTCTCCTCTTTCACCTCATCTTCAATTAAATATTGTTCTCATTTGTCTTCAAGGCAGCATACAGATGAAAAATGATGTTGCAATCAAGACACTGAAATAAGATTCATGTGAGACCAGTTCCTGAGTTCACCATAGCCTCCTGTATGACTGGAGGAAAAGCATTATTTCTGGTGAAATCTAAGTTCCGCTGGAGTCAACAGCAATCCTCCTCACTAACTTTCCCTCAGGGAAAGTTCCCCAGTGATTTTCCACTTCTCTGGGTTGGTTTCTCTCCATTTTATAGTCTTAGCAGCCTGCAGCTGCTACAGAGAGGGGAGCTGGCTCTTACCTAATCCAGTGGGACAGGATCTTTTCCGGATCCCACTGCTATAACATAAGTAATTATGTTTAAACCTAACCAATCCATAACACCTGTAAGTAAGTAAGAACCTACAAAACTGCTTACTTCTGTTATATTCCCCTGTTCCTAACCCTCGAATCTCACATTTATTCTGAAGATTTGTTCTTACAAATACTCAATCACAAGAATAATTTTATGTGTGATCAACCATGACAGCATCCATGGGATTACTCCATGCAAATGGCTCAATGCAAGGGACTATGCCCACACTCCACATGGCTGAACTGCAGGTAGGTAGCACAAAGGAATATATTGATATTTCACAAGCTTACCTACAGATACAGCTTTTATTCTGCAGTAGACACTAAAGAGGGAAAATTACAGAGACTTATGCATTCTGTCAAGAGACTGAGATTTCTCAAATGATCTACAAATTATGGATTATCAACCTCTGAATTATTCACTAGTTCAGAATTATTGATTTTAAATTGGCTCATATAGATTTCAAACCAAAATATATTAAATGTAATCAGCCTACAATTGGCTAATAATATACTGAAATCTCTAATTTTTTTTCTGTTTGTGTGCATGCCAAGACATTCGCTAAATGTAGTTGTAGTTCACTCTTTTTCTATTCTGTAGGCAAAATTACAAACCATTTGGTAAACTGCAACAGAGAAGGTAGTTGCTATGTCACTTTTAATGAATTAGACGATGTTATATTTGGTATCTGAAGCTATACTGCTGTCGCTAAGGATGTGATTTTGGTGTTAGCTCACATGGTTTTAAGGTCATTAAGTACTGCAAAGAACATATCAGTAAAAGCATTATCTAAAGGACATCTGGAAATTCTTCTAGCACACAGAAAAAAAAAATGATTGATTCCATTTAGAAAAACTATCTCTCACATGAATCAGTGACTACTGCTTATGGAATTTTACACGATGTTTGCATCTGTTCCTTTTGCAGCCTCATGTAGATAGAAATCTTTTCAATAAATCCTAACACTAATACTATTTTAATGACTGTATTAAATGATTACACTACTGTAATGCTGTAATATGCTAAATGCTCTTTAAAAAAAAACAAAACAAAACAAAAATTGACACCAATTGCAAATTAGTAGACTAGAAGATGCATTATTCTGACTTTTTGTCAGGTTAAGTTTTCTAACCTGGCTGTACTGTATCCATCCTTCTGCAGCTATTTAGCTAACCTCTTTTTCACTTTTTTTTTTATCCCCACAGAAAATGCATTATATTTTGGTGTTACAAGAATTTTTCCCTTTTTACCACTAGCACATTTTGTTTTTTAAAGGATGTTTATGCAATACCATATTTGCATCTTTAACATGTTTTGTTTATTTAAAAAAAACAAGAGCTGAGCACACACATTACTGATGCAGAAAGCAAAGCAATGGAACACAGGCTTTTATTTGTCAGCTGAAATCATGTGTGCATTCAACCAAATTTTTCCTTTCAAATTAGAAATTAGAAAGTTAAATGTATATGCTAAAATCAACTATAACAAAAAGAGAAGAGGTGACTACAGTGCACTAATCTCCACTTTGAAAGCCCTGAATGTTCACGTTAGACTTCTTAAAATGCCTGAAGCAATTGGATACCTAAACCTTACTGAAGTTCTTGTGGGATCTGAGTGCCTTGCTCTGGGAGAATATTTTGCAACTTAAGAGTTTGGCATTAAATCAATTTCCAAGTAGATCTTGAGCCAAGCAAGTGATGGAGAGCAGATACATTTTTCTTTTTTAAATCACCAGCAACCTCAGAAATTGCAGAATTCCATCATGTAGTACTGATTATTTACCTACCATGGCAATTCATTCCAAATCACCTATATTTAATAATATTTCAGTGTTTATTACATAATTTGCATTAATGCATAACATTAGAACTTTCCTCAGTTCATCTTGAAATGACCGTGTTTTTGTTAGGCTCACAAAAGCCCACATGAGATATCATATACTGTCACAAAAATAAAGTATAAATATTCATAGAGATACGATGTGGACAGATCACTAATATAGAGACATGATTATATAAATCAATAAGAGATTTTAACTTAAAGCAATTAAATAACACTCAGATATTGTGAAAAGAAATGCAATGTAACAGTTCATGTTGTTTTTACATTAAAAATAATAAAAGAACACACTCTTTGTTAATAGAACTCTTGGTTCTGTGAGGACAGATAGGAACATTTTTGTTAGATTTCCAATGATGTGATTCAGATATAACGGAGCCCACACAAAATCCATTTTCAAAACCTAATAGAAACTTTCTATCAGGCTCAACAGACTTTGGGTCAGGCTCTTAAAAGTATATGACTGCCTACAAATACACTGACCAGACGTCTGGCCTGAAGGCTCTACCTCATACACTAGAAAACAAATATTCTTGAAATCAAGAACGCTAGAGCTTCAAGATCAGTAAGAAATAACAAAGTACTACATGATACTAAGAAGCCTACAATTCTAGGTGCCTACATTGAAACATCAGAAAATCCATCAAGTCTTTTTGGGAATTCCTCTAAGCCATATAGTAGTCATGCCAATTGTCTTGCTATTGACAAAGTTTTCTGACAGAAAGCATACATGCTACTGACAAACATGCTCAACAACTTGTCTGTATAAAAAAAGCTACTGCAAGCCTTGTCCTCCCAGGGACCCAGACTTGTTTCTAGAGGATTGTGCAATGGAGGCAGTGGAGCTGGTGACTGCAATGAGTTTTTTGAGTGGGTAGTGCCTCTAGCTCTGCAGCCTACGATGGACTGAATCTCCTTCCTCCATGCATTGCGTAACAGTGAAGAAGCTGAATAAAAGAGAAGGAAAAGTGACAAGACTACAAATTAGCCCAAATATCAGCATTTTTCTCGTATGTGCTCAGTACTGATGGAAAGTCAAGATGCAAAGGTTTTAGCTTCAGGCCATTGCTTCCCCATTAGATTTTTCTTTTCCTGATATATACCTTGAGAACACATGGACTTTCACCTTAACACTACAAACACAATGGAATGCTACAGATTATTTACAAGAACAAACAAAAACAACCATAAAATGGGGAAAAGAGCTTTTTGAAGTGGAGGATGGTGATGTGCCAGGTAATGGTCTGAAACCAACGTAATTGTAAGGGAGTCTTTACAGCAGCTTTGGATGGGATCACTTCCTTGATTCTGTTAAAGTCTGAGTAAATAGCAGGGCCAGACCATTCATTTCAGTCTTGTTTCTAATAAGATTTTTTTTTTTTTTTTTTTAACAATTGAATTCCTTTCAAACACTAAGTAGTTTTTAACCAAGCATAAGTGAAATCACATGTCTTTCCAACAGGTTGTGAAAATCATAGAATCCTAGAATCATTTGAGTTGGATGAGACCTTTAAAGGTCACCTAGTCTAACTCCCTTGCAATGAACAGGGACACGTACAGCAAGATCAGAGTGCTCAGAATTCTGCCCAGCCTGACCTTGAATGTCTCTAGGAACGAGGAATCCACCACCTCTCTGGGCAGCCTATTCCAGTGCCTCACCGTCCTTATCATAAAGAAACTTTTATCTTATATCCAATCTAAATATCCTCTGTTTTAGAAATCATTTCCCTTTGTCCTATCACTACAGACTCTGCTAAGGAGTCTGATTCAGAAAAAATATTAGTCTCGAGCTTCCTTCCCAAAAGAAGCTTTGGGTCTTTGGTCTTATATTAAGCATATTATGAGATCTATTTTTATCTAACTTAGTTTCTTGACCAAGAAGATTCATTTAACTGCAGTTTTATCCTTCCCGCTTCAGCAGCAGCTAGGGCAGAACCTAGCCCTTTACTTCAGAAGGATTTCCATCCATGCTGTTATTTTAGGCCCATCATTTCTCCCAAGTTGTCCCCAGGCCCCATAACAAAGCCCTGCCCTTGCTCTGGTAGGAAACTAATGGAGGTTAGGGGCTACCCTCAAAGATCACAAAAACTTTTGTTCCACAAAATTGTATGTGTTCAAGATGCAGTTTTGTTCCCATCTGTGTAACAGCTCGCACTACGCATCTTTAAAAGAAAGCATGTACAACAAGGGAGATTTTGTAGCCAGGATTAGATATCCATTACCGTTAAGTACTTCACAATTCAAATAAGAACGATAGGCTTTTTTGGTTAATGACAAAAAAATGAATACTTCCTTGAACGTTTCATAAATGTTTCATATCAATCATAAAATAAAATATTCTTGAATTTTTATTGCAATAGTTGTCTTATTGAGAGCTCTTCGAGGCAAATGCAACAAAATCATTTATTTGCAGCACATTTGCCCTCACCTGGACTGAAGGGTGCACAAGGAAAAAGAAAGTGTTCTTTGGGATGCCTTAATAAAAACACATGCAAGTAATTGGGAAAACAAGAGCAGTGGCATATAACAGCAGAAAGCTTCTAAAAGAAGCCTAAACTGTTGCTGGCAGGTTTTTCCCCTAGTTAAATACATAGGAGAAAATTCCCCTTTAGGAAAGTGCGCATTAGGCATACAGGGCTTTGGAGGAAAATTATTGTACGGGCTAGTTTCCAAAAAATATTGTGGCTATAAAGAATAATTAGATGGCAAGTATTTGCATAACAAAGTTTAAATCCCTAAGAGTAATGAGATTCATTTGATAATTGTATGACTGCAAGATAAATATTGTCCTTTTAATTTGTTCTGTGACCACTGAGAATGCAGCTTGATGGACAACCTTCCATCAGCAGCTTGATCTAAGCAGTGACTGCACTGAGGTCTCTGGATTCTTTACTAGATCATATTTTAAATAGATTGAGCCCTGAATCCAGTTCACCACACAGACAAGGTAAACACATGTGTTCATACAGGGAAAAAATAAAGGGACTGAAGGTCCAAAGGTGAAAAGGCTGTTTTTCTACAGCCGTGAAGTACAGTTTTCCTTTGCTTTGCTTTGCTTCATTTTAAGGGATGCTCAGATTCTGCTGCCACTGCATGAGTTTTAGTGCTGGAAAGCTAAGCAACACAGCAAGCAGCAAGGCCTGTGATAACATCACAAGGAGAGGTGCTCAACCTGCTCAGCTGATGCTCTGTCATACATTGCAGTTTAACTCCTAGAAGGACATCCCTGTTAATGCAGCCATGCTGTAACCTGCTGTCTGGTTCAGACAATCAGTCTGAAATGTGAAGCGATAGGAGAGAGGCCTGTTTGTCACATTCCCCCATGCAGATATGTAAAGAGGAAATGGAACTCACCATTATTCACCAGCACATGGAGTGGACAATTCTTTGCTCTAAACTGCTGCACAAATTGCCGAATAGACTTCATGGAAGCCAAATCACAGTATAAAAACTCCACTAGGAGAAAAGAGAAGACAAACAAGCCAGAGTTAAGACAGTTATAAAAATAAGAAAACACACACATACATCATCAAAGATTCTTGTTATAAGGTCCTCTGAAAAGTAAAGGTTTTAAAACTGAACTAGGTTTTGAAAATTAGTAGTAAGGCTGGCTGGTCTCAGAGGATTTCTTTCTTCTCTTTCTTCCCTCCACTTCTAATTTAAGCTACTGATTTTTCACAGAGCAAATACGAGAAATGCAGCACCCCAGGGGTGAAGAGGTGTTTCACATGGAGCAAAGATGTTCAGATCCCACTGTTTTTTCCATTTCTGCCATTTAGGAAGAGGGCCTACAGCTCCCCAGTACAGCAATGAACAAGACAACAAGACATGGAAGCTGGGAATCAAATGGGGGGTGGACAAGTCACACTGGGCACCACTATGCTTCCCTGCTGTTCTGATGCCATACATGCAGCTCTATGGTTTTTAAAGACTACACGCTGAATGTCTCAAAATACATTCTAACATCATTATGTTTTTTATTTCCAAGGAAAAAATCTTTGACAAAAACATCCCTCTTACAAAGCATTAGTCAGTCATTAGCCCTTACTTGAATGCTATAAAATTAATTTTAAAAGTAAAAATGAAACTTTATCTGTATTCCTCCAATAATTTTAACTCCATCAGATCTGAAAATTCTCCTTCTGCCTCAGTTGCTCAGCTTTCTCCCCCTGGCTCTCACAGCACTTCATCTGCTGCTTTGCCTTACATGACAGCCATAAAGAGGGTTACAAATTGCAGACAGAAGAGGTCCCCCAAAACAGCAGCTCATTTTTTTTTTTGAAACTATGCAGTGATTAAAAAAAAATACAAAAAGAGGAAATAAATAGAAAAATGTGACCTTACCTACCTGTTTTAGATTTTTAGGAAGCATACATACTGCATGCCTGACTTTTGCTTTGTTTCAGCAATAGCTAAATTTTAAGAGAGAACAACATAGAATCATAGAATCAAAGAATCACCAAGGTTGGAGAAGACCTCTGAGATCATCTTGTCCAACTGTCAGCCCATCACCACCATGCCCACTGGCCATGTCCCTCAGCGCCACATCTACACATTTCTTGAAAACCTTCAGGGATGGTGACTCCACCATCTCCATGGGCAGCCCCTTCCAGTGCCTGACCACTCTCTTGGAGAAGAATTTTTCCTAATATCCAACCTGAATTTTCCCCAGCAAATAAATTTTCCTAATATCCAAGCTGAATCTCACTTGGCGCAACTTGAGGCCATTCCCTCTTGTCCTATCACAGTTATGTGGGAGAAGAGGCTGAAACCCACCCCACCACAATCTCCTCCCAGGGAGTTGTAGAGTGCAATGAGGTCTCCTCTGAGCCTCCTCTTCTCCAGACTGAACAATCCCAGCTCCCTCAGCTGCTCCTAAGACTTGTGCTCCAGATGCCTCACAGCTTTGTTTCCCTTCTCTGGACAGGCTCCAGGGCCTCAGCTTCTGTCTTGTAGTGAGTGTTTAGTGTAGATGCCCATTGTGGTTTGCTACATGTCCTGGTGGGACCACAAGTTAGTTAGGTGTTGTTAACTCCATGCCAGTCAGATCCAGTACCCAAGGGCACTGAGGAGGATTTGTATGAATTTCTTCCTTATAGTGAATTTTCCAAGGAAGGTCAAAAGGCTTTTAAACCTCAGACAAATGGGCTGTAGAAAGCACCCTCACTTGCTCACTATATCCTTCAAGGACAAGTTTGTACTTTGGTTTGATTTCATCAAACTTACTGAGTTTCAGAGCCATGGCAGCCTCTGCCTGGCACCCAGTGGGATTTTGGCCACCGTGACTGAAGACAGCAGCTCCCACCCTGTGTGAGTTCCAGGTTCTTGCTGCATTTTCCCCATTGCTTATTTCCCCTCCCATTGTTGCTCTCCCTTTTGCTCAGCCACCCCTTCCTCATGCCTCCTCTTGTAGAAGGAACAGATTCTAAAAGAAGGGAATATTGAAGATATCCAGTTCTCCGCACATGCTAAAGAAAACCTTTCTTACCAAAACACTAAACAATTTGGTAATCAGACTACAACACAGCACAGGCTGCAAGGGACCTTTCTCACTGTTCTTATCCCCAATACATCAGTGATGTTCCCCAGATTGTTTCATCTTGACACAATCAAGGCTGCAAGCTGCACCTATAATGGTTCTGTGTAACTTATTTGTACAATATGGGTTGAGGCAGGCTGCAGGCACAATTCCAAACTAAATAACAGAACGATCCCAGCTCTTACTAAAATCCTTTATAGAGAAACATCTCCTTCAGATCCCTTTGGTTTTACACAGTACGGATACATCCTGAATCTAGACAGCACTAGTCCGTGGCAATGGTCTTAGTGAATTTATATAAACTATTCAGTAGCACTTCCAGAAAGACAGAGAATAGATTCCAGCTTAAAAACACTTTAAATTCACTTTTTTTCTAAGTGGTTGTAAAGTCACACCATTTCATTTTTGCTACACCTGTCCCATCTGTCCTCCCTTAATCCTGTGGTTTTGCAGGGAAAGAGCTGTCATCTGTTATGACTGTACAGTGACTAGACCAATGGGTGAGACTATTATTACTAAGCTTATTTATTTGCTTACGTGGGAAGTGTGTGATCCTATTTTGTATTTGTAAAGTACTTTCCATCAAAATATCAGAACCTGCTTTGGAAAGGAAAACAAACAAATCAAGCCCCAGACTTTTCTTTTTGCTCACAAAATAGCCAAAGTTCTTATTCATGCTCACTCATGGATGCTGGGTCTTCCCCAGCTTCACCAGAGGCAGCAGCAGGCTGCCTTAGATGTCACCCCACTCAGCAAAGTGGATCAGAAAAGCTACTCTAAGTCAGTCTCTGCAGGGCTACGAATAGGAACTGAGTTTCTTCTTTGTCTCACGGTCTGAGTACTTCGTTTGAATATTGTGCCAGAGAATTATGCATGTGGAAGCTAAGGATAATGATTAGTATTTACAATATTTCAAAGTATGTACAAAAAATACTAAGTAAACCATTTTTAAAAATGTCTTCATTAAAGACCAGCATTTAACAATGTGAATGAATGACCAAACCTGAACTTGAACTCAGAACGTGAATCAGAAACAATGAGGGCAATAGGTTTTCTGTGTAAGTTAGGTATGAGCAAGGAGAATAAAAATGCACAATAACAGCAGGCAAACTGAAGTATAAGCCAAAATTAATGTTCAGACATGTCACTTTTTATTATTTCAGTCTGTCTGCCGCTAGACTTCAAATTATTCACGTGCCTATCACTCAGCCTTTGTGTTTAATAGTATGGTAAGTTTTAAAAATTAACCATTTCTTCAATTTGCTGCACATCATTAAGAATAAAAACAGAAAATATCTGTTTAGAATATCAGAATATGTATATTTATAAAATATCAGAACTAAATATATAGAATATCTGCAGCTAATTCTTCTGAAATATCCTAATTTATAACTTCTCCCATTTTATCTCTCCTCCTATTCTTCCTTTTTCTTTCAGATCCTTCTAGAATGACAGATGCATGTTTCTTTCTTCTAAAGGATATGTTCCTTATTCTTATGTAAACAATCTCTCCAGTGAAAGCGAGTCGATATTTGTCAAACACCAGTGAAAATATTCACCGTTAAAAATATCTTACCATTATTGTGATGTGATGACTCAGTTGTCTGAAAATTATTATTTAATAAAATATGAAAGGAGAAGAATTTCCCAAAAGACATCTAGAGTTACAAATGTTATTATCTATGTATGGGCACATACATATATGATGGTGCTGCAATTGCTGCTTTGCCTAATTGCTTTCTTTTAAACACGCATCTGTCGCAGCATGTTTTCAGCATGAGTTTTTCTGGCTGCTCCTCAATAGATGTGTACGAATCCCACAAAGTTATGCTGGTTTGCAGCACATGGTACCACTGAGTGCCCGCACAGCTCAGCGTCTGTTCCTGCTCTGTGCACTCTCAGCTCACATCGTGATGCTCACTAACATCAGAGGAGCTGACAGATGGGCACCTTGGAGAGCTATCTCACATCATGAGCCCCAGAAGAGCCTGATGTAGTTTTGGTATGCTCACACTTCCCCAAGTTTCCCCCCTGGGGTCAGCTTCCCACTCTGCATTTCAGTTCGGCTGCTTCTACATGTTACTGGCATGGGATTCATTCAAAGAAAAGCCACAACTCTGCCCAGAGTGGCAGGAAGCTGAGATTTCCTCCTTCATGATGGGAAGAGGACTACGGAAAGGTTTGCTTTGCCCATTTGCCACCCATCTACTCGGTGTCTGAAGGTACCAGTGGGAGCAGCTACTTCTCCAGCTACACACAAGGAATGGTTCCTCGACAAGGTTAACACAAATGCACAGGAGCCACAGATTTGTGCTGCAGAACATGTTGCAAAAGCTTCACGTGGGCACATTGTTTTGTGGACGCTGTATCCCAAGGGTGTGTGGAGGAGTTCGGCCGATCATCTGCTCTTCTGCCTCACAGTTATATTTCAGCATATACACAGGGCAAGGAGAAACTTTGTCCTGCTCATGACAGAACAGACTATGCTATTGAGCACCTGCATGGTTGCTGTTTATCAGAAACTGCTCTTAATGAGGTGAATATCAGCTGGTGCTGTGTCGCAAATCTGAAGAAGCTCTGTCAGCAAGGTGGCAGGTGGAGGAAGAAGTGGAGCAAACACCAGCAGGGATAAAGCATGAATCAGGAGGGGGAGAAGATATAAAGTGGTTCTGGCTGAAGCCTCCTTTGCTTTTGTCACTGTACCACCTTTGCTGACACTAATAAACAGTGTCTTTGGCTGGCCCAGTCTTCAAAGACAAGCCTGGTATCTCCCTTCTCCATTTCTGAAGTCCTGTGGACCTCTTTCCCTAAAGCAGGGTGTCCCAGAATCAACCCATCTTTCTAAGCAAGCCCTGTTCATCTGCATGTTCATTTGCATGTCTTCCAGCCAAGAGAAAAGCCATTCTCAATCAAAACAGGGCTGCCTATCAGTCTACAACCTGGGCATATGTGGAAGCACACTGTCATGGTTTTATGATTTTTGGTTATCAGTATTCCACATCATAACATCATGTAGTGCACCGGGAGTTAAAGTGTTCTGGGTACTTATCCCCGAAGAAAAGAAGAACTACGTTCCCCAGAAGCCTGTTTGCTGTATTGTTATCATTTCTGCTCAGGGGGAACAGATATAAGGCCTTGGTAGGTCATCTGACCGGGCTCTTCTCCGTCAGACTCTCTCCCTGCTGCTCAACCGAACTGCGCATCTCACCTCAGTGTTATGGTGAGGCCTACCCAGCTTTCGGACAATCTCTCTCTTCATTATATTTGATTTATCAGCTTCAATTCTAGTTATATTGTATTATAGTGTGTTATCTTGCATTCCGATACTATATTTAGTAAATTAGTTTGTTTCTCCTCAGATCGTGGCACTGTTTTTAATTATTTTGGGGTCCCCTGTTTCCCTTTTCCAGAGGCGCGGATTTTGCGAAATCCCTCTGCCCCGCTAGTCATGGAACCAGGCCGAACCAGCCCGTAAACCGTCGACACACACAAGCCCCTGTCAGCAGAATGTGCCTCTTCTTAACAGAATATTCCTGTTATGTGGGATTCACTCAGGGGACGGGGTGCAAGTCTGCACAAATGTACATGACAGAATGTTTCCAAATGTCTGCAGAACTCTTACTTTAAAAAGATTGCTAGGAAAAACAAAAAGCAAAAACAGGTAAATAAAGTGTGTGCCATCCAGCTGTGTATCAGTGAGACAATCATCACAAATCCAGCCAGCACAGCATCTCCTTTTAATGCTGTGTTCCTGCCCTTGTGCACTTGATGATCTCTCTGGCTTCTACACCCCAGGCAGTATCACTTACTTAAGATTCTGCCCCACTCTGCATAAGGAGCCAAGATTCACGGGAATTAAATATTAAAGTGATTAATGCATAGAAAATTCCATTGCATGCAATGGTACCTATGCACTGGTTCACCATTAATTCCAGCTGTAGTAATGATGACAATTTGCAGAACTCTGTCTCCTATTTCCCAAATTATTTTAAGCATTGCATGTATCAAAAATGTTGTCTGTTGCTTGCTGGACACCTTGTAATTCTCCCCCTCAGTCTTCCTCTCTGTCCTTTATTGGTCAGAATAACATTGTGGCATTTATCCAGATCACTGATCTTTCATAGACTTTGACAGATGAAGAAAAAAATTATCGACCACAGCTAACCCTTGCATAGATTTACTGTCTGAGCTAATGTTTTTGATACGCCATTGAAGAAAAGGACAGATGGAACACATCCTTCTGGCAAAGTGTATAAATGCAGTGATATGGATTAAAATAGTGAGCATATTTAAAGACATACAGCAAGGGTAAGATCATTAAAAGCTACACTCATAACTCAAGTTATACTAGTTTGTCTGCAGCCTTCCAGAAAATAAGCGAGAACACCCAAATTCAGCTGTGAATTCTCTGAGTCATCCATTTGAGCGCCACCAACTTTAGAAACATAGAATCACAGAATCATTTGAGTTGGAAGGGACCATTAAAGGTCATCTAGTCCAACTCTTCTGCAATGAACAGGGACACCTACAGCTATACCATGTTGCTCACAGCCCTGTCCAAACCAAATCCGCCCCTGGATATGTCCAGGGATGGTGTATCCACCACCTCTCTGGGCAACCTCTTTCAGTGCTTCATTATCCTTATTGTAAAAAACTTTTTTTTTTTATATCCAATCTAAGTCTTCTCTGCTCTAATTTGAAACCATTTCCCCATGTCCTATCACAACTGAGCCTGCTAAAGAGTCTGTCCCCTTCCTTCTTATAGCCTCCCTATAGATACCAAAAGGCTGCTATCCGGTCACCTTGGAGCCTTCTCTTCTCCAGGTTGAACAGTCCCAGCTCTCTCAGGAGAGGTGTTCCATCCCTTGGATCATTTTTTGGCCCTCCTCTGGACACGCTTCAACAGGTCTATGTCTCTCCTATACTGAGGATTCTGCATATGAACACAGTACTCCAGGTGAGGCCTCACCAGCACAGAGCAGAGAGGCAGGATCATTTCCCTTGACAAGCTGGTCACACATCTGTTGATGCAGCCCAGGATATGGTTGGCTTTCTGAGCTGCCAGGGAACAGTGCTGGCTCATATCCAGCTTGCCATCCACCAGTATCCCCAGGTTCTTTTCAGCAGGGTTGTGCTCTATCCTTACATTCCAGATTGTATTGATAGATTAAACAGAGTCTAAAGAACTTCTTGAGCCTCATGCTAATGTTTGTGAGCAGGCCCTGGCTGCCATTCTCCAGACTATGCAGTGAAATAAGAGCTTAGCACTGGTGTTCATGATATAAAGGAAAATTCACACTGAGCAAATGTTAGAAGTTCATGCTTCCCCCACCCCCAGGATGATTTGAACATTGTCTGCTCAAAGAGGTATTGAAAAAAAAAGGCATTTTGTGGTGCTATTACTTAACTATGTAGCTTTAACCTACTGTACTAACAGAAAGGAGGAAAAAAAAATCTTTAGCCTTCCAAAAGATACTTTTTCTTTCAGACATGGAAGAGTAAAATAAGAAAGAAATTTGTCCTCAGAAACCAAGTGGACAGTCTTTCACCTTCATAGCAGCGCTTTCACCTTCATAAGAGAAGTGTGTGTCTAGTCCAGTGATCCTTTAACCTGTTAAATTCAGCAAACACTCTGATCACTCTTTTGCACTGGTTAATCAAAGTAAGCCAATTTTCAGGGTAAGAGCAGTGTTCCAGTTCCATTACTGCTAGTTTCTTCAATTATTTCAGGATTATTAGATCACTACAGGAGGGTTCCCTGAGCAGCTTCACTGTTCATGTTGCCAGAGCACTGGGATGTAACAGAAATGCTAAAAGAGGCAGTCCACGTAAAGCACCAGAACGGCTTGTGTGTGACTCTGCTAATTGCAGCACAAGATGACATGTTACTTAAACATATGATCATTTTAGCAGAATTCCTACACTGTGGCATACCATTATCTAGGTTTTCCAAAAATGTAAGTAGTTCTTTGTTGTATAATATTCAATATTTTCAGTTCAGCAGGGACAAGGCTTGTAAAAGACATGAGCTGCAATCAATTTGTAAGAAAATTTTAGATGATGGTGGAAGCAGGAAAAGATTAGTGGGATCCACAGCCAGCTCTCAGAGTAAGAAAGGTTATCTCAGTTTCCTGTGGGTAAGATTTCTTCCAGATTATTGAATGGGGAGGCTTTATTCATCTATAAATAGCAAATAGAATCATAGATACATAGAACATTTCCTCAAATGCTTGCTGGAAATTACATTCCATCTCCGTCTTCCTCTCTTGAGTTTAGGTGCTCATCATCCAGATTTATGGCTGCAGAGAAACAAACTCCTCTGATAGCCTCCCTTGTTGCTATGGGAAGATTTTCTTTGGTTTTACCCCAACAAACAACTGCTTTGGGAACCTTTCTGCCCTAATTTATAGTACCTGCTCTTGTATCTTCACATAGGTTGAAAGCAACTGTAAGTTTAGCGGCTTCATAGCCCCATTCAGAAACCTCTGGAGAAATGGTGGGAAAATGATGTGCCCTCATCTGTTTTGAGCTAGGCTGTTATTCGGAAAAAAAAAAAAAAAAATGATGTGATGCAGTGGAAATGCTTTTCAAATCTCTTTTCAGAGTTGAGGAAGGCAGCACTGATCCTGCTCAATGTTAAGTATGTTTTCTTCCCTCCATGGGGAGCAGAAACAGGAGGACAAGTTCAGGTAAATGCCCTCTGCTGCACACGGATAGATGAGCTCACAGTGGGCATTGGAAGATTCATCATTTAAAGACAGAAGAATAGATGGTTTAGAATATCCCCATTCCTACTATATATATACTTCAAGGTCTATTTTCCTCTTTCTCCTGGTAAACAGATTTTTATATTACTTTTCACTGTTATATTTTGTGAATTGCAGATATGTTGCTTTTTCTCCTTAGATGACATTTATTCTTTGCAGTGACTTAACCTACACTGTGACTTATTTCTCATTTAAAATCCCAAAATATACACATTCTAGCGTCCCTATATTGACACTCCACTGGGAAGGAAATTCAAGTGAAGAGTTGTTTGGGAGTAATACTGTGTCAAGATATTAAAGAAGATAAAAACCAGCAAGGCTTTTACAAGATGACAAAATAGAAAGGTACTGCAGAGTAAGCTTGGAGTATGAATTTTCCTAGAAAAGACACTAAGTCCTAACTGATTTAAACTGATATAGTTCTATAAGTAAAAGGAGGTATCGTTTCTTTCCTATTTCTAAATTCTGGACTTGCATACTACCAATGTATCTTTTGGGTTGTGTAGCTTAAATTCAAGACATTGAATCACTTCCATAATTTGATGATCAGGATTTCCTGGACACTTACATAGAATCATAGAAAGAGCAACAGTGAGGACCAAAGAAATCCTAGCAATCTTTTGTTGCCAGCCTTCTTCAAAATATTTTATTGAACATGCTCCCTGACTAAAACATGCACCAGCACTCCTCATGAGTTTTTCCCCCTTGGCTTGCAGCATTTCTTTTCTATATGAAGTGTACTGTTCACAAGCAAGTGTAATTTATTTATTCAAAATAATTTCTCCAAGGTAGCCAAACCCTGTCACTTCAATTTAGTTTCAAATTAGCTACCTTGTTCATGACATTACATCCTTAAATCTTTCTTCCTTCAGCCTCCCTAATTTTTTTTTTAAAGTGAAAGTTGACTTTCTTCACCTTATATAAGTCATAAAAGAAAGCTTAACACATTCTGAACACAGAGAATAATAAAGAAAGAGAGAAAAAAAAAACAAAAACAAAAACACAAGAGCTTTAGTGAAATACAGAACTTTCAAAAAATAAAGGAGTCACTAAAACAGGGCTACCTTAATTATGGGCATGCCTACAACCATACTATTTGTAGAACAGATTTCGTTTAGTTACTACAAAGAAACTACAATTCCAATTAGCCTGGTTTTGGATTGAAATAGTTCAGAGCTGACAATATCCCCGTTCTTATAGTGGCCTAGAACCGATCCAGGTCACTTGGTCATTACTGGTATGGGTCTGGCTTCTGTCCCATCTGGAATGTAAATGTCTAGAGAAGTGAGCTGGATGAGTTGTAACATTCAGTCACTTAATTTTTACCTTCTGGTACAGATTTTTTTAAAATAGATTAAGACCTTCTGTGCTACCTTAGGGTAAATATCAAAGGTTTCAATCAAAATTCACAACTTGCATGTCTTAGTCTGCTGTGCAGGCACTTCTTTCCATGAGCCAATACCAAGTATATACTTGGGGACTGGAAAACAAATCAGTCTCAGTAGGATTGCTGGTCAGCACTACACCTAGATATTTCATAATAAATCACATTTTCAATTCTTGACCAAAGTTTAATACCAGAGAACCATTAAGTGATGGCAAACAATTCTCCTATTGGCTACATTTCCTGAAAAGAACTGGCATTTTCTATGTATGACTACTTATCATTTCAAAACCACCATAATATAAGCCTCCAGAGTAAAGAAAAGTCTTTGTAGTATGCTTTGGTATTACCATGAAAGTAGTCCAGCAAATATTCTGTTCTACACCCTCTGAGGTAACAGACAGAGGCTGATAGTGTCTCTTCATTGGAATCCTTAAGGACAAAAAGCTCACAAAGTCAAGTGAAATAACACAAAGAAGAAGGGAATAATATTTCCAAGCTTCAAACAAGAATAGCTTAGAATACAACATCTTTTGTTCTGGCCATTAGAAGTGCCCATAACTCATATTTCAGCAAACACCACCTTCTCTTTCCCCACAAGTTTTCTGCTGTTTTCCTTGTGTCAGTTCAAGCAACAATGTGCTGAGTCGGAGCAACTCACAGATTACGCTTTGACTAACTTCATTCTTCACTCCTTCCACACAGCTCTGCTAGTACAACTGTTTGCCCTGGCTCCTGCCAACCAACGCCTGGGATGTTATCTGTGTTACAGCAAAGGAACATAAATTGCCTTGGGCAGGACTGCTGTCATCCCTTCCTACTTCTCCAAGAATCAGGAGGCCTACACTTGCTTTCCCCTTTTCTCCACATCTGATACCAGGCAGTTTCAAGCTTAAAAAGCCTTTAGGACTGTAGAGGGCTTCTAAGGTATGATTCATCTCTGACCTGTTTCACAGATCTAGTTTAAGGTGAGATGAATCATGTCCCACATCTACTTATTGCTCTCCACAGACTGCAAAGAGAGCTTGGGGACACTGACTCAGATTTAAACCTCTGAGTTATAAACCTCAAAAATTAGGTGATTTGAATCCCAGCCTTCAGATTCAATTAATAATGAACAAATAAAGAGCAAAAAATCAGAGAACTGGGCATGCATGCAGATGACTCACTGTTATTCACTGTACACAAGATTAGGAAAAATAGAATGAGAACTTTCGGGAGAATCTTGCCAAAATATCTCAGATAGCTGGGTAACACAGTGAAAAGTCATACTTCAAAAAGATAAGGAGCTTTGCAGGGAGTGTTTGAATTCTTTTCATACTGTGAATGCCTCTGAAATAACTGTGACTTCTCAACATAAAAACTGATATATTATCACACACCCTCATTGATGAGCACATCCTGAGAGTGGAAGAAGGTAAATATAATTGCGGTGTTTGGGTTTGGTGTCATTATGTGTGTACAAGCACATAACTGAAACTGAGCTTCAGTAAACTGAGCAAGACATCACCATTTCTAAAATAACGACAGTATAACTTTGCATCCCAGGTACTGCTTACTGTGCATCCCCTTTGCACTGCGTACTGGCAGTTTTGCTGCTGCTGTATAAACCACACAGCTCTTGGAGCTACTAATCTTCAGCAGAGATCTTACAACTTAGCAAAGTGAGAGGAAAAAGAGGTGCAGAAAGATAAAATGCCAAGAACAGAACCAGAGTTTCTTGAGTTTCTTGATTTCTGTTTCAGAAGCTGCCCAGTACACTGGATTCCACCTCTTTTCTCTCCTTATTTCCATACAAAGAGATCTGTCTTATTACTTGCAGGATTGTATTCATATAATAAAAGCTGTTTTTCTTTTTGTTGTTGTTGTTGTTGTCGGGTTTTTTTGTTTATTTTGTTTTGTTGTTTCTTTGTTTAAGATCAATTTATCTTTAAGAAACTTTAGAACCTTTTTCTCATTCTAATTGAATGATCATTTTTCTCATTTTAATTGAATGATCATTCTAATGCACTGTCCCTGTTGAGTGATGGATCTTTAAATAAATCCTCTTTCATAGTAGTTCCCGTTAATGCTGACCTGACCTGGAATTTCAGGTAATGTAATTCAGAGCAGTTGTGCGAGAAGCCACAAAAGCTCTTCTTCTGCAACTCAAAATTTAGTGTTATTCCTCCTGAAGGCAGACTAGCTTTTGGTCATCTTAATAATTCTTTTAAGCTCAAGGAGGGAAGGTTTAGATTGGATATTTGGGGGAAGTTCTTTACTCTGTTTGTGGTGAGGTGCTGGAACAGGCTGCCCAGAGAGGCTGCGGATGCCCTGTCCCTGGAGGTGTTCAAGACCAAGTTGGATGGAGCCCTGGGCAACCTGGTCTAGTACCAGATCTGGAAGTTGGTGGCCCTGCCTGTGGCAGGGAGGCTGGAACTTGATGATCCTTGGGGTACCTTCCAACAAAAGCCAATCTGTGATTCTGTGATTCTATGATTCTTGCTCATCCCGTGCATTGTCCAGCATCAGCTCATGCTGATAACCCTTTTCATGAAACATTTTGTGGAATTTTTTCCCTTTATTAGAAAAAAAAAGAACTGTGGGAATGAAATGTCAGCCTGAAAAGAGTACAGTGTCATTTGGGAAAGAAATGGGTACTTTTGATCACATAAAAGCCTATTTTTTTTTGGGAAAACAAAACAACATTTCTCCCCAAAAGTTCAGGAGCAAGACCAGATGAACAAAAAATAGTAACTTAGGTACATAGGAATGATGTTAGAAGCAACCACTGTGCCTAATGCTCTTGAGGCCAGGCCTCAGTAACCAAAAGAAGATGTCACAGAGATGGCTGTGCCTGAAGTTGCACCCTTCCCTCTTTTAGGTGGTTATCTCTTTACCTCTGATTGAAATCTCTGAACATCAGGAAGCATTACTGTGCTGTGCGGCCCTAAACCCTCCCATCTCCAGTATGTACAAGCACAGCTGTGAAGTCCAGCTTTGTCATTTTAAACACTGCCAGAAAACACATTTTACATGTGTGGTCCTGTCACCACTGCTGATAGCACATGGAAAATCTGGCTTGTCGGTCCTCTGAACCTCAAAAGAACCCTAACCCCTAGGTCCCACCGTAGCAGCTACCAGGCAAGAGGAGAAGCTGGGGCAAAGCACCCTCAGTCCCTGCAGCTGAAACTGTGCCACTCTGTGGAAAGGATGGCTTGATTGCCATGGAGCAGAGGGAAGCAGAAGAGCAGCCACAAGGCGGGGGCCAGGTGATGCCAGGGTTCTTCTGAACAAGAGAGCTGTGATTTTGCAGCCTCAATGCTAGAGCTGCTTATGAATTTTACGTTAAACAATCCTTGGTTGGACCACTTCCCATCCCAGCTGACTAGATGTCTGATACTGGGCTATGAATTGCCCTTTGTAGATCTAATTTCAAGTTATTTCTGCAAGTTGCATTTGAACGAGTGAGTCCAGTAGGTGCTTTGGGAAATGTCTCTAATCACAGAAAAGGTCACTAATGGGAGAATGGAGAGCAATATTCATAGTTATGGTTATTGTTGACCTCAGAGATAGTTAAACTGCAATCTCAAAACTACAGAGACCTTCCCCCTGACCTATCAAATCCTGCAAGTATAATATTGAGTAACTCCTGAAAGAAATTCTTGAGTTTTCTTCCTTTTGTTTGAGCTGCTACTAAACAGCTACCTCAGAACCCAATTGCATTGATTTAATGGAGCTGCTGGTTATTTTAGCTGGGACTATTTTATTTTTGCTTGGATCTGTTTGGATCACTGTAGACAGAAAGCAGCTTACATGAAGGCATGGTCAGGACCACATCCACAAGCACGTGCTTTCCCTAGAATTAACATATGAATTGGCTCAAAGGTTCTGTGTTGATCTCTTGAGAAGCCTCTCTTTCCAATGGAGAACATTCCATGGAAAACATTCCAACTCAGGCACCTGCACTAAAGGAGGAGAAAGCTCCTCCTCCAGACCTCAATTCCTCTTCTGTAGAAGGGTGCAAGGTGAGGAAAATTGTGCTAGTGATACTACAGTGACAGCAGCTGAGCTGGTCACATTGGTCAATAAAGAAGTATAGCTACAGTAGAAAATATGAGAAGTGTATGAGTGTATTTCTTTGAGCAGCTGTTCTCCAGTTAGCAGGAGGGAAACCAGCAGTAGGCAGAAGAGTATGTCTTCTTTTGAAGTGATAGTCACAGCACTACCGTTTCCTCCGGTGCACTCTCTCCAGGGACAAACTTAAATGGGGGGAGTAGAGAAAATAGGTTCTCATTAGTCTGTTTGGTAACCAAGTACAACTTAAATATAGGCAAACTGGATTTTTCTAGTCGTTCTCTTATCCAAGAAACATAAACTCAGAATTCTTAGCAGAGAATTAATAATGTACGAAATTATTCTTCCTACACTTTCTGATGTATGATCAGTTTGGTAAATGAAGGAGCTAGAAACTCACCATAGATCACTATTTCCAGTACGGTGACAGCTGTAGTCCTGATGCTGTGAAGAAGGGCAGCAGAGAACTGCAGCTGGCAGGATTTGGGAAGGGTTGTTTTTTTTTCTTTCTAGTGCTTAAGCAGCAATTTTGGGGAAGAAAACCTCCTTTCCTCTCCGTAATGGGAAAAAAATTAGGCAATAATTGTTATGCAATCAGATATGCTATCTAGCAGACTGACTCTAGCAGCACTGCTGATCTGAATACTGCATTTCAAATACGTTTTGAATTGCTGCAGAGCTCCGGACGAGCAGAGTCACAAGATCAAAAGGCTGCAATGCAAAATGTTGGTGCAGCAAGCTGCAACATATAAAAACCACACTAATGAAGCTCAGCAGACGTTCACCCATCATAGTACGTCCTTCAGCCCAGGTTTAGGGCCCAGCTCAACTTGCACAAGCAGAGGGCTGACTCAAGCCACCAGCTCCAGGATGTGCATTGCAGGGCCCACCCTGGCATGGTCGGGAGAGAAGGCCCCGTTCCTCACCCAGGAAAGGGCAGCTCAGCTGGGCCAGCACCCATCCAGGGATTTGTGTAAGAAGAAGGGGAAAAAGGGGAAGCAGGGTCACAGCAAGACCCTCAGCAACCACTGGCACCAGAGCTGTGCACTTCTTCTGGATGCTCTACCAGCACAACACTGATCTCTCCAACTGCTGTTCAGGGAACCAAAGTAAATTTGGTTAGCTTTGTACAAAGCTTGGGAACAACACATTTTTAATGGGCAGGTAAAACCCTAATTTAAGGATAAATTATATATTTGGGTTAGCAGCTTGGCTGTTTTGTTGCTTCATTCTTTCAGACTACTTGGACAGCAGCCATCAACACTCTGTGATTTATCTCTGTTTAATTTTTCCACTTTTTCAGACCCTTGGCTGTTGATAATTCAATTTTTGGCAACTGCAGCCCTTCACTTCCTATTACAAGTTATACCCCAAGGCAGACATACTGCCATCTGTCCTGTAATGGTGGTGGTAGCTAGTGGATGTGAAGAGGCAAATGTCCAGATGCTGCCTGGGCTCTGAGGCAGCTCTAAAATGCAAATCATGCTTGGATTAAAAGTACCTTTTGAATTCAAATATTAGCCACTCAGAAACATTAGAATACTTGCCCGGGGACTCCCTCCATCCTGTCGTCTGCATATTGCTCATCCCAAGAGTTCTAGTGGCTGCAGAAACATAAATGATTCCCTCTGCCTACTCTCCAAAGTCATCAAAGGACAAACTGGTCTTCATCCAGCCATCCTTCAAACACACTCACTTCACTTCCTCCCTCATCCACTCCTCCCAGTCTTCATGCCCTCCAGAAGAAATCTCTCTTCAAGAGGTTTGTGCCTACAGCAAGCCACCAACTTGTGCTTCACCAAGATCTGCTCCTTGCCCAGCTACTGGCAGCAGCTCTCTGCCACCAGCACAAGGTGCTAGGCTGGGTTTCAGAGCTGGGAGACAACATTCACTCTCTAGAAAGACCCACGACCATTCAAGTCTTGATCTGAATTGAAGGAGGATGAGAGGTTTGTGGACAGAAAATTGGACATGAGCCAGCAGTGTGTGCTTGCAGCCTGGAAGGCCAACAGCATCCTGGGCTATAACATAAGAGGAGTGGCCAGCAGGGAGAGGGAGGGGATTGTCCCTGTCCACTCTGCTGCCCCCATCTGGAGTTCTGAGTCCAGGCATGGGGCCTTCAGCACAAAAAGGACATGGAGCTGTTGGAATAGGTCCAGAGAAGGGCCAGAAACATGCACAAAGGGCTGGAGTACTTCTCCTGTGAAGAAAGGCTGAGGGAGCTGGGCTTGTTTAGCAAGGATAAAAGAAGACTGAGTGCTGCACAGGTCAGCGCCAGGGTAACCCATCTTCCTGATCTTCTGTGCAACACCAGGCCTGACCCAAGAGTTATTCATTCTGAGTTGAACCCATAATTTCACAATGAGCTACAGCAGACCTTTATAAGCTAGTAGCTGGGAGAAATTAGCGAGGAGCATGGATGCTATGTTTTCTCCACAGGGCTAGTTGTCCTGAGATACAGAAAACCCATGTGGCCAAGGCTGCATTTTCCTGTTCTCTGATAAGAAAGGAAAACCAGGGTGGTCAGACCTATGTGATCACCAAGGCAGCAGAGTTGTTCATGACATCACTGGATAATTCCTTTGTTCCCTTCTAAACCTCTCCTTGGATAAATATTTAGATGCATAAACTGCAAGTCTTTTGGTATTTCATGAGCAAAGGCCTGCCTGATACTATCCAGGCAGAGTTTCATCTTGCTCCACCAAAATGGCTCAGTATCTGTCTAATAATGTATCTTAAAAGCTCCTGGACTTTTCAGTGAGAAAGCTGTAATTTTTCTCCCTTTTGATAGGCATATCCCTGCATAATACACATTCAGCCCACGTGGATGACTTCTCATGGTACACAGTCCTCATTACCTTTCCAAAGAGAATGAGCTGAAGCAGAAAAAATTCAGGCTCACTAACATCCATTTTCTATTCCAAAAGTCATGAAGAAAAAGGTAAAATGATTACAGATATTTCTTCTAACTATTCTGGAAACTGCTGCATTTTTTATTCTCTTAAGAAATCTCTTTGCCATCACCTGAGCCAAGTAAATGAGGAAGAAAGGGTAGCCTGAGCCAGAGAACAGAGAACAATTTAAGACATTTGGGCAACCTGGAATGTAATTTTGCTGGAGGGCAATATTCTCTTCCCACATCATTTCATTTTTGTGAAATAAAGAACTTCGTACAGCTTGGGAAGGCTTTTTAAGATATTTTAATTTCTAACAGAAAAAAATAATAATCACTCTTTAAGATGCTTGACTTGCACCTTAGAGCTAAAAAAAATGTAGTTCCAAATTACTACCTTTCTTTCTTTTATCAACCCTATTTTGATATTTATATTCCCTTAATATACGCAGAAGTTACACTTTCTCTGCATAAGCTGTGACTCACAGTCATGATTTTATACTACTTTACATTAGAACTGTTTTCAGATCTGTCTCAAAGAAGTATGCATTCAATGAGCACATCAACAAAGATTTACTTATAAAAACTGGAAATATTTGGTATGAATTATCAGTGCTGCCATCTATTTTATCACTGGCAACTGTGGCTACAGTACCAGCCTATGCATTTTGACTTCAATTGGAGTGAGCTGCAACCATTAAAAGGCAAAAAGGGTGCAAGAAAGGTTTCATAGTATTTCAAAAGCTACAGGTTGTGTTTCACCTGTGAATTTGAAACAAAAATGTTTGTACTCTATGCTGGTGCAAAGAGTCCTTTCACACACTTTGACGATGTAGTTTGCCCACACTGGGAGCAGTTTCTTATTCTCCTTGCCCCTGGCTTACTGTTGTATTTTGTGAGTGAAGTGAGCCCATATTTAGAAACAGCTGGTTTATCCTCCTCATCTTTTTCCCAGGAGTAGGAATGTGGGACACACTGGGAAATAGAAATCTGAGGCAGTATCTTTCCCACTCCATGTCACTTCTCCTCTACTTCCTTCCACTAGTTTACTATTTCTGTTCTTCCAATCCCTCTTTAAAATCTGTTTTTTGTTTCTGGTAATAGAGTGTAAATTACCCCTTCCTCCTCCCAGCTATCTGCTCTCTTCTGCAGCTCTTGAATGAAAGCAGAATGAAAGAAGGGGGAAGAAGATGTGTCTAGTACAAAACAGTTGGAGCAATCCTCCTAGTAGCTGGAAGTACGTATTTCAAGAAAAAAAAATGCATCATTCCTGGCAGAAAAATCAGATCTGTCACTTTAAGATTTTGTATTATCTACAAGAGGTGAAATAAGACCAAGCTATTAGTGGGAAAGTGACAAAACTGATGACTGACACAAGTGAAAAACTTACCTGCTACTTGTACAATTTAAAGAACACATCAATGCTCTCTAAAAGGTTATCTGAATACTTTCTGTTACATGCTGATAAGGTTTTGATTGTCACCTATTAAAAACAGCTGGAGACAGAAACCAAGAATTTCTAGGGAAATTCTTTGTATATATAAAAAAAAAGAATAATAATTTTAAAAAAGATATTAATTCCGTAAACTGCTAAAAGCTGAAGTGCTCTTTAAAAGCACAAGCAAGGTGGAAGAAGGAAATTTTAATCTGAAATGAAAATCCAATGGCTTAATACAGAATTCTATCCATATACCTAAAAAAAATACACACACACACAAAAAAAAAAACCCAACAAATCAGAATACAAAAACAAAACAAAACAAACAAACAAACAAAAAAACAAAACAAATAGCAACAGAAGGAAAAAAAATCAACACAGGTCAAACAGCATATCTGAGTTAATGGAACCTTAAGTATACTGGATCATACATAGATATACTAATTTCATTTCCTTAGCATATAAATTAACAAGACAAAAATGCTTCCAAAATGTATTTTTCTCAACATCAATTAACAATTAACAATTGATGCAGCAAAACCTTCACTATTGTGCAGTTGACCAAAACTTACCGCTTTCACATTTCAAGCAGATCTCCTTTATTTCAAACACTTGGAAAGGAAAACATAGACTACAGAGGCTCATAAGAGAACATCTTAGAAAAGACATAAGTCACAAAAAGCCCTGACCCAAGTATGTAGGTGACTCGGGAAAGGTTACCCTGCAAATCCTGCAACATGGCTTATGTATTTAAATCATCACATGATTAGAAGAGCCACAGAAAAGGGTTGATTTTTCCCATAAACAGAGAAACTCCTGTAGAGCCTTACTGCAGTTACTGCTTAGTGGGACCCCTTTGAAGCTAAAGGATGAGCTGTCCTGTGGGAGAACATCAAAGTAGCCAAATAAGGATGCATTAGTGTGGCAAATGCTACATCTTTCAGTATCTGCTTGCAGCTCTGCGTTTCTGCAAGACAACGTGGACAGCACACCAACATGCATTAGAGTGGCCCAGCAGATACAAATGATGTAGGTCATGACAGTAACAAATGGTAAAACTATTAGGTCATAAGCAAAGCATAGAACTGAAAAAAAATCTAATTCATAGCACATTATCAAATCTACCTGAAAAGAATGCAGTGGGAAAAATGCTAAGAATTTTGAAAAAGCATTAAAGAATTATCAGACCATGCAGAAGACATCTCTGTAACCTATGAGCTATTTCCTGGCCATTTATCACATTTATTCCAGCACTCTCTGTCCTCGATCCATTAAAATGTAGCACGAGTTTTGGTAGAACTCGGGAAAGCACTCAGTGCCATTTGAGCTACTGAGAGCAGTTTGAGCCCAAGGTTTCAAACAGTTTTGTAAAATTGCAAGAGTATTCCTAGAAGGGTTAAATACTGCAAAATAATTATATTTTGTAATAAATTCTTTCTCTGTTTAAAAGCTAAAATTGATCTGTGACAAATAATTATTAAGAAATCTTATGAGTGGAAGCACAATGGTGATTTTCTAAATCAATTTAATGGCTGACTTATTTTAATTAGTGGTAAGTTATTTACTGAAAGTTCTTTAATCACCTTCTATTTACACAAGGGAGCCCCAGTCTTGCCTGAGCTATAGAAATCACTGCAATAATAAACAATAAAGATGTTACCTAATCCTTACGGTTTTTGTCTGTGATTGTAGAAGAGAGAGCAAAAGAACTGGAAGACTGATTTTTGCTTTACTCAATAAAGTTAACAACAAGCAAGCTATCTACAGTTGAGGGTAGGAAGCATGCATTGAACAGACCATCACAAACCATAAGTATATCCACATGCACTGGGTCATATCCCTTCATAAACCCACCAGTTGCTGTTTCAGAAACGAGCCTTTTCCCTGGCATTTAAGGGAAGGCTGTCATCTCACTGCTCCAAACGGTGGGAAACTTTTTCTAACTTGTAGCCTAAATCTAGTCAAGGCTTATTTAAACATCACTATTTTTGTAAATTTTATTTATTGTAAATATATTTGTACCGTTTTACTATTTGGCCCGCTGATATATACATGGGCAGCAAAAGTACCCTTGCATTTAATTATTTCTGGATAAAATCAGCCTAATTCATCTGGTCTTTTTTGCTGTTAACTCTGAAAGCCTCTATTTCAGCTTGTGCTCACCTTAACTAAACATGCAGCGCTCTGCACTGCAGGTGGAACTCAACATCCATTGGTTCTGATATTTCCCAGTTTTCTGTGGGTATATGCCATCAAACACATCTTAGGATCATTTACCTTTTTCACAGATGTATGAAAATACAAGCTGCTAGAGCGGTGGCTTATATTTGTCAACTTTAGTCATCTTAATAACTCTGAATACACCGATGTCCGCCTTTACTTCAGTTGTTTTTAACGGATGAGCTCTGAGTTTACAGCTGTGAAGTTATTTTCTGTTACTATTTAGGGACTATTTAGGGAAACCTTTTGATTTAGGTTAGATATTAGGAGGAAGTTTTTAACACAGAGGGTGCTGACGCACTGGAACAGGTTGCCCAAGGAGGTTGTGGATGCCCCATCCCTGGAGGCATTCAAGGCCAGGCTGGATGTGGCTCTGGGCAGCCTGGTCAAATGGTTGAAGACCCTGCACAAAAAAGGGGGGTTGAAACTAAATGATCATTGTGGTCTTTTTCAACCCAGGCCATTCTATGATTCTATGAGTCTATGATACCAGACAGATGGAAAGTATTAAGAGTATGAAGATTACAAGGACAGCATACTTCTGCTGAATTTCATTACACCACATAAAACTTCATTTGAAATAATTAAAATTTAATATCAGTGCATTCAACTGAACCGTGCTGAAAAATCTGCGTTAAAATTCTTTAAAGTCTCATCATACCAGTCCAGGTATCAACTATGACAGGCTGGGAAAAGTTCACATTTAAATAATGCTCTTTGTTATCCACATAGGGCAAAGTCACCACCAAATATCACAGTGACTTTTTAGTACATTGCCTCTTCCTTTTTTGCTCAATCTTTGGGGGTATATAGGAAGCAAAATGGGAAGGCAGAAGAAAGGAGAGTGCAGGTAAAAGCTGCTGAGCTTCTTACAAAATAGGTAAAACCAGATAAAACATGTCAAGAATGAATAAGAAAACAAAGGCAGTTTTCACAAGAATAAAAGCTATAGTCATGCAAAGAACACAACAGGAGTAGTTAATTGGACTTGAGTTAGTTGAAAGAAGGTAAATTAGCGAAGTTCTGAGCAACTTTTTTTCGAAAACATTTCAGTTGCCACGAAGAGCTACTAGAAAAGATAAGCACAAATTGTTAAATGGTTTTGTTTTACTTTTGAGTTGGACTGCCTGAATTTATATGAGGCAGAGTTTTTTTCTTTTTTCTTTTTTTCCCCTTTTTTATAGTAATAAAAGATTTCAAGCTTTGTTGTGTTACAACATGTAAATAGTACATAGCTAATGAAGGGCTGCGTCTCCTTTTCTAACTTGCATTCTAATCAGAGAAATCAAAGCACTCTTGATGCAACATCCCAGCCACCAGTAGCACACTGCATCTGGAGATGCTCTGGCCTGGCCAAACTCCTCAAGCAAACACCAGTCCTGGGTCTATGTAGCCTTGAAAATAAATCTTACTTTCCTGACTGTGAGTTTCTTTAAGGAACGATTTTTGATATCATTCCTATCTTCCTGTTTGATAAACGATATGAACACAAGTATGTATAACACTTCTACACGTTTTGTGTGCTTCCTTCTTTGTCATTATCATAAATTGTCCTACTGATGTGTATGTCCTATCACAATTTCCATTCATCCATCACATCTCTTTTGACATATGACTGTTCCAATTTCCTATATCACATCCTTTCCTACTACGCTCCCAGGTACAATGGGGAACAAACAGATAATTCAAAAGCTCCACCACACCATTCCTTCATATTTTGCAGCTCCTACTGAAAGCATTTTCTTCTTGCAGTGTTTAGAAGTTCCTGCCCTGGTTCTCTGTGCAGGCTTCCTTGATTTCTCCGAGAGTGGTTAACAAAATCCATCAGCCCATGACTGATGGCTACATCTACATCCTCATGTCCTCCAGTTACCTGTCAGAGGTACTGGAGTTACCAGTTACCAGTTACAGAGTCAAATGGCCCCTTCTTGTTGCCCTAGTCTCTATCCAGTTATTTAAACATACATATATCTTGCTATATATTCCTTCTCTAGCATATCAGAACTTGGGCATGTCACAGCAAGCAGTGGAGCATTACAGAGGCCATCATCACCCCATCTGATCCATGACAAATGCTCAGCATGGAAAAACTTGCTTATATCCTGCCCCCTCAAAGGCTATGAGCACAATCCAGAGGTTGTGTAAGACTCACTAGACACCAGTGCTGCCACTCATGAACATATTCTAACTCTGCTATAATGCTTATGGACTCGAACACGGAAGGTTAATTTAAATAGATGAACAGCAAGTAGGTTGTGTAAGAGTGCTTTTTTTTTCTGTTTTTCCCTTAATGAAATTCCATTATGTTGGAAAGCATCTTAATGAAATGCATACAGGAAACAAGCATAAGTTGCTTGAAAATTTGTGTTAATTATACATTAAACGCAAGTTGAGTATGCAGCGGTCTGATCACAGCACTTAAGACATCTATCATCTGACGTTTAATGATAAAGACAACAAAACACAATGTTTTTGTCCTTCTTACAGTCTTATAAGAACATTAACTGGCTCACTGATAGATATAAAGTCATAGAATTATAGAATATCCTAAGCTGCAAGGAACCAACCAGGATCAACAAGTCCACATCCAAACCTAAGTGGGGTATTCGGAGTTGAGGTATTTCTGTATTTTATCTCATACTTTAATTCATTTGGAGCACTTTCCCAACACACTCAGCATTGGCATTGCTCTATTTCTACCAGTTAACAAATATTTTACCCTAGGTATGGACATAATTAAAAAAACGACAAGGAAATTTACAAGAAAACTTCAATCTCTAAAGAGAATTTGGCAGTAAAGGATCTACAAGTCCAAATTGCACCACTTTGGAGAGGCTTTTCAGCGTCCTTATGGTGTGATCTTTCAAAGGAAAAACTGGAAAACTGGAGGGTGACCTTATGGTTGTTTTAGGAATAAGAGAATATGAATATTTACCAAGACTGTAAGAATAAATAAGTATGGAAAAAAAAAAAAATCTATTTCCCACCTTTTTTGTTCAATGATATTGATTTCCAGCAGTTATGTGGAACTTATCTACTTTCATAGTTCTCATGAGTTAGCCAGTTTTACATCTGCCACTTATCTTGACGAGGAATAGACAGTGATGTTAATGTTCATTGTCTCCTGTAAGAGCAGGTGTCCAAATTTAATGGCATTTATTCACAGGAGACTGCAAGCTTTGTGCCTGCCATTCTGCTTCTATTATGATGTTGAAAAACGATACTGATTTATCTGTTCAGTTATCCTATCCTATCCTTTGTGCTTTTTTCCTAAAAAATCCACTGACCCATCTAGCTATCTTGCTCTCTGTCTTTTCTTGTTTACATCATAAGTTTTCTCAAAGACATTGTGAACTCATTGATTTATATTTCAGAGCAAGAACACTCACCCTCAGAAAGACTAGAAAATACGAAAAAATAATCTCTTCTGGAAAATTTCTGTACATATTTTATCCTTGCTATTAAAGTCAATTTCTCATTTGACCTATTCTGCCTTTAACTGGTGGACAGAGGTCAGATAATAGCTGCTCAAGTTTTCACAAGAGACTACAAATCATACAGTCATCTTTATAACCACAAAAAAATGTACTAAAACTAGTTAGATTTCAACTCTCTCTAACATGTTCTTGTTCTTTTTGTTATGCTTTCTTCCCCACTACTGTTAACAGCCCTTTGGTTTCAGTACCTTTTGAATTTTTCTCTTCCAATTTACAGCAATGGACTGTGCTGTTCCAGGAGAATCTACAGGGTCAGACAGAAACTGAACACAGATTTTTTGCCTGGGGTTTAAACTGGCAGCATGCAAGCTAGCTCTGGTCTGAAATCTGATGTAGAGCTGTGCTTAAGCAAATACACTTGGCAAATACTTGGGTAACACCTCAGTTTCCCTCTAAGGCACTTTCTCCAGTCATTTCCTTGATCCACCCTTACACTTTCCCCAGTTTCTCCAATACCTTATGTGTGTGTATACAGTTATATATATATATATTTTGTTTCATCACATTTGATTTTCTGAATGTCCTATAAAAAGGAATGCATATGAATGGAATGAAGCGTTTTAATGTGTTTCTCATTTCTTAATTTTATACTAGGCTGCATAAAGTGTGTATTCTTGCTTTCTTCAATCTTAGGTTTTTTATCTTTTTTTTTTTTTTTAATAGAAAGAAAGGGATTGGTGCATACGATTAATGGGCATAAATGAAAAAAAAGAGTTAAGGCAAGTCCTTGACTTACCTACTTACTTTAGCGCAGCCTATGAGCCATCCCAGTTTAATAAGGTTAATAGTGAAATTTTTCTAATGCAAAGCAAGCAATTTAACAGGTATGTAATTTGGGGGGGGGAGGTGATAATTTTTTCTTTCTTTTCCAGGCCAAATGTAGCCCTGCCAACTGGAGCCACTTCTGCCCCTGAGAAGATGAGTACTTTCAATAAAACATCAGGAGACCATTTTCTATCCAGAAATTTGCATCAACATCATTTACGCAGCTCAGAAACAGTTGACCAGAATTTTCATGAGCGTTTCCAAGTAATCTTCCTTGGCATGGGATCAAGAACTAGGAAGATATGAAGCAGTTGAAAAGGAGAGGAGGTGACAGGGATTAAAACAGAAACCAACTCGCTCTGGCTGCCGTAGGGAGTGCCTGGATAATGCCTTGTTCTACATCTGGATTGGTAAGGTGACAGATATTATTCATTGAGCAATTCTTCCTCACGTGGTTTCTACTCTTGCAATGAAGTTGCCTGCGTGCCCACAGCTCACCACATGCTGGGTGGGCAAAACAATACCCATGTCGTGAAGGTGCTCAGGATGCTGTCTCAGAGGGTTACAGCCACAGAGACATTAGCACTCACAGCACCAGGAAGGCCACAGGAGGGTATCATGTAGTCCAAAAGCAACGCTTTTTGGAAATGCCATGCTGTTACAAAACCAACAATATAGTTTTCTAGGTAAATGAATTGTCGTATACAACTACTACAAGGAAATAGCTATGAAAAATATGTCAGAGCTGTACTGCAGGGTTTCAGTGGCATTTTCCTCATACTCATTATTGAAATTAATTCACAAGACTTGCCACAATATGCTGATAGGATATAGCTGTAATACTTTAAGCTGCTGTTAAGAATTCAGAACATGACAATCAAACCAGACTACTTTATGTATGATTAGAACATTTATTTGCTTGTTCAACGCAAAATTAAGTAGTAAAAGCAACCAGGATCTGGGAAGGCAGCCAAGCAATAAAATTGATTGATTGCCCAAATACATAAAAATCACATCTACCACTTTCAAACATTCTCTCAAAAGCAGAAAATCATCTCTTCAAGGTTACCAAACAACCTGGTTAGACAGGACAGTGAATCTGCTTTTAAACAGAAGACAAAGGTTTGTCTATAAGCTATATCTAATGGCTGCTCAAAATAGCATGCACCTCCTTAAATTTGTCTCTGTTTAAGCTGATCACCAGAAACTATTCGGGAATGCCATTTTTTTGTTATTCTTTGACGATGTCAAATACAAGGTTGTGTCTTGAGGAAAAACATACCAGTCACATAACCCATGTTATTTGCAGAAAAAAATGAAATCTCAGACTTCATTTTGCTTTGCTATTGCTTCTTTCGTAAGAACATAGATCATTTCAACACACCATAGATTTTCTTGTTCGTATGTTACAACCATCCACATTAGGATTCAGCTTTCAGATTATAACTGTTTCTCCTGTGCTGTCATCCTTCTCTCAAAGTCAACATTGTCCAAATCAAGTGTTAAACATGTACTTACGGTAAAGATAAACTGAAGAAAATAATCAGGTTTTGGTACGCTCGCAGGTAGACTTTGCCTGGCTGGTATTTTCAGTCTCTAGTTATTACCAGAATAAAAATCACTTCAGAAAGTGTTTATATACCATCTTACAAATAAAAATATTTTCATTAACACATTTAACCTGTTTTTCATTGAAAGAAATCACAGCTAGGAAACCTGAATTCAATCTCAGAGAGAGCAATCCACCTTTCAGTCACAGTCAGATCAAAAGTGTATTATCTCCATGGACTGCACGAAGACCCTAGCTGTGCATGCCAAATTCACTTTGCTCTTCTTTATTGTTACTTGTGATGGCTATAGTCAATTTGAGTCAATTCATGGCAGACAGCATTTAAAAGGATTCAGTGCCTCATTCTGGCAGGAGCCATTGCAACTCCAAGCCACAAATCTGCCTTTGCAGGTTCTGATTAGGAAAAAAAGTACTGCTGACAGGCCCAAAAAGTTGCAGGAATGTTTTTTACGAGACAAGTTGCTTATGAGACAAAAGGATGTCATTCTTAAACCTGTTTGAATAAAATCTAACATACATATGGCAATAAATATCTTCAAAGGCTTTTGTCAGTCTTAACTAACCAAAATTAATTTCACTAAAACTTCTACTTGACTCTTAAGTGGTTGGTTAAACAAAACACTGAAATAAACCTCTTACCTGCCTGCTTAAACTAAAGAATGATGTCTGAAATAGATCTGATCCACATTAATTACTTAAAATAATAAAGCATCATGAATTTTACCTCTGTATACTAAATGGACATTACTCAGCAATCTAAACTGTAAGAGTTGCAATGGTCCTTTTGGTTTTCAAATTACAGTTCAGCTTTCCATATCATTGTAATTACTGCAGTTGCACTGCTGCCAACAAAATCCTAGACTCAGAGCTCAGGGCTATGACAGCACATCTAAGTAATCATCATGGGATACTGGGCTAAACTCAAACAGGTTTCTTTTTTATGAGCTGTATACATGAGCAAAAGCCAGAGCATGTTTAAACAAAGCAAATCAATTCAATTCAAGTCTCCCTCCTTAATAGATTCACACAGCTTATTAAGATGAGCAAACATGCCTTAATGAAGAACACCCTCTAAATGAGAGGAACAAGGCCTCAGTTATGCTGCTTCGGCAGAGCAGGCCTAGCCTCAGTTTCAGACTGCCTCAGCACTCAGGGAAGTGAATCCACTACAAAGTGAGTTCACTGCTGACTCTTTACTCCTCTTCCAATCTGCTTTAGTACTGCTTTGCTACCCAGCAGAATTGTCATGGTTATGTCATGACAACCCAGTGGGCGCATCACCCTTTGCAGGACAGCACAAGTAATGGCAATGGTGACAAAGCCTTCAGCTGGACTTTCCAAATGATGGGATGGCTTCTTTCACTTTCACCTATGTCAGCATCTAGAAAACCTACGGGTACTTCAGAAGCTCCAAAGGTGTAGACAAATACCAACTCTATAGGAAGATTTAGATTAATATCATTATTTAGTAGAAACTGCCACCATCATTTCCTATAATGAAAATTATTCCCTTCATTATTGTCTTCCCACTCCAGGACAACTTCTCCAAGTTGTCAATCTAAGTTGGTTAACACTTGTGTCATCACTGGACTGTGCCATCTCATATTCTACAGATATCTACTACATATTGATCAGTTCTCGAATAAAACTGTAATATCTCTAAGTTGTCTATGAGGTACCATTGCCACACTATGAGCAGTGAATTCTTCTTAATACTATAAATGTTTCAAAACCAGAAATTACTCACATGCATAGATTTGGAGGTAACAGTTCCCAAAAAAGAAACAATTTTTTTCCTTAGACTGCAGTTGTGTATGAATGTAGCCATGATATTCTTCCACATTCTGTCTTTGACAAGACACAGTTGGTCTCCTTTTCCTTGTCTTTCTGGTCTAGTTGTGACTATAGGCAATATATGCAACAGGTGTTGGGCTCAGTGATTCTTGTGAGTCCCTTCCCACTCAGAGTACCCTGCGGTTCTTTTATTCTAGTAGCACAAAAATGCTACCATTTTGATTTCTACCACAGAGACATCTTAACCATGGTAAATTTGCCTAAGATAAGTGACTAAAGCTAAGTGGAATGCTCAAAGCTCTAGAACAGGAATTGAGAAATCCCTGTCATGGGCACTTGGCATGGGTCTGTGGTTTATATACACAGACACCTTACATAGACATACATCACAATCATAAATGAACTGGTTAATTCATTATGCAAATTTTTACAGCTAATTATGAAGTACATGCTAAAAAGTTCTTCATACTCCAAAGGATTTCAATCTCTATGAAAATCATTAAGTATGGAATTGGTAACTAGATTCATCATTTACTGCAAAATTAAATAGGAAAATACAGGAAAGGAAAAAACAATTATTACATGACACTGCAGCTTCATGCAGAACAGAATCAAGGTAGAATTTCAAACAAAAGTCCATTTTGCTTTAGAGGTTTTTCTGTTTATCTTAAAAAAAAAAAATCTGACATAATAATTTACTGTGAACAGTATATGTGCAATCTTTCACGTTCCCTCTCTGGTTGCATCATCTCTCTGACCGCAGTACCTGAAGATATATAATTATGCATTATATATTTAATATAGAGAATTTAAATGAAGAATATGCTAAGATGAAGTTGTATTGAATGACTTTAGAAAGCTCACCAATGTTACTGAACAGATAAAATTAGCATTTTTTTCCACAACATCCAGACTCTGCCATGGAACACAACTCACAATATATGCATTTCTCTATCTTGTATTCAAATTATCTCAGGGCTTTTTCTTGCATTGTGGCTTTATGCTTACAGAGAATCATGACAGAATAGCCAGTTGTTGCCCAGGTAGTAACACTAACAGGAGCCCTGAACCTCGCCAGGCAATCAAAATGTATGCTGAATAAATAATGCTGTATCTGCCACATGAATGACCTTATTTTCCCCTCATCTGTTAAGAGATACTCTCTTTAGCTGTAGATACTTATGGTTTTGTGGTTAGTGCCATATTCTGTCATGCTCTACTGCATATAATTCATCCACAGACCATGAAAAGAGAACTTTTCAGGTACACATGGATTTAATTCTGCAACACGCTGCAGAGATGCAAAGGCTAACTGCTGTATATCATATATGAGAAAAACCCTGGTTCAGTCTACCTTCTTGAAACAAAGACATGTCACACAATGGCACCACAGAATCTTCCACTTCAAACATTTGAGGAGTGTTTAAAAGTAGTTGTTTTCCCTTAAATGGTGTGTTGTGTTTTTACTTCATCTATATCTCTACTTTCAAGACGTGAAAAGTAGCTTTTTCCTTGATGAGATAAACCTACATCACTAAGTAGTCTCTTCCCCATGTGTTTCTCCTTGACTTGTTTTCTTTTCTTCCTGTTCAGACTTCCTCCTGCGCCAGGAAATTCTATGCAATTTCCTTTATAATTTTGTGCAATGATAGCACCATAAACGAAGCAGAGGTTCACTGGCAAAATAAAACTGGAACTTATCTTTTTCCAGACATTTCACGCAAAACACGATCTTCTCTCTCACGGCAATAAGAAAGCTAGAATCTCACAGTTTGTCTCACATCTTCCCCAGATGGATTTCTGCCACATTTCTTTTCTATCTGTACTGGTTGCGGGTTCTTTCAGAAGAATTATTTTAATATAGTACAGGTAACAACATATCTGAACTGCAAGCCTTGCATCTATGGCATATTGGAACTCTGTTCACAACATACAAGCTCTCACTAACATGTCAGATAACTATGATGACGGTTTTGGATGCAAAGAAAAATTAAACGAAAAGCTCTACTTTCTAATTTTTCACCTTTTATAAATTTTCACTGCCCACAGGTGATCTTCCCTCTCAGTACTGAGTTGCCAGGGGTAATTTCAGGTGAGTAGTAGCCTGTATTATTGGAAGTATTTACAAAGCACAAACTAATTCATTATCACATATGCAAGTCCTGAAGTGACACATGTAGAGCTTGGCATTTTTGGTGCTGAAGTTGATAATTACAAGTACATTTACTTAGGGGGAGCAAAAAAAATCCTGTATTGGCCAGTTTCTAAGCATAATACTTCTGACTCCCTTAAGTGTCACAAAGGAGAGAATGCTGCCTCTGCAACATGTATAGGGTTTTTTTTAAGATATAACTGCACCTCTTGGATATAACCAAATTAGGAAGAAACTGATAAAAGAATCTGCAAAATAAAATAGAAAAAAAATATTATAATTCACAAGACCTTTTGGAACAAAGCCTCCTGCTGTAAGAAATGGGACAGAGAATGGAGAAACATTTAAGAGATGTTTCTGTTTCTGCAGGCTTCCAATAGTGTGGTTTAGGGTGGTCAAGATGATTTGCCACTTTGTCTTGCCAGTCAGTTGTGTGAGACGGAGGATGAGGACTTCTACCAGCTGGATGCGCGCAACAAAGAACTAGCAGGAACTTTACTGACAACAACAAAAAAATAGACATTAAAGGCGCTGAACAATTGAACTAAGTGCTTCCTTCAGAGATGTAACTGAGAAAGAAGAACTGCTGTGGAGAGAAGAGGAAAACAGAAAGTTTCTTTTCTGAACCAACAGGGATGGAGAAATCAAGAATGCACACAGAGAATGGTCTCCTATTAGAAAGTACCACAGTGAGCGTATGGCACATGGTTTCATCAAAAGAAAGAGCCAACATTCATCACTGCATGGTGTTTCCTTTAGGAAGGCAGAATAAAAGTATCTTTGCACTTGGGAGAGAAGCATTAGCATCTTCAGTGAGAATAGCATATGTTGATACTCCTCCTGCAATGTCCTTTGGAACGTTCAAAAGATGAAAGGAAAGCTTCCTCTAGGAAGCTGAAAGCACGCAATAGGAAGTGGTGCGATGAACTACCAGTGGCACAGGGGTGGCTAGAGAAAGCCACCCAAGGGAAATGCCACATGGCTGCTCCACTCAAAGATAATCCATGGGCTGTGAAAGAGGACACAGATCACTGACTATAAGACAGAGAAATGTAAATTGCTTTACATTTAAAACAATGGCATTGGAGTTGCTTTAACTGGCAGTGAAAATTCTGTGGGTTTATGTTTGCAAGGCAATTTTGCATCGTCCAGAAGCTCTGGGCAGGATTCTGCAATATTCTGGCATAATCAATAATTTTCGAAAGGTGCTATAGGAAAGGGACTAAAATAACAGAAGTGTAATAAAGTACAGCATAGGGGAGGATTAGCTCGTTTGGAGAAAGTGCATTTGCCTCACTTGGTCAAATGTATGTTCTTGATGTTGTCCAAAAAGAAAAAGAGATTGAGCCAACAAGCAATTGTCTTTCTAGAATAAACTAATTCTAGTTGGCCAACACTCTTGAGAGTACTGGAGAAATAAATTTTTAGTAAGTGATATTTGCAGTATTACCTCAAAGCTGTAAGTATATGCCCAATAGCCTGAGACAAAATCATTCATCTATTGAGAGTATTACTGATCTTGAGTAAGGATACTGAAATTTAACCAAGATTTCTAAACTATACTTTCAAATTATAATGCTTTCGCAAAACATACATTGTAGTAAAAAAAAAACACATACTCTTGTTATGATTTCATTAATGCCAGTGGTAACTTTGGCACTGCTACAATGCATCACTAAAAGGATTTGCTGAAGCGTAACGTACAGCACAACCAGTAGAGAAAACTCACACAGTTGCTCCTTAGAAAATATTCAGAGAGAAAAATATGAGATATTAATTTGCTTTGTAAAGATAATACAGCGTATTGCGTGTGAACTCCTCTACTCAAAATTTACTCTTATTTGAGCTTGTCGCTCTTATTCTTTTGTTGAAATCTGAATCTCTATTCTGACATTCACATTCAATCAGTCTACTCACATTGAGAAAAGTACCATTCAAGCAATTTGGACACTGAGTACATCTTTTTACAAAGAGAGCTCAGACTTCCTGAATTAATGTTTCTCCTTCGTCTTCATACAAGACTGCTATTATCATACATAAAGTGTATTTGAAGACAAAGTCATCTCTACCCTACTACTGTATTGGGAATACATGGTATTATTTATTAATTGAGTCATTCAGTGCTGTAAAAGGAATAACATGCACATAGGCCATCCTTTCGATCCACAAACCTCGTACACAGTACATGAGATTTCTCCAAAGCTGAATTTTCAGGTCCCATACACTACTAGAATGAGAGAAGGAAAGAAAGAAGCTAGAGGCATTTGAAGAGCATGACAGCTCAGAGGAGCGAGCAATCTGAAGATCATCTTTATGACACAGCTAGAATAAGTCCAGGAGTGCTCACCCAGCTGCAGCCTAAGGGATCTGCCAAGCAGCCAGCTGCTGCTATCTGGCATCTGGGATCTGCAACTGCCATCACAAAGCACAAGAAAGAGAAGTGAAGAGTGGTGTGAGGTCACCACCACCACCAACAAAAAAATCAGCTTTCTCTCCCCCAGTCCTAGTGTTATTTCTAAAGAAAGAAAATACACTGCAGTCAAAAAAAGAAGATGGAGCCTCTGTGCAGTGCACAAACACAAGGTAAAGTAAGACCTTGCAAATGATGGTAAAGCCATACAACTATTAGAGAAACATTATTACTGCTAAAAGCAATGTGGTATGCCCCTATCTGACCTGCAGTTTTGTTACTTACTGCTCCACTTGCAAAGATTACCATGGCTAATTCGCGCCGGGGGAATAAGCAAGCCTTATTTCCATGGCTAAGCCATGCTCTGGAGCGTTACAGCCCAGGAACACAGTTCTCCCCTCAGAGAAAGCCTCAGTCTGGTTTTCCCTGCCCACCCACCAGTATTTACAGTGCGTGGACAGAGCTGCAAGCAGAGAAGTGATCTGCATGAGAACACACGGCACACGGTCAGCCGAGCTGGGGAGGGAGAAAGCAGACACTGCTACATCAGGAAAATGCTCCTTGCACAAAGACAGGACCTCCCACCCCACGTGGGACCAGGTGCTTGGGATCCGTGCAGTGATGCAAACTCTGTGTGTCAGTGTTTTACAGATATCTATGAGATGCAACAAAACAAGCAGGCAGGACTTCCAGATCACTGCACAGAGCTGCTGACAGCAGCTTTATATGGCTTATGCACCTCATCTAGGGTTACTCCATAGATCTCGATATCTGCTCATCCTCATGTGACCCCCCTCATCCTCCATGACGGAGAGCATTTCAGATAGGAGTGATTCAGATATGTCTGACACAAACTCTCAAAAGCTTTAGTAACTGTAATTTTATAGAAGTAAATTGCCTGCCTGCTCCTCTGAGCTAGATCAGCAATGTGTCCCCTTAGTCACTCTATGATGGTAATGAAGCTCTGAACTGTGGCAGTCGTTCGCTGCAGGAGACCTTGTGGGGAAAGATCATGGGTGGAGAAAGAGATGTCTGTACCCTGCATCTGTCTCTGTGGCAGATTCTACATTTGCATTTATGGGGAACTAGCTTTGGGCCAGATTTTGTCATTCCTATTCAGAGCATATAGCATCTCACTGCATGCCTAGTCCCAGGGGGCTAGGTTGAGGCAATCTGGATCATTCTGAACTGCTCTTCCCAGTGCGAGGGATTATTTCTTCTGTCTGGCTTAAAAATGGTTTCAGCTGCACTGCTCACAGATTAAGGCAATGTCTGTGGTGGTGGCATACTATGACCTTTGCATGGGAAGGAACATTTCTTAAACAGGCCCTCTGCTTGCAGAAGGGGCGGATTGCACTGCTATGAGACTGGAGCATCCTCATGAAATGGAGAGAGAGAGAGAGCAGTAAAGCACGTCCACATTGTATGGATGCTGCTCACACACAGCTCACCAGTCAGTACAGGCAGACAGTCTCTCTACAACAAACAGAACTGACGTCTGGAAGATGAATACTTGGGCTTTGTGTTGATCAGGACTACTTCCCGAGGCAGGAAGGAATACTCCACTGCAAAAAGCAAGTGCATGCAATATTCGTAAGTAAGCTCTAACTAGATATATTCATAGGTAATGGGCCAACAGATCAACCACAGAAGTATTTTTTTTTCTTTTTTGCCTTTCCTCTTCAGTTTACCTACAAGCACTTCTCCACAATTCCATATAAAACAATACCTCATTGATGCATAGTTGCTATTTGACACAACTACAAGGCAGCCTATGAGCCCAAAGATTTTACTAGGCCCATAGATTAAACAAAAATACACACACCTGGCCTTGAAACAACAATCAAGCCTAAAACTTTAGAGCTTCAGTGCAGTTCTTAACTGCTACATCATGTACTCTGACACATTTACCTGAGGAAGGGTAGGGAAGGGGAGGGGAAGGGGTGCTTCGCTGGCCTAACTCAGAAGCCCATGAGGGAACTAAAAGAGGTCACCAGATACAAAGAAAAGTACAAAAAGCATAATTTCAGTACCTTCATAATAATAATAATAATAATTTGTTCTTGTTATAGAGATTTAAATCTGGCAAAGCTATGGAAAAATTATGATGGATCCTTATCTAAATCATGTATTCCATAAATTGCAAAACTGATTTCATGTCCTTTATTGCTGCTTTCAACGCCCTAAGTCCTCCCCCTCACTGCCATGTAGTAAACCCAAAGCTAAAAAAAAAGAAAAAAAAATCTTAGCATTATAAATGTTAAGCCTGCCCTTCTGTGACTTTGGCAAATAATACTCTCATTCTGGAGGATCCAACAGTGTTACCACCAGAAGAAACTGCTCTCTCTTCTCATGAATGATGGCTGTGCTAGTCCAGGCAGACAGGTCCAAGTCCCTGGGAGTTTCACCTCAGTCCTGACAAAAAATGAATGAATGGGGACTGGTGTGTAACATACAGAAAATGCTGAACGGAAAAACTATTCGGCTCTGGGATGGGAAAATGTTTGCCTGGTTGGTTTGTTTTTTCTGGGGAGGGAGAGGGGGGATGGTTTAATAGAACATTGAACCACATTGTGATTTTTCTCTTGTGGATCTTCTGGCTCTCTAGCACAATGGGCTTAGTGGGTCAAAACACAGGATCAATACCTCAAAAAGCAAAAGAAGGGGGAGTTCAGTGGATTCCTTTTTGTGACAGTTACCCATGGCTAATGGCTTTGCTGGACTGAGGCCAGCTACCATAATACACCCAATCACTTGAGCTCTTCTAGTAGCGGTAGAGATAATATTTGTTACTCTCTCCCTTACCTCATGAAAATAATAATGATAATAATAATAAAAGAACTTTTATATTACAGACACAAACTGCTGTTCAGCAAATTGAAATACTTCAATATATATTTCGGACAGCCTTCAAATTGTTATTTCACTAATTCCAACACTTGTCTTCTCTCCAAAGGAATGAATTATGCGATGTACCAAAGGAACAGAAGGAGAACAGGAGTGACATTAGTCACCTACAGCTGTCCAAATCTTACCTGCCTAGTTCCAGCTAGTCACTTACACTGTCCTCCTTAAAGCAGGTGTATGAGGTGAAGAAAATTGTCTTTTTGATGTTTTGATCTCTCTCCTTTCACTAGCGAAGGTGTTTGGGTGAAGAACTTGGAACACTCAACCAACCCTACAACTGGCCACATGAACGAGGCGGCGTTAAGGAGAGGGGTGGATGAGATACAATGTACAAACCTCTAAAATATATATCAGCCTCTGGAACCACCTACCTCTACAAATTTCTTTCAACTCACATTATACTTATTTTTCCCCCTTGAGCACCAATTTTAAGAAAATCAAAGCTCTCAGTAATATTTCATAAAACATATTTTAACAGTATTTTAATCCTGCTCTGTTTCCTAAGGAATTATTAAAAAACATCATGTTCTTAATGGGCTCGACTTGATGATCCCTTCTGACCCAAATAATTCCATGAGAACATGCTCTGGATTTTGTTCACTATCCAAAACTTACAAGATTTTCTCTCTGTACAAATTAAGGCAATGGTTAGTATTGATGTGTGCCACCTGTCTCACCTCACCAGTACGTTGCACCTCCTAGACCAATTAGTTTACACACAGCCCTTCAAGGAGAGGGGAAAAAAAAAAAAAAAAAAACAGAAAAGAAGGGACGTTGTATTTCTCAGCCTTAAAAGGACACTGCGAAGATATTACCCAAAGAAGTCAGGACATTAGCAAACACTGTATTACATGCATCTTAACTAAGTCTGATGTAGTCAAACCAAGGCTCTTTGATCTGGAGGGTAAAAGTACAACAGGGTTCAAAAACTGAAGTTGGGCACATTTTAGCTGGCAACAATTTTCAGTAGTGGTGACAAATATCTAGTTAACAAGGCTAAGTTAATAGATTCTTCCTAATTGGCATTGGACATAGTAGACTTATCTCTTTCCAGAAAGGTCTGCTGTCCACTTTATCTTATTGGTTTCAAATCTTTCATCATACTGAATGAAAAAATTTTGCTTAAACGTTGCTAAAATCTATCAGTGTCCTTATGCTGTACATGAGAGTTGAAAGAAAAAGATAAATAACATATAGTTTCATATTAAACGCATGATTTGAGCTATTTCACTGCATTTTTTCCTGTACGCTTTGCTGTTGCCATGTTTTTCCCCATGCACAACTGTACTTCTTGGTCTCTTATACCATTTGTCTCTACATCACTCAATGTTCTGTCATGGCTTTTCTCTACTCATTAGATATTGGTAAGCAGGAAAGTAGTAAAAACGTAGCTAAATCCCCACTTCTGTTATTACATTTTTTAAAATCTCATGTCTGAGCTATTACTAATGCACAGTTTGAAAGGCTCTACTTAGAAACCACATTTTCGTTAAAAATAAAATCATTGCTTTAGCTTAGCATCTGTGCCTTTCCCTCTGTGTGTGGCATCGGAGGGAGTATATTTAAGGACACAGACGTTCCAATGCATGTTAAAGGATCTTATTTCCAATTACCTCCAGACTCCTGCCTTTCAAAGCCTTTCTACAGATCTATAGGAAAAAAGGCAGGGAAGAATATGTTTTCTGCACAGGAACACTGCTGCCTTTGTTTTGAAGCTGCATAACAAAAAAATGGGTATTATTCAAGCATGGAAAATATAATTAATATTCTGCAACATCTTAGGCTATGTCCTACAGGTGGATTAAGGAATCCAAGTGCTTGGAAAGCTGTTCTCTGCCTCCTTCAAAGTTTCCAAAACCACACATAATTTTGGAGCTTTTTCAAACCACTGTTTTTAAACACCTGGGCTGTCTCAGCTCCTTTTGCTAGATATTGCCACAGGGGACTATTGCATATTTCTTATACATCCCCTGATATAATACAGAAAAAAAAATAAGTGATCAGTGACAATGTGAGAGCCAGGCACTCTCAGTTAAGATCATATCAGCTCAGAAACAACTCTTTTTTTCTCTTTTATCCCTGCCAGTTCTTAATTAAAACAGGTAAGTAAATACATAAGACTGCTGGAACTGAATTTGGAAAAGCTGAAATTCCCAAAGATGAGCTGTTATTGACACATTGAAGAAACAAAATATTACGTGTTTTGTGAATCTTTATTTTCAGCTTGTGTAAGATTAATTCTTAAACAAACTTTGATGTATAGTTCTGCCTGAATCACTTAGTGAATTGAAGCTTTCAGATGTTCACTGTAACAATAAATAGTATTAAAAAAGAACAAAAACCAAAGCACACTCATTAATTGAGAGGCTGAAATAACTGTAATCAACAAGTCTAACCTTCACTTATCTTCAGAAACAGTTCCTATATTTCATCCGCCCTTCTCCCCTTTCTGATACTTTCACAAAATGCACCAGGACACTGAAGTGACCTTTAATCAACAATTTAAATCACTCACGAGGCTTAATATAGAGTTTCAATACAAACTACTATTTATCTACCTTACTAAAAAAGTAAAGGATCCATGACTATTCAGTTAATGTGCCCTGTTGAGACAGCATCACTCCAGCTGCAGTTGGCATCCTACAGCTGTTGCTAGCTCTTTCATCATTACTGCTTCTCAAAACTTCACATTGTTTCTTGAAACACATTGCATGAAAGAGCAACTCATAAATCTTGAATTTATCTAACACTGCATGCTCACAGGTGTATGCATCATGTTCAGCTCAGTATATCTAGGCTGGAGATAGAGCTAACAGTATTCACAAATACCTTTATAAAGGGTTTCAGATGTTCTTTCTGACAACTCACGTTTCCTTGACTCCTTCACTTACTCTGACAAAAAGGAGAAAAACACACTCTAATTTATCCATATCTTTTCTTGCATACCATAGCATTTATTTAGCTTTACTTCCTAAAGCTGATGATCACACAATACAGCTTTCCCATTCTCTGCCCTGCCAGAACACCTGCTTGCTCTGCATCTAACTGCTTGCTCTACCATCCTCTCAGTGGAATTAAGACACATGCACGCTGATATAAGTAATGCATAGGAAGCCTTCTGAATAAAATATTCTGCATCCAAATATACTACACAGCAGCAGCATACACCTGCATTCTTAATGCCCCCAGCTCCTTGCTCTTGCAACCTGCAAGTTTCATTCTTCTGTTTCATTAGGTTCAATTCAATTGTTACCATAAGATGGTTGATCTCAGGCAAAAGCACCGATCACTTCCAAGTCATGCTTGTTTGTCATATTTCAGCATTTACTGTTCTGCTTACACACTGCTGAAAAGTGCTCAGATTTTCAACATCAGATTTGTTTGGGCCCTGAGGAGAATCCTTTCCTATGCCCCTAATCTAGAGGCCAACTGATGGCATTGTTCATCAGGAGCAGAGCCATTGCCTCCACATACTGTCAACTCTCAGGAGAAATGTAGTGGTTCCTTTGCTTTGTACCCAAACAACTGGTAGGTGCCAGGTGCTGTGAATTTTCTGTAAAACAGGCTGAATAGACAGGTGGTGGAAGTTGCTGACAATACAGAAATGTTTAGCTTATCCAAGGCTTAGGAGGATCATTAGGAATTTCCCGAAAGACCAAGCAAAAGTATGCAATTAGGCAACACTTAACAGAGGAATGATTACAGATAAGTGCAAAGTGTAACACGAGAGCGAGAGAAAATAAACATTCTGGATGAGTGTGACCTCTCTAAAACAAGAAGCTCATTAAAGAAAGAACTGTAAAATGTCTTGGACTGAGGAGAAGGGAATATAGTATAAAGTACTTAAGAACTCTCATTTGTTGTCTGTAACTGCCGTGGATTAAAGATAACAGCAGTTATAGCGACAATTTTTGCTTGAATTCACTCCCTAAAACAAGAAAATGCGGTTTAGACTAATCACACCAGGAGTGTCATTGGCTTAAGCCCTTTCAAGATACAGAGATTCAAGTTCTCTGTCAAGCAACAGCTAATGACCAATCTTTACAGTCTATTCTCTCTAAAAACTAAAGCCCAGTTCTGTATGTTCTCTAAGCAGTAAAACAGATTAGCATGAACCTTAGCATGTATAGAAATCAGAGCACTACACACAGAGCTATACAGGCTAAATAAGAGCTTAAAAGCCTTCAAAAAATCCTTGCAAATAACCATAAATTCACTGAACATAAAAACACGAAGAGGTACATATTTTAAAATGTGTAGCTCATTTACAGATCTTACTGACTGAAGAAATAAAGAAATTTAGTTGGTGGGGTTTTTATAGGAGTTAAGCACATACATGGACGGAGATGGTATCTACATGCACACCTATTGCGATTCAGATTTGAATGGCCCTGAGACTCGATACCTCTGGGCACAAATGGGTAGCCTACTGGAGTAAATGTACTGGCCTTCCTGGGACACCTCAGCTGGGACACCTCAGAGTAATTGTCTAGGCGAATTGCTGGAATTGTCCCTGCACTAGTAAGGCTGGGGCAAGCCTCTAATTATGACAGTACACTGAAAAAAAAAAAACAAAAACAAAAACAGAAATATGTGGTATCATTCAAAATTAAGATGTTGAATCCCTGGTTCTGTTCAAAGCAATTTAAGTTTTGCCACTGTTTTCAAGAGCTGATAGAATTAGAGCCCCAGAATTCATTTAGAAGGCTATGATACTCCAGAAAGGTTGGAAATGTTTAGATATATAATCAAGCAGCTTTGCGATTCATGTTTATTGAATGTAATTATTCAGACTGTTAGAGATGTAGAATCCTTGACATTTCTTCTTAGTGTTGAGTAAATACCAAGTTCTGTTCTGGCCATATTATTATGCTTAGCTTTCTTTAGTGCTCACTTTATAAGGAGGAAGACTTCTTGACTTTGTGGATCCCTAATAGAGAGGGATAACTGAAAAAATAATGTCAAGAAAGGAATAACATTAGGGCTTTTTTCTCTGTCTATTTTCCTAACGCTCCAATGTGGTTTCACAGGTTTCTACCTGCTTGTTGTTCATGTTCCACACGAACATAAAACCACTAAAAGAACTTCCAGGATTTTAATAATGCTTGAGAACTGGGTCAGTATGCGCTGATACAAGCACTTCAAATGCGTACACCAGCATTTGCCACAGAAAAGGGAGAAAAAGAATGAACAGAGCTTTAGAACTTCAGTAGTGGTAATCTGTAATTCCTTTCAAGTTCTCATCTTACCAAATACACTGAGGCACTGTGAGCCTCTGGACCCTGGCAGTACGATGAAGGGCTGTGTCTCCACACCATGGCATGGAGCCATGACTGCCCTCTGTGGCTCATGCTCTCTTGAGCAAGCCTTGTGTCCCCTCTGTTCCTTTAAGATGCTTCAGCTTTTCTGACAACTGGAAGACCCCTGTACCTAAGCCAATGGCCTTTACTATCATTAAAAAATCCATCCAGCTGTATCTGGGGAACAGACTGCCGTACTTTTGCCATTTCCTTGGAAGCTGTTGAGTGTGTGTACTTACAGCCACATGGTGACACGTGTGGAGCACTGCTCCTCTGAGAATAGTCAGTACATGGAGGGCTCTGGGGCTTCCCAACGCAATGCTCTCCGGCCAAGACAGCCTTCCTGTCAACTGATTTATTTCAGCATTACTCAATGCCTCAGTCAGCAGAGAATATAAAGAAGATGCTTGACAGCAATGGATGAGCCAACAGTTCTCATAACAAAAGCAAGGGAACAGTGATGGAAAGACATAGATGGACAGCACAAGATTAAGCTCATACTCCTAAATTGTTGTCTCTACTCACTGATACCTATTTTTCCTTTGAAAGTCAAACTCAAAATTTGTAATTTTCAAATGTATTAAATAAAAAAAAAAAGTAAGCAAGAAACAGAAATACATAGAATTGGGACTTAAGAAGAAAGGTTTGAGGAAAGGATGGAGGAACAGTTCAGTGGAAAGAGAGAAGCCAGGGAGACATGAGGACAGAGGGCAGGAAGATGCTATTTTATTCCATTCCGAGAAAATAAGCTTAATGATTCAGCCATTCTTTTTCTGGTTTGCAGTTGAATAGTAATGGAAGATATCTTCTAGGCTTTTCCCAAGGCTAGCGTGATACCTCTTCTTAGGACACTAACAGCCACTGGTTCTAACATGTCACTTTTACTTTGTGTTTTTTTTTGTAATTTGACAGCTCTGAAACTAATTTAGCAGAAGAGTTGCCAGAGAAAAGATATCATGCAATACAGATCATCAGTGTGTACTCTTCCAATCCCCTATAAAATCAATGAAGAAGTTTCTTTTTCCTGGTTGGGCAATAGGTTTATATCTCCATCTCAGAGACCAGCAAAGAGAAACAAAATAACATATTATGATGAAAAATGAAGACTAGCAAATCACACTTTCTTTAAAAATATCCAGTTTTTCTCACCATTAACCAGAGATCAATTTTTAAGTTGAAAATGTAAAGGTACAATAAAAGCACAGGCTGTTCCCATTGATACTTACCACAGTATGCAAACCAGACAATGTGAAGCAATTGCTAGCAAATTCCATGTTAGGGCAGAATATGAAACAGCAAGTTGTGTGGTACAAAGATGTATTTCTCATTTTTAAGAAAAGAGGAAGAAGGAGAGACTGGGGGGGAAAGGAGAGGGAGAGTAAAGATGAGAGGGAAAGGTGGGGAGAAGATGCAAAGGGAGAAGGTGAGAGAGAGACAGAGATGGAAATGCAATTATGCCAGGAACGCTAAACGATTTGGAAGACCTTCAGAGAAGATTAGGAAAGTTATGTACACAGAAGAGAAAGGAAAATAAAGCAATTTTCCTTGATGGAAGGGTATGGGAAAGCATGTAAGCTGTGGGCTAGAACAAAGCCAATACCTTGTTAAATAATGCCTGGAGAATATAAATGAGACTTAAAGCAAAGCATCAGCCTCTCGTATTTTTTTTTCTAGTCCAGCTCTTTCTTGCAACGCTTGTGCACTGCAAACTAGCATGGCTCAAAAAGCTGTGTCACTGTTAACAGGGGCACGATTGTGTGAGAGTTTCTCAACTGTTTTAGTGTGATGAATGCAACTCTGAACAACTAAGTCTTGAAGTGTGACGTGACTCCAATTTTTTCCTCAGGGACTCATCTTACAGTCTGATTAACATATACGGTAAACAACAAACCAGACACTGCACCTTGTATTTTCTGAACATAATCATACACATCCCCAGTCTCAAGTGGCTGTAACTTCTTTCCAGGTTCTTTATCACAGTATTCAGGTGATTCTCAGTCCTTTTCTACTCTTCGTGCTGCTTTTCTCCCTAGCCTTCCTTTTCTCTCTCTTTAGCATCTCTCAGCTTTGTTGATCTTATTAATTTGGATTCAGTGTCTTAAATGTCTATTCCAGTTTAAATATAACTGTACATTTTAAAAATATGGCCATTCAGAAAGAAAATGGAATACAGAATGCGGAATTTGCATTGTGTTTTGTTTCCTCCTGTCATTCTGTCCTCTTTGTGTTCCTTTTTTCCCCCTATTTTCTTCCATTATACCCATCACATCCATCTGTTCTTTGAGAGTATATTGTATCTTCCTTTTCATAGCAGGATGCTGATTTTTATTTTATTCAAATAGTAAGCTATATAGACTAATGATAACCTGAAAACAAAGACATTTTAAAACCATACAGGGTCAAATAAAAAGTCTATTTTTAAAGTCAGATAACAATTTATTGTTAATTACTTGTAAATGTATGCAAACCCATTGAGACTTAATTCTCCTTATATCATCAGTTACAAATAATTTTATTTGGTGCTAAAAAGAACGCAAACACTAACTTTATCCTCTCTGACTACTAGAAGATGTTGTGTTTTTAAAAGTCCCATTCTAACTTTTTTTTTTTTTTACAGTAAAATTTAGCAACTTGGTCAATGCATAATCAAACAAAGTGGAAAAAAATTACTTGTGATTCCTTTTTAGATAATGAATTTCCCTCGATGATTTGTACTGCTTTCCCAGGGTGTTCAGGTAACAGTGCTTCTCCTTCTCAGCTGTGAGGGAAGATGCTGTGCCCTAGATGGCAGAGGGATGGACTAGCTGCGCTGATGTGACGCCAGCTGGGGCAGTGGGGCCATGAAGCCCAACCACAGGATGAGCACACTCCCCAAAGGGCTGCACAAGATAATGGCTACTGGGCTGTGGAGGATACGCAGACAGCAGACCAACCTGCACACAGGGACAGACCCACAACTGCTGTTTTCCCTTTTGTCTCTGACCTACTCCTTACACAACTGCAAGTCATCATGTCACCCTGAGCCCTGGCTCCCTATGGCACATGCTTCTTGCCGTGGGCTGTAGGAAATTAATTAATTGCTGTCCTGGCCTGGTTCTCCTGCCTTACCAATCCCTGCACATCAGACTGGCAGTAGCACTCTGCTGACTGAAGCACTGGTCAGCCCCTTCACTTCCAGCTTCCGAAAACAGCCTACATGCAGAACCTTTGGTGACACAAAAGCATGGGTTTTCAATGTGTACAAATACTGCAAAATGCTATCATCAGAAAATAAGGTAAATTTATGCTTAAGAGATTGCAGCATACTGGCACTAGATTTCCATACAAGCATAAGAATGGTGTTTCTGGCCTACTCTTGTGAAGTTAATTTTAATGCCGGTAATTGAGCTTGATGAGATCTTCTGTATCTAAAAGGAAAAGCACCTTAGAAGTCGGTCTCTGCCACAGACACCCACTGACGACCATGTAAATGGCACTCATCCTGTATAAACAGTAAGCTTCAGTAAGAGCATGAGAGCACTCCCTTTGGGGCTCAAATTCCCACTGACAAATACAAACCTGAACTTAAATTCTCCACCGCCCCTCAGCAGTTTTCCCTGCATTGAGATGAAGAAAAATCCCAGCAGCTGTGCTCCGCAGCACACAGCAAATGTGAGTGCTGTGTCCTGTGCCCTTCCTCCAGTGCAAGCCACACATTCTGCTCATCAAAGGGGAAAGAGACAGAATTATTCACTCAGCGACGTCATTTTAGTTACCTGCATCTCAGGATTTATTCAGATTTAACCTGTAGATATACTCATGTTGGTTAATATGAACACACCAATCAAATTTATACAAAAAGTCCCTGTTTAGCAGATGACTGGATGATATGTGAACGCTGCCACATTGTTCTCCTGTACAAGCAAAGGCAAATGTAGTGTTTTATCCTGCTAAGAGGACACATAGGAAAAGATGCTGCTTTCTGAACAGCATGTGTTCAGTGTTACAATTCAAGCAAAAAAGGGAAAAATCTATACTCTGTCTGCTGGGCTGGCTGAAGGGGCATCTGGAGAAGCAAACACAGTGTAGTTATAGAGCACCAGTAGTTGTCACGGTAACAACCACATGATGACTACAGACTAAAGAATCACTTCATACATCTTTTAAGACCCCAGTCTTTAGCCAGCCATTTGAGATCACCTTAACCTAAGCAAGATTTTCAAAGAGAACTACTTGCTGCAGTAGCTTTATAAGACTCACCATTTCAACATCAAATAAGATTCTCTGACATCTCTTTCTGGCCTGTCGTTTCAATGCGTAAGCTCATTGTGGCGCCTGGGGCTTGCATTGCCTTCTGCATTCAGAAGGAAATCCCACTTGAAGAATTCTTTTATTTTGGCAACAAACAATTAATTTTGCATCATCTCAAAGACAGAAAATATGCCAGACTGATAAAACATGCCAGTCTTATCCACAGGAAATTTCTGATTTGTGGCTGCTTTAAAACAAAAGCTTGTTTTTAACAAAAGCTTTGCAAAATTCTGTTCACAAATACTACTACTACTAATAATAATAATAATTGCAGTATAGCATGCATTTGGTAATCAACACTAAACATTGATAAGCAGCAGCATATCAATTCCAGAAGACAACGATTGTCTTTTAATGGTACAGTTGTCTGAAAATGGAAACCCAGAATGAGTTGGAATGAAAACCATTTGGTCTGGATTGACCTGATCACAAACTATCATGCTTCAAGTTAATCCCTCTTTCTTGGCAGGGCCACTTTTCTCTCCTCTTTCCTTCCCTTATTTTGCAGAAACAAGGGCCAAAATGTTTTTCTCTTTCCACAACAAATACTCTCATCAAAAAAGATAACATCTCTAGGAAATACTGTCATTAAAATTGGTCCCAATTAGAGCCACATATTTCTTGCAAGCATTGGCAGACTTGGAATTGTAAAATACAACCTAGGAGCAATCTTGCACGATTTTGGGTCGGAAATGGAACATTTCACACACCTTTAGTTCAGAAGCCACCAACTACTGTGACAGTTGTGAACAGGAGGAATTGCTTTTTTCCCTTTATTTTCACTTTCCTCCCCTGCAATACATGTGTGTTTATTTTTTTTTTCCCCTGATATGCTATCATAAAAAGAAACCATCCTGTTGAAATGAGATCCATGTTCCAGGAAGCGTAGTAGCTGAAAACTGTTCAAAAAAGCAAAAGTATGTGAGCATAATTGAGTATGGAGTGAACGAGATGAAATACGAAACAACAGAAAGTCCTGCCCAGAGCCATGGGGATCTCTCCTACCACAGGCCCACAGAGTCTCCATGCTTGGAAAGCAAAGCAATGACAAGGTTTATCTTTCTGCTAGGTTGAACTAAATATTGGAAAGACGATTTGATTTGCTTTGTTTCCGCGAGTCATATTGGTTATGAAGAGCTACTCCTAACCAGACTGAAATCAGCTGTAATGTTGGTAAGAGAAGACCGTAGCAGACATAATGTTAAAAAAAGGACGTATACACAGCCAGTAATTATCTTGGGGAAATTAATCAGATTTTGGTAACATTTCACATCACACGGCAGAGAAATACCACCTCAATTTAAAATCCAAATCCAGGCATGATTATCAAACATCTAATGATTCTCATGTTAGATGCTTTGATTAATTCAAGTGTTTATCCATCTCCTGAGGAAGATTTCTTTTTCTCTTACAAGCAAGACTTTATAGCATAAAGTAGCAGAAAAGACTATAAAAGTGCTCTGGCACTACACGTTTCGTTCAAGCCTTTAATTAGGCTGAGAAGCATTTTGAAGTACACGGGCATGCTAATTTCCATTCTGAAAGTGAAAATGTGGCAGAGATGTCACACATTATGTAATCTTGAACACATTTTATTTGAAACTTAGATAAAATATATTAGTGTATGTCCTGAAAAAAAAATGAAAAAAAAAAACCAAAACAGCAAGCTGTTCCAGATGCATGGGCAATGTTTCCAGGTCTTTTTACACAGAATATTGCTCTCAAAATCGATGTTATTTCACTCTTCCCTCCTTCCACAGAAGAAATATTTTATCTGCTCAGATAGTGGTTTGTTGTTTTGTTGGATTTTTTTGTTTGTTTGGATGTTTTCTAATACTGCTCTCAAGTTTTTCTCAAATACCTATTTTCTAAGACTCTGTTACGGCCACATTATTGCTGTTCTTTCCATTATTTGTGACCAAGAGTCTTATTATGGGCACTGCATGTAGACTGATGTAATTCCTGGATAAGTTTGTGCTCTACGAATGGGTATCAGTTCCAGTTCTTGTAGTCAGGGCATCACAAGCAATGCTATATACCACAAAGATAGAAGGCAAAGACTGGTAGCCAGCAGACAGGGTTTCACGTGTTTCTGGCTAATAAAATTTCACAGCCTCACAGAGCACCACTGAGAAGCTCCCTCCTCCTTAATTTCCCTATGGGGTATGAATACACACAGATCCTCCTGAGCCTCCTCTCCTCCAGGCAGAAGGTTCCCAGCTCTCTCAGCCTTTCCTCACAGGAGCGGTGCTCCAGGCCCTCAGTCAGCCACCTTCACAACCTTCCACTGGGGCCTCATTACAAATAGAGCTCACAACCCATTTCAGTACTGAAACCCCTACTCAAAGCTATTGTTCTTTGCTGTTGAAAAATCACCCTTGAAACTCAAGTTAAGCATGGACTCACTAGTATTCCCCCTTCCGAAGTGTAGAGGCCTCAGGAAAGAAGCTCAGGGCTCCTCCTGGAGTCTTGATGTCTGGCCACAGTGACGCCTCTTCTTCCTACACCTGAGTGCTCCCTATCTGAGCAGCTTCTTTTCAAGTCAAAGGTCCCTGTGCTTTCCAACATAAAGCTGATTGCTTCCACTGCTATTCACAAGCCCAGAAAGCAGCTAGGAGGGGGACACTACACCATGACTGAAAGAATTTGGAGCCAGCAATGAAACACAGGCATTGTCTGCACACTCAGGTCTGTTGATTTACATTCAATTCACCCTTGGAAGGTTATGTGTACAGCCCATAAGTGCTTCAAATACAGCTCTGATTTCCCAGTGTTTACTTCAAGCCACAAGTTCTCCACACATCTGACAGCTGGATCCCTTGTGCAGAAGCTGATGGTATTTGCACAGAAAATATTCTACTTCCTATAAGCAAATTAACTTCTGAAGTCCTACATATAGCCAATAGAAGATAGGATTATATAAAGTAGATCTTGGAGAAGAGATATGAAAGCATTCCAGAGAGAAAACAAATTGCTTTTTTCTTAGCTTTATCTTTCAGCATTCTTTGGGCAGCTTTCTCAAGGACTGAGACAAGGTCTGGAAATAGCTCAAGTAACTACTGCTCATGACTGAAAAAATAATGGCATGTTATGGCAGGTGTCAGACCCAGGAGCACCTCTATCAGGCCACTGCTTGGCACCATGACTCTAGTTACATAAAAAAAGATCAAAATTATGACAAAGGGTGAAATGGAAGTATTTTCAGGCTTTGCAGAGGCAATTTCATTTCTAAATCTTTTTTTGTCTACCTTTCCTTTCAGTAAGACAGCATAATCAGCAAAATTCTAACCTCAGAACTCTGGTCCCATTAGTCACACAAAGCTTAGGTGATTTATAGTCAGAAAATCATTTCAAAACAGCTGAAAGTATTTTGCTATTCTGCCTACAGCGACACCTGTGCACTTCTTTGTCTCTAAATTTCAATTAGAAATAATTTAAATAAGAGAAAATCATGTTTCCTAGTGGCTGAGCCTGTTAATGTAATGTGTTTCATACTTCCAATGGAAATGGGAATTTAGGAAGCTAACAGGTAGAGCTTACGTCTGCATTATGAATACATTTTATATTTGAAAGACTTTATCTTCATCACACTAATGAGATCTTCAGCTCATTTTTATTTTTTTAACCATATTTGTATTGCTGTTAATGTCTGAATTACCACTGTTAACATGACAACTCATATTCTCATGAATCACCAAAAGTAGGAGATTCCCTATTGTTTTAAATATCAATAAACACTGAGATGAAAAATCTTCTTACATGCTATGTTTAAAGTCAACAGAACAAAAAAGACAGGAGCAAGCAGACAATGTTTTTGCACTGAAGTATTATGTAAAGCAAACAGAAAAGATTGACAATTGATTTGCAAACTGTTAACCTAGATGGTTTTCTCAAAGTGCTTTGGAGATACCTTTTATGGATTAATACAGAGCAAATAGGCACCTGCTTCACTGGATAAAGGATGTAAGCGGTATGAGCACAGAGAAACTCTTATTCTCTGTATTACTTTATCCGACTCTAGCAAAGGGTTTTCTGTCCCTCGTGCACATGGAGGACTCAGTCCTTACAGACTTGGATTAAGCTTAACACATACAATAGTATTCAAGATTTAGGTATTTTCATATAGCTTGAATATCCTTGATATAACCTTATACTAGCCCATAGGAAGAAAACCAATCTTGATCCCTAGGCAAGATTCTTCAAGTGACAAGACAGAAGTGCTCTGTAGTTCCATACAGGTCTCTGCAAAGTGACACACTGTCAGATAGAGACCTCTTTACTCCTCTCTCATATCATCACCCTGTCTTTTAAGATACATCCATGAGCCCAGAGTTTAGTCATACAACTCTAACAAGGGCAGACCTTGACCTGACAATGCTAAGTACTGATGATAATACAGCAGCAGGAAAAAAAGAAAACATGTAGATGAAAGTTGTTACTGCTGTTGCTAAAAATCACTCTAAAACATCCCTACAGGTCTTTCAGCATCGGCAGTGGAAGAAAAACAATACACCAAAGAAGGGATGTGGTAGAAGGGACAGAGAAGCCACATCAGATATTGCCATGAACATGGCGTGTCACACTTTTACTAACTCCTACACCACTGAAAACAAATTCGACACGAGCAAGCATAAATCACACAAGCTTATGCACGCTTCAAGATAGATATCTAACACATCTCAACCACAGATATCTTCTACTCATTTTCACCAGCTGGATAAACTCTTCCATAATGACATCTTTACACAATCCTGGCCCATGCAACCACAAAAACAAAATCTAAAAGTTTGGACAAAAGCAAATCTAAAATTTTGGAAATCTAGGAGCTCTAGGCACCTAACTTCTTCTGTCCTGCAGGAAAAGCCAACAACAAATAGGTGTAAAAAATGTGCAGCTTTGTTAAAATTGGTACTTCATGTAGAAGGAAGCCCCAGTGGAGCAACCACCCATGAGGTATTCTGCAATTATGCTTGGCACCTATTGACTAGATGACCCCCTCCCGTTTTGGGCAAACTCTTTGTTCTCAGATCTCTGATAAGAAGGAAGGTCTCCTTGCTCATTAGAAGGCTGTATACCAAAAGGGAGTAAGAGACCTTGTTCTCTCCTTATTCCCTGGCTGAGCCATACATAGTGCAGACATCCCCAGAGAAAGCTTTGGGAAAAGGCCAGGCTGGTTGAATGCATGTTAATTGCAGTGTTTTCAAGGTCATATCGTTCCACCTACTGCCTGGCCCACGCTGCCTTGATGTGGGTCAGACTGTGAATGACACAATTTGGTTGCCTCCATGCTAACCTCTGCATTCCTCTGACTCCGACTGAGAAAGTCTCCTCTTCCTTTCTCACTAGCTTCAAAAGGAAGTCTCATGAATGCTGTAAATTTTGTGCTTAGTTTTATAATTGTGGTTTCATTTGAATAGCCACAGAAATGTTGGGTGAGATTAAACACAGGCCTCTCCTTTTGAAGAGGTCTGTGCTTAATATGACTTTTACACCCCATTTTCTAACTGGGGTTAGAAAATTTTCTCCTTTGAGTCTAGCTGCAACTCCAGCTCCTACACAGCAGTTGTGAGAGCATTTCCTTGGTACTATGCTAAGTGATATTTATGCATAAACTTTTGCTAATTACTGAACCTATGCTGGAATGAATAAAGCTTTCAATCATGTTTTTATATTAGTTTCCAATATTTGTATGTTTGTAATCATCAGGCTAAACCCAGCTTTCGTTTGCAGAGATGGTAACTGAGATAAACTCTATTTAGGTACATTGAAAGGTGTTTTTTTTTTTTTCTAGTATCATTGACAGATACAGTTATCAAAGAAACTTCCAAATCCTGTAAGTCAATGTGATTTGTTCAGAGCTAGTAACTGTGATAATGGCTACATCAACAGGTAGTTTTGATCAACAAAAGTGAATCTAGATCTCATTTTGTGCTGGAGACCTGACAAGTCGCTGGGGCTCTTATTTCAGAGAAGCTCTGAGTTTGCTCCTCTGGGATAATTTTTTTTTTACTGCTACAGCTCATCTCCCACCCAGGTTAGTCCTGTGCAAGGAGAATCCACAGCCTGTTGCACCCTTCATTATGCAGATGAGAGCTCAGCAAGCAGGCAACAACTGAGTGTTGCCTGAAAAGTGCTCTCCTGGTCTGAACTAACTCATTAATACAGACAGGAATACCCTATGTTTATGTTTGAAACCTACATAATTAGAATATCTCTGCGGCGATTCCTCTCCATCAACAACTTTCCCAGACATAGCTGCTACTCTTAACAGTAAAAGTTGTCAATTTAACAAATGGAAACAAGATTAATACCCACATCATTCTGGTTTCACCCAGCTTTACCTTTCAGATTGTAGCAATCTGTTGCCCTTAGTCAGTTGGAAATAGTACCAATGTGATAATTTCCATGACAATGCAGCACTTCCCATGGTCTCTTCTGGATATCTGATGGCTTCAGCTGCTTTATATTGGAGGAGTCTATGATGATCAAACAAATTGGGTCTACCATGCCTCCCCGGATCCATGCTTTATTCCCCCCTACTCATCTGCCTACCTCCTTCCTCATCATTTAAGTTTAGCAACAGGTAACTCAGCACAGAGACCCAAAACTGAGAGGTGCACCTGAAGAACCCAGAGTCAACAGGAATGGGGAATGAGGAACCAAGGAGGTTTCTGGTGTAGTAGCATGGGAGACAGTGTGCAGTATTAGAGGTGATATGACATATCGCTTAGATTGTCTATGTATGTCCTATTAGCATTGCCACCTCATAGAGGAACTACCAGAACTGCCTCCCTCTCTGACACTCTTCCATCTCTGTGGCACTGGCTCTAGTTTCAGTGCCTCCAGCATGGGAAACCAGGCTTCCTGCCTCCCTTTACTCAAAAATATTACCAGTCAGCTCTTCGTGTCTTGCTTAGCTGCTGCAAAAAAGCATAACCTCTGTTACTGCTCATCAGCTGCTTCATAAAAACCATTCATGTACATGCTTTGAATCTCACTTGTCATTGCAGTGAGTGCAAATTATGTCAAGTAAAATTACTTACCTTTAGAGAGCAGACAGAGCTCTAGACAGACAGCGGGGCAAGAGATAGAAGGATGGTATCACCTTTGATAACACTGTAATTATGTGCATTCAACAAGCATGGCCTTTTCCCAGAGCTGTCTCTGGTGATGTCTGTGCTCTGTTCAGGGAGTCAATAAGGAGTGGATAAGATCTCTTGGTTCCTTTTGCTGTATAACACGTATACTGCAGCCTGTATGCTATATACTACAAATGCTCCAAAAAGAAAAAAAAAAAGAAAAAAAAAAGGTCAAGGTAATTGATCATGTTTTTATGCAGTGACTAAAATGATGTTGAACAGCTGCCTTTGAAAGAGTGGCATGTTCCCACAGCTCAGTCCTGTAAAATACCTCCGTATGTCTTTCAACAACATGCAAATTCACTGATCATCAAGAACACGGGACTGCTTCCCAGACTTACATAAATCCTTTATATAGTGTAATGCACTTGCAAATATAAATATCACCTAATTAGAGACACATTCTGCAAAGGCAATACTCTTCCAGTTTGTTTTTAGGTCAAATATATCAAGACCTGAAACTATACATAGTTTCATAGTGTTAAAGAGGTATTTGGATGATGCCTTTTAGTAACGTTTTAACTTTTGTGTAGCCCTGAAGCAGTCAGGTGGTTGGACTTCATGATCTTTGTAGGTCCCTTCCATCTGAACTACATGCAGTTTCAGCTTCCTCAAACTGCAAGCTAGATACTGACAAAATTTCTAACAGAAGGTTAAAGCTCATTTTCATCAGAACAATCAGGTAAATCTGCTATCACAGAAATGTGAGAAAGCAAGACAGAACCCAGTTTATTCAACTTCATGCAGGTCACGTGATGTAATTAATTCCAAATGTTTTTGGTCTCTGTACAGAAACTTCCAGCAAAATATTTAAATGATGTAATAATTACCTTTTCGCTTTCATGATCCTTCTGACTATGCCTTAATTTATGATACTTTCAACTAGCATACATGTATCCTGAGGCTACCATTGGTGCACATTTATTTAAGTCAAAAGATAAATCTTAATGAAAGGTTTTTTTTAACACAATAATTATCTTATTTTGATCATCATAACAGTAGTTATTAGAGGCACAAAAACAGAATCAGATCTCAGAAGAAGTCATGAAGATACTAAATTGGGTGGAGTACCAGCACTGCCCTATTATTTTGCCAAGAAATGATACATCAAAGTGGCAGCAATGAATCATCACACACTACTAGGAACTACACCCAAGGAACCCAAGAGATGGAAACATTAGATGTACTAACCTCCATGATAAATTGCAAGTTATAATTGCACATTAGATACTTTGCAATATATCTTTTCTCAGATATGAAGCTATGCTCTCCTTATGCCTCCCCCAACATGATCTCTCATCAGAATAAACTACAACAAACTCAAAAGAACCACAAAAACATAAGAATTTTGGTTTGGTATGGTAAGTCCATCTCTTTTTAAGAAAACAGGGATTTTTTTTGTGTGAAGCATTATAAACCCTATGTGCCAAATTACACAGTTTGGCATCCCTGCTCTTTTACAAACATCTTCCCTAAAATCACCCATATTACGGGATTATGCACACCATGAGAGGTGAGGATAGCAATGAAAAAGAGCACACCTTTCCCTGCTGTCAACCTCTCTACAAATGACTACTAGTCTGATCTTATGCCCAGACACAGAACCATCGCACACACGTACACATGCTTCAGCAAAAATATAGGAATAAAGAGTTCCCTAAAGAAAAGGATACAGTGTGTTACCTTTTCCAGTCAAAGTTTCTTCTTTTATTTTCCTCACCGCTTCTTGGCCTTCTCTCTCGCTGTTTCCAGCTGTCACGATATAGAAAATACAAAATTAGTGATGCAAACCAGGAACAGTTAATTGTATGCCTGCCATTGTTATGGGATAACCACAGTGTAAAACCAGCAAAAAAAGTTTTAAATGAAAATGCATGATTCATGACTAACAGAGCAGCAGAAGTCTTCAAATACCCCACTGTTCACATGAGTTCTGCTTGTTCATCTCATTTATTCATACAAGCTATGACCACTTGCTGGCTGGACCAGCTGAATGTGGATGTCAATCTGAGAGCCAGGTGAGTTATATCACATCCAGATTCTAAGAAAAATTTTCTGCAAGTGAGTGTGGACCACTCTGCTCTTTTCCAAATGAAGAACTTCACAGCTGGAGGAAAGGCCCTGCAAACCTGGTCTGAATGCTAAGGAAAAGCCTCATCAGCACTAACAGAAAACATGATTAAGCACTAAATAAAGGGTTTTCCTGCCATTCAGCTGAGGGGGACAGTTATACACTTGTTTGGCAATTGTTTTTTGATAATTTATATCAGAGGGAAAAACACAAGTGCAAGCAAAATATTCTGTTTGGAAGTACGAGTTAAAGCTTTTACATGAAGTTTGACATTCCATTTATAAATCCAGAAACACTTTTCCACAGTATGAAGCATAAAAATGTCTAATTATTTCTTATTTAAATGGGATACTAATACTGATATCTATTTTGATCTTCATGCAGTTGTCTTCTCTTTTCCTAATTATATAAAACTCTGCCCTGGTTACTGCACAGCCTTTACTTACACTGTAACCCTTTACAGTTATCTTGTCCTCTCATTCTCCTGTTAGATCCACAGCAGGGAAAGAATCACAGCAACATGCAATCAGTTAAGATTGGAAAGGTAGGCTCACGGGAGACCTCACTGTGGCCTTCCAATATTCAAAGGAAGCTTATAAGCAGGGGGGAAATCAACTTTTTATATGGGCTGATATTGATAGGACAAGGGCAAATAGTTTCAAACTAAAAGAGAGGCGATTTAGATTAGATGTCAGAGGCAGATTTTTCACTGAGAGGGTGATGATGCACTGGCACAGGCTGCACAGAAAGGTTGTGAATGCCTCATCCCTGGAGGTGTTCAAGGCCAGGTTAGATGGGGTCCTTGGCAGCCTGAGCTGGTGACTGATTTGGCAGTTGGCAACCCTGCACGTGGCAGAGGGGCTGGAACTTGATGATCTTTGAGGTTCCTTCCAATCCAAGCCATTCTATGATTCTATGATTCTGTGATTCTATGATTCCATGAAATAGGTCATATGGCTCAACCTCTTGCTCATATTAGTTGGTAAGTGCTTGTTACAACTAAATTTAGAAAATGAGAAAATGCTTTATATTAAAATATTTTATCTATTAATCTGCATTAACACGATCTCACAACGAATGTTCCAGAAATGGGACTGAACCTTTGAGACAGATCATGTGCTATCCATTGGTTGCACTAACTGAAGGCACAGAGCACTGGAATGAGATTTTGGGGACAAGTTGGCCACTTTGAGGAGGTAGACAAATGCATTATTTTGAGAATGGAGATTTTGCTGTGCATCTGTATTTGAGCAGTAAAAAACAGTGATTTGCAACACTGGTAACTGAAGGGAGTATGTATCTTTATCTTGATGACATGCAAGAAGACTCAGTTTTTAAATATATGTAACCAAAATAATAACATTTAACATTTCAGATTCTGAAGACAAGACTATCCTCACATAAAACATAGGGTCATAGTGGCCTATAACTGTTCTTTATAAATTACATTAACTCTGGAATTATATTACTCAGACTGACTGATAATAATAATAACAGATAAAAATAATAACAAATAATAATAGAACAAAGCAGACATTTCCAGTATTTCTGTCCTTCTGTGCTTTTTTCCCCTTAGAAAATCCAGGGTTTTACAGAACAGAAATGTTCGGCTTGATGCTAATTTCTACAAAGGGATGCAGTGTCAACAAACAAACCCTCCAGTAAAATTGCCACATCTGGGGAAATCAGGGCAGATGGGTGATGGGCAAGGGATAAGTTTTCCTCATCGTATCACCGAAAGTGATTTACAAGAGTAAGGTCTCAAACTCAATGTGTTGTAACACTAGATACCTTGTTGGTTTTGAAAACAAACATACTTTGGTGCCAATTCCGTGAAGGACTGATGTGATTTCTCTTTCATTCAGCTCTCCTTGTGCAGAGAACACACTTATTAAGGCTTCAGTGACTCGATTTGACTTTATTCTCAGTATGTTCACTTAATTTGTTCTTTTAAGAGAGCTTGTGTTCACAACAGATTTTAATTTGCTTTATTTTGCTGTTATATAAGTGGTTATTCATTAAAGCTCAGCGCCCTCTAAATGAGCTCATTTTATTCATATTTGCATGTTTTTCATTCTAGACCACTGGGATAAAATAATTATTTTGCTAAGCAGTCACTTCAAATGTCTGTTTCCAGCCCGATTCAACAAAGAGTTTGAAAACTAGGTTCTGGAAGCTTGAGTATCATAGAATCAAAATAGCCTCAGCTACTGTGATAGAGGCTTTTGAAATACATCTTTCAAAGAAAAGTCTGTAAGAGAGACTGAACAGATGACCAAAATCCTCACAAAAAATTCAAAGACATATATAACAAAGATACCATAAGACTGGGAGAGAGATCTACACCTCTGCATTTGCTTAAGGTGATCAGTGTCCCCTTGCCGAGGATGGGTGGAAGAATTAAGGGAGACTGAATAATTGTACTGCTTCTCTTTGAATATATCCTTGTGGGATTCACTAAGTAAAATGAATGGTGGGCATGAAAAATAGAAACCTCCTCTTAAGTGCTACATTAATCATTCTAAACTAAAAATAATTAAAAAAAACCAACAAAGCTTGTAAAGACACCAAGATAGCAAAATTGATAGCAAAATTGGTTTTAGGTCTGTAAAAATCAAATATAATTTGGAATCTTTTTGATGATGATGGCTTACTGAGGGACTCAGCTTCCAAGGCCACTAAACAGAAATGAGTACAGTGCTCTACACTAAGGAGAGCAATAGTTTGTTAAATGAGGGTATCATTCTTAATATCAACAGGTCCTCAGCAATATATTTGTAACAAATGTTTAGAAAACTTTGTGATATGCAGGAGTATCCGCTTGCTGGACTTTTTGCCCATGATTCAACATCATTTTATATCTTCAACATGCCAGAATTTAGCCAACTCAGAATGTATCCATGTTAAACTCGGTAGCATCTGCAGCATGAGATCTGCCTACTCAGGATTCAAGCGGAATGGAGAGTAAGATGAGAAAAGAAGATAGATCATGCTTTAGTGCAGTGAGAAAATCAGAACAAAAGCTTTAAGAAAAGGATATCCCATGTCTTGAGAGCTTAGATTATCACAGTACCTAAAACCCCAATAACCCTGTTTTTTTCATGCAAATTTGAAGTGTCTATGGGGAGCTCAAAATGGATACAGTTGTCTCAAGAATTGTTTATGTATGTAAACTGTTCAATGCTGTGCCTGAGGTTTTCCTTCTCTGTCCCACAGAACAGTGAAAAATTCAGGTGCAACTGATTCAGTGACAACACTGACTAAAATCAAGTCTGAAAATAAAACTAATAACATAAAAAACAAATTCCAGTCTCAATGGATGTACCTATATAAAAAGGGACATCATATTAATGGCATGAAAAATTCTAGTTCTTAGTAAAGTAATAAAGGCTCATACTGGAAAAAAAATAGAACATAAATTGAAGTACATCTTTTAGTCAAAAACTGACTCCCCTCTTCAACATTTGTCTACACAAGTGTCACAAGTCAAAGCGCACTGAACTAAAGACACCACAGAAGTAAACCAAAAAAATACGTATCAGCAGTAGGAGGCTTTGGATCTCACCCTAAAGGTCAGACTCTGATATCTTAACCAGTTTAAGCAGATTCTAACTCTGAGAGTTATTTCAGGGATTTCAATAGAACTATCACAGAGCATGGCTTAGTTTGAATTGGATGGAAGTAACACAGTCCTTAGAAACCTAACATGGCTGGATGAATCTGTGCATTAGAAGAACACTCACACTATCACTAGATGAGGAGTCCTGATACATTTATAAGCATTCTTTATAAAATATTCTTCATTTCTTTGAGGATGAAAATCTCTCCAAAAGGATAATTACTAATCACACTCATAACTAATGTACAAAATTGATCCTGGTAAAAAGCAAGACTTTTTCCATTTCTTTTAATAGAAATGGGAATTTGCCATCTTGACCTTTCAAGGCAATGTACAGCAGGGCATTAGAAAGAAAATTAAAATACTCTCTGAACAATGATGCAGCCTGTAATGCTTAAGGTTGTTTGGAAAGAATAAAAGCACAAATTCAAAAAGCCAGATTTAGCAAAGGGAGAATTTCACAACTTTCAGCAAATGAACACAAAAACAAAACACAAATAAAGAGTTCCTGAGACAGACACCAAGAAGATCCAAAATGCCCAGGACATCGTGATGCAGAGATACATGAAGGCTGAGGCCACCCACTGAGGCAGCATGACTCTCAACTGACAGCAAACCCCTTGTAGTTACCCATAATTATACACCACTTAATCCCTAAAACTAAATAGCTTTTCAGAATTAGAAGCCTGCCCTATGGCCCTCTCCACTTCTGCTATGATAACTGGGGAAGGGGAAGGCAGGAAAAGTGGACTTGCAGATGTGGTAGTTGCAATGCAAAGATCTTAAGTGATCTCTTCAAGTAATCCAAGTTTAGAAGTGGTGTCCATAAACTCTAATGCATATGCACACTTCAAGGAGAAGCTTGGCAGTATGGTAATTAACTCTGTATATAAATATACCATGTGATTAAGAAGATTTGTACAGCAATGGTTAGGTGCCTTTGTGCATGATATTGTGCAAGATACATAAGCAGTCCCAACTGTGAATTTGAATTAAGGAGACACTTCGGTGTAGCCTAATCCTCATTATGACTGAAAGGGAACTGATATAAGTGGAGCGCAGGCCAAAAGACAGGGTTTGGCAGGGCACCCAAAGCCTCCAGAGAAAAACAAAGTAATTCCAGCTCATGTTGTAAGGGTTATGGTTTTATCAGTGTGTATGGAACGGTACTGCATAATAAATACAATGTGTCTTGGAAAGATGAATGACTGTCCCCAAAAGCTCTGAGGATGAGAAACATGAACTCAGTACAAGATGAAGGTTTTAATGCTTTCTTTTAATTAAATAAATTTATCAAAGCTTCTATAAAAACATCTTGCTTAGGAATATAGGTCTTAGGTCTCACCCATAAGACTTCCAAGTCATAAATTTGTTATTCAATATTTGAATTTGTTATTCAGGTATAAGGATGTGTCCTGGCATCAAAGTGATACAAAGGATACACACCCTTTGCCATTCACTGAACAGCAGTCACAATTGAATACATGACTTCTTGATGTTAAAGGCAAAAATGTCACAGTAAGCATTCCATTTAGAAAAGAAGCAAAACTGAGTAAAGAGAAGGATGACAGTTTGCAAACAGAAAACAAATTACCATTATCGCCTCAGGTTTCATCAACCCCAGCAGTTCCAATGAGAAGATGAGAATGCCCCTGTTCATCAAGCCCAAGATACATCCAGACAAGTGCCCTGTTTCCAACAGCAACACATAGCAAGTACTTAAGGAAAAAGTTTCAGCGACAGCATTAAGTGCAGGGTAAGGTTTTTTAATACACCCTTCCAGATGCAAGTAGCTTAAGAGGTTTCCTGAATCAAACCTAGCCTCTCCATGAACCTATCCTCCCCTTCTTCATCTAATTGCATTTTCAATACGTTCAAGCACTTGGCCTACAGAGGGTTCTGGGACAACGAGCTGTACGATTTAATGATATTTAATTGCATTAGAAAGGTTGTTCTTTAGTTATTTTTGTTTGTTTGTTTTTAATTGTTGAATGTTTGCTACTTTGTTTATAAGAAAGAGTATAGCCACTTCTTATTCACTTTTTCTATACCACACATAATTGTATAAAGCTGTATGATATCATACCTCAGTCATCTGTTTGCAAGCAGAAGAACCTTAGCTCATCAGCCCCACCTTGCACAAAACCACCCCATATCCCAGTTTTTTCCAGTTCTACCAGACTCATTTGAGTATTCACAACAGGTTCAGCCAATCATGTCAGAAAAGGAAGAGGGACACTTCATGTCTCATTCTTGTTTTCTTTCCTGCTAAGTAGTAACATTTTATTGGTTTTTATGACTGGCAGCGAATATTAAAGATATTCTGCAGAGAAGTTTCAACAATAAATCACTGAGCTTTTTTCTTTTTATTTTTTGGAGTGATAGCAGTTGATTTGGATGTTATTCCCATAAATAGACAGCTATATATAATATCCATCCTGTCATCACCCAGCCATTCAATATTATGCGATTCTTCATAGTTCTTTGTGGCAGTCAGGATTTCACAAGCTGACAGCATGGCTGACGCGGGAAGGCTCCTCTGCACCTCCTGCTCAGAGCAGGGTCAACTACAGGAGGTTGCTTAGGCCCGTGTCCTGTCAAGCTCTGAGCATCTCCCAGATTGGTGACTCCAGCAACCACTGGGGAATCTGTGCCATTGTTTGGCCATCCTCAGTGTGAACAAGTACTTGATCATACTTCAGTAGAATTTCCTGCATTCCATTTTGTACCCATTGCATCTTGGCCTGTCACCGCACACTGCAGAGAACAGCCTGGCTCAGTTTTCTTTACTACTCCCATCAGATGTTTATGCTCATAGGTAAGATCCCCCTGAGTCTTCCCCTCTCCAGGCTGAACAGTCCCTACTCCCTCAGCCTTTCCTGGTGGGCCAGACCTTCAAGCCCCTTCATCACTAGTAGTCAGATCAGTTTGACTATCCTAAATTCATTTGTGCACAGTGCATCATCTTACTGTTCAGCCTTTTTCTGTAACAATATTTTATAAATACTCTGAATATACCTCTACGGGATCAGGAGTCCCTTTGTTCCATCCCAGAGCTGATAAATGATTCCTAAATGTTGGTTTTTGTTTCCTAATCAGCTACTAAACTACAAGAGAACTCTCTCTTATCTACTTTAAAATCTTTTGGCAGGAGACTTGCCAAAAGCTTTTGAAAATCAACATTTAATTAATTCACACAGTTCTTGAATGCTTGAAAGCATTGAATAAATTGCCATGTTGAAAAAAACTGCACCAACTTTTCCAAGGTTTATCACCACATATTTAACTCTATTTATTATAACGCCTGCCAGTAACTGAAGTAAACAGCTACAATCTTCAAAGCCATTTGTTAAAATGAGGCTGCTTTTTTTTTTTTTCCCCCTCAAAACTTGTGAAAGAACTTCATGCAGTGATCCACTCGGTGTCACTTTGTTAATTGATACATTTTGGATAAGCTTCTCTACCGCTGGAGAACATGTTATTCCAAAATCCCAGCAGGAAAGTGCATTTCTTTTCTCTGACTTCACTTCAAAGCAGATTTATAGAAGGTTAGATCACTAAAATATAGAGAGTTTATATAACTTCATGTGATAAAAAAATGCATACAATGTACATAGGTCACCTTGAAAGTAATGCCTCCTATTTCTTTCCATGGAAACTACAACAGATAGAGCATAATAGCAGTACTTGATAGAGCAAATTCTCAGCTACAAAACACTTTTTTTCAAGACCATTCGTTATGCATTCTCACCAGTGATAAACAGGAGTCTGCATGCCATGCATTCTCTGTACCCTTGATAAGCTTGTTGTCTTTTAAACCTCTTCAATTTTTATGCTATCCATTTTTAAATAAGCAGATAGGAAATCAGACCGGTACTTATGGTGTTAGCACATGAAGGATTTGTACAGCCTCAAACTCACAGTCTGTTTTGTTTGTTCATTTTTTCGTAACTTCAGAAGTTTATTTGATTTTTCACCCTCTATTGAGCACTGACATTTCATAGAGCAGTCAGTTGTAGCCCCAAGATCTTCCTCTGAAGTGATGATGGTCAGCACAGAAGCCATCATTTCAAGACTTTTCTCTATGTTTTGCATTTTTCTCCATGTCTATCACACCATATTTGTCTGCCTTTGAACACCAAGTATTCAGCCTCATATGGTCTTTCTGCAATTCTTCACAGATAGCACTGGTCTTTACCACCCTGAATTATCTAATGCAATGGGAAAGACTTGACACTTCACTATTTGCCCCTTCTCTAGAATTACACATCGAAAGCCTGGGCTCTAATATTGAACTCCAGGGGTGACACATCCTCTACTGTGAAAATAGACATTTATGTTTGTGTTCTGTAATACCACACAATCTGTGAATATTACGATATTTCCTCTTATCCTTTGGAACGTGTTGTATCCTCAAGAACCTGAAGGTATTTTGCTTTAAGGCTTCCAGAAATCCAGACAAACTGTATTAACCTGAATCTTTCTCATCCTCTCACCTTTTTACAAACTCAGTTAATCCAAGTATTTTGTTATCTAATATTTGATTGAAATACATTTCTAATTAAGATTACTACCCAAAAGTGAATTCTTGTGCTCTAGATGTCTTTTAAAATGCTTGTCACTATATGAATATAATTTTTAAATGTCCCAACGAATGCTGTAGTAAGTTTGTCATAAATAAGTAGCCTTAAAATATTGCTTAAATTTTACAAGTGAAATGTTCAGAATGAAGAAACATAAGACTTCTTAAAGCAAAGACAGTGACAGTCTTCAGACTGAAATTAGAGACTAACACATTCCACAAAATTCTTACAGACATGGGAGGCTCTATGTGGCAGTGTAGCATTTTAAGTAGAGTTTTTCATAACCCCGGTAACAGTGCACTAACATGTTAAAAACTGAACTGAATGCCAATTACAAGACAATTTGCCTGCATTTCTGCGGTCTTCATACTGAGTAAAGGAAAACATTACCCAGTCCAAAAGGCTGGTGACTTTTGGATGTTTCCTGACTACTCCTACAACCCATTCAGGCCCAACAAAACACAGCAAAGCTTAGGAAGACAATGCTTTCCTAGAAATAATTATACACTTTATACTTCTATCTACCGTTAGAAAAGACTATTAAAGTCTCCCACGCAAAATCTGAGCAATTGAAATTAAATCAAACTGTCTTTGTAATGAATAATTGCACCATCACGATAGGGTTTAATTATCCTTCTAAAGTCATTTTGTAGTATTATATCATATAAGAATTGTCTGATATGTGGCACAGAGAGTCCAGCTCGAAAATTGGAAACTAATCTGAACCAAAAAGATGACAGAAATATCTCCTGCTTGGTCTCTTGCAGAGTATATGGAGATGACAAAGTGCTGATTCTGGCTGTGGAAGTACATTTATTTATGCCAAAATTTTCTTGCTAAGATAATTCACTTGAATATATATACATAAATTGATATATATAATGAGATTGTTGCCTTCAGAATGTGAGACACTGATATACTCAAACACCAAAGACTGATTACCCTGCCACAAAACTATTAATTTATACCAGGCAGTATATGTACAACACTGTCAAGTACGAAATCTTTTGATTTTCATTCACCATTCGCAAACAGAAACATCAAAGCTTCTATATGAGATGCTGCCACTCTTTTTCTTCCCCAAGTTTTCTCTCATTAATTTACAGAGAGAAAAAGAAATAAACATAAAAGGAAAAATCAAACTGAAGCTCCTCTTTAAGTCAGAACTATTAAGACGCACTCACTTTGGTGATCAAGGATGGAAGGGACACAAATAATTCATGCTTCCGATCAATCTAAATTCAGACTCACAGAACTATGGCCAATACTGTGAACCAAAACTGGACTAGGTTTGTGGTCATTAAAATAGCTACAACAACTTGATTTTCAATGTCCTTACTGTTAAGAGAATATTTATTTGGAATCCACACAAAACACCATCTTCAGTATCAGCTACTGATCAATAGGTACCAAAAATGGTGTGTCATTTGCCTCCTCTGAAGAAGAAAATGCAAGCTTATTTATCAAGTAGCAAGTTGTGTAACAGAGCAGGAACTCTCAGCACAGCTGACTCTGAAAGCCCACCACTGGCAGCAGCTTTCCTTGCCAGGGGTCCAGGCTTTCCTGCAGTAAAAATCTTGCTCACTGTGAGCAATGGTACTGCTGTCTGCCAAAAAGCCTCAATGAAATCTATCAAAATAACTCATAGAAAATTACTTTCATCTTTTCAGCATTTGTGCTGACCTTTTTCCCCGCAAGAGGTTGAGGACAGGGCTAGCAGCACTTTGCAGAGCAGCCCTGTGCAGCAGTGCTGGGATTGGAAAGTAAGAAGCTGTGAAAGCACTCTGCTTTCAGCGGGCTGTAAATGCTCTGAGGGAGATGGCTGCCTTTTTGTATTGTGACTGCATATTCCATCAGGTAGAATACTTTCCACTTATTTGTCTTGATCATTTCACTGGTAGATTGGATTTAAATGTAAGTTACTCAAACACTAACTCCACTAAAATGTGAAATGGAGTCAAAATCACATCCATCACAAGTGGTGAATCATCTTTGCATTAGACATTCAGGTTTAACTCATTTGCCCACTGCAGGGATATCAAACTTTCCCATTATTTAGTCCCTGCAATGGGAGAAAAGCCTTCAGTGAACGAGTAAAGTTGACCGTGAGTAAAACATGAGTCTTACCCCCTTCCTGACCCCCAAATTCACCTAAGATCCATACTTTTTTTCACATCAGCTCATATTTACATACAAACATATGGTGAAAAAATTCCTACACTAGAAAGTACAAGCAGACTTCACAGAATCACACGAAATCATAGGTGTTGGAAGGGACCTCTGGAGATCATCAAATCCAACCCCCTGATAAAGCAGGTTCCCTACTGTAGGTCACATAGCCTGGAGCTGAAAGTGCTCATGTACCAGCAGGCATACTCTGGACACTTTTGGCCTACCATTAGTAACAGGGATAGAAGGTCATTGCATTTAATACAGAACAAACCTTGAGACTACCCATCCTACTGAGAGGGCTTGCCTGCTCTGAAGAATTTCACAGGCAAAGAAGACGGCTCTGACTCACCAGACTCAGTGTTGAGGTCAGAGTTTGGCTGAAAGAATTAAATCAGTTGAAAATCTTACTCATCGACTGCTTCCTATAATTAATTTCATTAATTTACTCTTCTAGCGATTCATAATGCAACTATTAAGGCTGGTACAAATTAAGAGTTAATGGAAATGCGTACATCTGTAAGCACCAGAAGAAACAGCAGAGCAAGGAGTTAAAAGAATGCCCTTTATTCATTATAAAGGGCACATTTCAAGGATGCTGTTTATGTCAAGATCATCGTACAGTGGACTTGCCAGCAGATGACCATGCTCTCTGACACCGGGAGGACAGCATCAAGGTTGTAGCATATCACCTATTTCATTGCTTTTCCTGCTAGTACAGACCAGTAAACAGACTATGAGATGATGACTCCAAAGGGCATAAAAGATCTGTCCATAAACTAGCTTGTCATTTCCGATCAAGAAGAACCACAGATTAAAGAGAAGGGCTCAGCAGCTGACATACTCTGTCCCAGGCTGCACATGAGTGAGGCTCATCAGACCACACATTTTTGTGCTTGTGAGAGAGTTGCTGTGAGTGTGACTAAATGAAATCTATGAGAGGGTGATGGTGAGTAGGTAAGATCAGTTTGCTTGTAGGTTCTGAAAATACAATGTAAATATTCCCTTTCCTTTCCAAAACGTTCTGCTTTGAATTTTGTTACACAGAATCTAAATATTAAGCATTACATGATATAAAGTAAATCTTCAAAAAAGTAGCAACGTTCTACACTTCCCCAACTCTATGCAAAGAGAAGAAAATTGGCCTTTGTTTCTTCACTGAGTCCGTTCTGCAGTCTACCTTCAAGATGAAAAGTGACTTCTTTATTGAAATATTAATGCCAACATTAGCTACATCTCACTACATTAGCTATGTCTAGCATCAAGCTATGTACAGCAGCATCTGTTTGCCTTTTACAGACGCTTAGTTCTGACACATCTATTAAAATTTGTATGAGTAAATGGTATTCTGCATTACACCTGTACACTTCCAGGGCAAGTCCATTAGTATTACTTACTACAGAACACTGAAAATACATGGCTATTATGTGCTTGTGTTTGTGGTTTTGGTTTTTTTTTTTAATTTTCTTTCAAAATATACGTATACAAAACCTTAGAGAGAGAGAGCATTTTCTGAATAAAATTTAAATAAAATGTTATCACCAGCTTGCCAGTGTGATAAAATACTAAACTTCAGAAACCTTACAGTGTAGAAGTTGCAGTGTTTTCTAACTTTAAGTTAAAGAAAGAATAAGGGAGAAAAAGACAGTGTTTTAAGCATATGACTATTACTGACGTTACATAATGCTGCAGCAGACATTTATTTATCACATTTATTATACTAACGTAGATGTTATATACATATTTAGTAGACATATTTAGTAGAAGCAGTGAAAGCTTCAGAAAACAGGAAAATATCTCACTAACATTGCCCGTAGCAGAGAGAGGAAATTCTGAATTCTGGGCCATTTTTGGAGTTCCTATAGGAATTCACCTATCCTAAGTTCAAATAGCTAAATGACTTCTCAATCTAACATAGCCACCATATAAACACTTTAAAATTAATGAAGAAAAACAAGCACTTCCAAAAGATGACTTGTCCATCCCATCTCAGACTGACACGAATGAACCTCTGAGAAGTAAATGTGAGATTTTAACATGTTTGAAGTTAACAATGGTTTCCTTGCTCTAAACAAAAGAACACAAATCATCCTCCACTAAACAGTGGAATTTTCCCTCAAGTTTTTCATTAGCTTTCCTCTTACTGAAAATGTGTACCTAAAGTCCAAGTTCATCCTCAATTAAGGAAATCAGAAATGAGTTGTTAAAATATTTACCTGGTGTCCATATTTTAAAGTCTTTTCCATGACCTACTTGTTGACTTTCCACATAAAGTACTTCAAGTCTTCCAAGTTTTGTATTTAAAAAAAATTAACTTTTCTTTAAAATCTTGCAAAGCAAAATATAAATCAAATTTTCATTTGCGCTAAAAGTTGGCTCCTCCCCTTGCCTTCTTTCCTCTTCCATACTTATGCTTATACTGGAAAGAAAATACTCCATAAAAGACACAAAAATTACTTTCTAAAAAAAACCAAAGAATATAAATTAATATCTGGGAAGTAATGACTGTACCTATTATAACGTGCATGCCAAGTCTTGCCAAATGCTTCACAGTATGGTAACCAATTCCTTTAGCACCTCCAGTCACTATAGCAACCTTTCCATTTTGTGTAGGGAAAACTACAGGAAGAAAAAGAAATAATGCAACGTTAGGTCATAGTAGTAACATGATTAAGAACTTAAGATGCATCTGAAAGAGACACACACTTAACAATCCGTCCTTCAAAAGTATTGCCTTAACTTTGTTAAGGAGCAGCCTGACAGCTGTTAGAAGTCAGCTTGGGGACTGTTTACTTCATGCACATGGGGAAAATATTCAATTGGCAGCATGAAATCCTGCAAAGTTCTTGCATGACAAAGAGCAGAGCCCAACATTTGCTCCGCCAGGAGCACGAGACACAGTGAAGAGCTCAGCCAAAGCAGACATGTCCACGCAAAGGGCAGAAACCAGTCCACCTAATTTAATTGCATAACTGAGTACTCTGCTTGTGGAAAATCACAGACTTCTGGTCCCCAAAGAAATGAGAACATAATTTTTGCATTATACAACAGATCCATCCACCACAGCCCCCACTGAAGAAGCCATTTCTGAAACCCACACAGGATCTCCCTCTGCACACGCCTTTGAGCACAAGGATGGTTGAGTGGGTAGGGCACAGGCCCTAAATCCATGACATGAAGATTAACCCCTCTGCCTCCAAAGGAACCAAAAGGTGGTGAAATGCCCATGTCCCATACTGACGCTGGGAGCGAGGTGCTTTTGCCCTTGTCACAGTGCTAATGATGGGCAGGAGTGCAACAGCCTTGCTCAGACGGGTCCATGTGAGGAGGTCAGGAAAGCAGAATCCCAGAGTCCTGCAGGCTGGGAAAGACCTTCCAGATCACCAAGCCCACCCTCCCTCCAATCTTCCAGGTTGCAACACTAACCACGTTCCTCAGCGCCGCAAAGGTGAGCGGGTGCGCGGATGCAGGCTGCACAGCTCAGCCTGGCAGGAAGCCTTCCTGCTGTACAGGAAAGCAGGAGTACTCCAGCCAAGAGGGAGCAGAGGCTTACAGATCAGAGGTTTAATTTAACTGTTTGGGTAGGCATAAATCAGGTCAAATACCAAATAAGGTTTTTGAGGAGGTGGCAGATCTTTCATGCAAATCCCCTGTGGTCTTTGTGCTACTGAGGTGAGTTGCTGTTTGGTTTTTAGAACAAGCTGCTAGATACTTGTACAGGGAAAACGGCGCTGAATATTTCCTTTTGCCACGGTAGACTGGCTGCAGGCAATATTATAGATAACAAATGTTAAATAGATGCTGACTTTCATCTATCAAAGGGTTTTCTATTTTCATTTCTAGGTTTTTAGGGAGTTTCTTTGTTGTACAACACAAACCCGCATTTCACATAGTTACAAAAAAAAGAACTGGTGCAGATACAAGCCGCTTCCTTCATAGCAACTCCCAAATTTCATCTTTTCTTAAACACACAGCTATTTTTAGTGTAATTCAACATGAATTCCTATTCTCTTCAGGTAACCGCTTGACTCTTTCCATTCATGTAGACTGCCAGTTCTTTGCAATTATTTGAATGTTAGTTCCTATTGCAATGACATCCATGCATGCTTGCGTCCTAACAAATATAGTTTGAGCTAAACAAACCTTGGTCAAGAGTTTTCCTAAATGTTTTCAACTAGATACATTAGCAGCCATGCAATTTCTACCAAAAACATTTATCATAATAAACTCTATATAAAATGCATACATTTTTTCAATAGATAGGTTTAGATATCAAAGCTATGCCTGCTATTAAATACTTGGGTAGATTTCCTATTCTGTGAAGTCTTTTCCAATTGTTTACTACTTCACCAATCTTAGCTTTTTTTAGATGATGTTTTTCTGGTCTGTCTTCTGTCAGCAACACATACAAAACAAAACAATAACAAATGCTTTTGCAATAGAAAATAAATTCTTTTAAAGAGGAAGAAAAATGAAATGCTTGTAGCGTGATCCAAGCTGTCATCACCTCTATGCGACTAGTCTTTGTATGTGACTGGATGCATTTTAAATTTGGCAAGGACATAACCTTCAGACCCTTTGCAGTGCTCAGATGATCCAAGTCCTGAAAAAGGGGGGAGAGTACGTGTGCATTGTTCAACCTGGGTGGCATTTTAGACTACAAGAAAACACAATCTCTTGTACCAGAGGTGAAGGGGACAGGTCATAGTAGCAGCAGGCCATAGTCTTCACAAGGCAGCAGGCAACTCCAAAACCAATGAAAAGGACAGAAACAATATGAAAAAGAGCAAAAATGGCCCAAGAACTAATGGGATTTTGAGGAGGAAAACAGCAAAAAGGCTTTTCTCTAAGCAGTCTGGCAGATACTCAAATGTCTGGGTTCTCCAGGATGCTTCTCCAGCTTCTCCAAGAAGGAAGTCTATCATTTCACTGTGAAGAAAAGGAGAAATACAACCTTCCCAACACCCATGTTTCTTATAACCCAGTTCAGGTTTGTTAGCTCAGAAAGTTCAAGGCACTTAAAAAGCACCTCTTACAGAGCAAACGCTCCTTAGCGCACCTTAGTCCACACCAGAAAACCCATTCTAAGGTGCTTCCTGAAGGGTTGAAGAGGTATAAGCATAGACAAGGAGTATTAGCATTGCTTTCTTGCTAAAGCAGGAAAGGTTATTTGTAGTCAAGACAGTAACATGTACAAATCTTGCATGTGGCAAAAGTGTACATACTCATAGAGAAAATGCCCACTAGGAGGCAAAAATGCAAGCTTAATAATCCACTAAGTAGTTATCTTTTGAGTATTAATTAATCCAGTCATAAACCGTATTGAAAATTGAGCTATGACAGCTTGTAAAGCAAGCTGTATAAACAGAAGGTTTGCTTCCTTCCCTATAACTTGTCCTTCCTGCTTATTTTTGAATCCTGTTTCACGTGTGAACCTGGGGCAAAAAGGACAATGAAATCATTCTCATTTCTGTTTGTTTCACTATAGCTGAAATAAAAACAACAAAAACACTCAATCAAGAAAATAAATTACTTTCATGGAGGTCTGAGTATCTTCTCTCCCAACTCCCTGTATTTCCTCTTGCTTTTCCCCTCTAACCATCTCGTCACCATGAGATTTGGATTTTACATGCTGCTTGTACATGCTATTGCTCATTTTCAACTACTGCTCTACGATATCTATCTATTGAATAAAAGCTATATTTCATTTCAGTGCAAAATTAATCCTTTTAGAACAAAATGGGAGAAAGAAAAGGAGAAAAAGCAGTTAGGAATGGGGAGGAGTTGGTAAGACAAAGGAAAGGGAGAAGCCAGAAAAGCAAAGTGACAGCAGGTATTGCTATGACACAGTAGTGTTTAGCAGAGGACAATGAAAGAAAATGCTTGGTCCTATCCTATTCATGAGGGCTGCAAAGAAAATGACAATGTTTGTTCCCAACAGCCACTCAAACCAGGTACATTTGCAGCTTGCAAGGAAGATCACAGCAGACAGACAGCCTTTACTGAAAAAAATGACGGAGATCCTACATCACAGAGCATTTTATAACAAAGCTGTTTGTACCATATAGCTTCGAAGACCTAGGAAGTACCCCGGGAAGGAAAAATGAGAGCTGCAGACATGTATGTAAATGGCCAGTATCCATTTTATTTACAAGTATGATATACAACTTCCAGAGAACTTGGTTTTGAATAGACAGAACAGTACATCTGAGTTCATTTAATTCCAAATGGGAAACACAAAGAGTCCATTGAAAACTGAAATACAAAGTCTGGGAAAAAAAAAAAATAATAACTCTCCCCAATTCTTAGGTTTAATTTTTTAGATTGATCTTGAGTTCATTTTAATCTGGGGAAAAGGTGCACTGTTTCCAACCAGACAGATAGCTTACTGTACAAAGAATCAGCATGAGGACAAAGCACTGCTCATGTTACAACATCTACAGCCAAGGTCAGACTCAGGCTGAACGTGCAAGCCCAGTATACAGCCCCATTACAAACCAGTCTGCATCAGTGTGTGCTTTCCACTTGAACACAACCATCACACAGAATTTGAGAAACACCTTTTCACTGTGAAAACACATTTTCCATAGTGAATCACAATATAAAACTTCCAAAACAGCCCTGGGCACTGCTGGTTTCCCAGCAGATGTTGCTTTATGTTGTGTGCCAGCTAGAGCTGAGCTTGGCCAGAGGCAGGTGAGACCCTAAGGGAAGGGTCCCCACTGCCTAAACATTCCTTGGCAGTTTCTTCATCTCATTTAAAACATGGAATCAAAACATCCCAGCTCTCCCTCTGCTTCTGTTCCTGGTAAGCAGGTAGACACTGATCTCAATTACAGGCCTGCATCTCCAGCAATTTCACCATGGGACATGAGAACTGCACAGCCCTGGTGCTAATGGGAAACCCTGACCAAGCACTCACTGCTCATTCCCCTTTGTGTTCGAAGAAACTAGCCTGCGGTCTTTGAGCTCTTATTTATCAAGCCAAATTCTGACAGTCTTCTCCCAGGCTGATGGTTCTGTCTACACTTGAAAGTATTCAGAAGAAATAAGCTTACCTACTTTGCAAGTGGATTAAGCTAAAACAGAAAAAAGGCAGTGTTATCCTGTAATAAATGTCCCAATATGAAGCTATCTTAAAATAACCATCACCTTTTTAAAATATACTTTTCCCTAATCTGAAATAACTTCCTTGCACGGACAAGTCTTCACGCACAGTTGATGACATGATGAATTTAAGGCAATTCTGTAATTTTAAAAAATAACTTTTGAGAGGCTCCTAAAGAGGGTTGTCTGTGCAAGTGCTAAGATCAGGGAGAAAAAAAATAGAATGCAGACCTTCATTACCAACAAAATTCAGCTGAGGTAGAGGTGGAAGTAACGATGCAGACAAATCAAAACAGAGGCATTAAACCAACTGCCTCCTTTGCAGAAAAGTGCTATGTAAACACAGACAAACCCCAGAAAAAAGAGCTCTTCTTATAAGTTCTTTGCCTGTTTGAGGCATTATATACGTATATATATAAACTTTACTGTGAAGTACAAAGCAAATTGCATCAAATTTTTATCTAAGTCCTGTCTCCTAACCTATTAATCCAGCATCTGCTTTTGTGGAATATGATGAGTCATGTGGACATTAAAACATAATATCTTTATATTAGCCTCTTCATTAAAACCTCTCCTTAAGACACTGACAGCCAAAGGCAGAATTCAGATTGTCTGAATGAGTCTCCAGCCCTTATCAAGCCAGAAAGACGAGCGCTGCAGAAGGATGGTCAGAGGGGCTACCTGAGGGCCTGCACCTCCCAGCTGGGCACAGGGACCTCGGGGCATTTATGCTTAGGAGACCCTACAGACAAATCCTAACAGTTATTTTTTTTTCCTTCCTCCTATAACTGAATAACTTCCATGCAAATGTTATCCCTGAAGGTAACTGGCAGAACCACAGATGGAAAAAACTAAAAGAGAAAAAGGAAAAAGAGAGAAGCCACAATGAATATTCAGTTTGATGACAGATTAACAAGGACTAGGTTTGGAGCTGTTCCTCTAGAGCAACACTGGGTAAGAAAAAGGGTGAACTGTAATTGTCAGTCCACATCTAACGCCACAGGACATGGCACAGTCAAGTTTTTCTTGTTGGCTTCAGAATTCACATAGTTCAATCTGAAAATGAATTACTGAGCAGGTTTTCCTGTTCCAAAATATTCCGAGTCTTTCTCCACGATTTACACCATGGTGGTGCCAAGATTACAGCCACCAACATCTGTTTCAGAGCAGATGGAACAGAAAGTAGTTCATTTGCTACTCTGAGAGGCAATCAGTAGAGCACTGGGGAACCCACACAGCTTCCAGCAGTAGGCCTTACAGAAACACTGCCAAAACTTCTGTCTTAATACAAACCGAGTGCTCAGGGTCCAGGCTCAAACAGTCATCCCTGGACTTATAAAAGGTCTTGGCAATCTGGTGGACAAAAAGCTGGACATGAGCCAGCAGTATGTGCCTGCAGCCTGGAAGGCCAACAGTATCCTGGGCTGAATCAGAAGAGCGGTGGCCAGCAGGGAGGGGGAGGAGATTGCCACCCTCTGCTCTGCGCATGTGAGGCTCCATATGGAGCACTGCATCCAGGCCTGGGGGCCCCCAGTACAGATGAAGGTCACCAAGACGATCAGAGGGCTGGAGCACCTCTCCTATGAAGAAAGGCTGAGGGAGCTGGGCTTGTTCAGCCCAGTACTTGTGTGGCCCTCCAGTGCTGAAAGTTTATAAAGAGGAGGGAAACCAACTTTTTACAGAGTCTAATAGTGATAGGACAGAAGGCAATGGCTTTAAACTAAAAGAGGGAAGACATTAGGTTAGATATTAGGAAGACATTTTTCACACAGAGGGTGGTGAGGCTCTGGCACAGCTGCCCAGAGTAGCTGTGGTGCCCCATCCCTGGAGGTACTCAAGGCCAGGTTGGATGGGGCCCTGGGCAGCCTGAGCTAGTGGCAGGCAGCTCCATCCACAGCAGGGAACTGGGTGACCTTTAGTGTCCCTTCCAACCTAAGCCATTCTATGATTCTGAGGAATAAACTGGCCAGTATTTTTCGTATGACACGAGCTCTCACCAGCAGGAAAGCTGTGAGCCTGAGCCTGTGCAGATGATCTTTCAAATGCAAATAGATCTCCTGAATTTGCACACCAAAATCTTTTCTGCCTCTGCCGCTTCCTATCACTTTTCTATGGAACATCAATATGCAATCAAGATTGAAGGCTTTTAAGATGGGAAACCAGGTAGGTGGCAACCAGCCTGACTAGTCCTTGTGTGCAATGGCATCCTGCTGGTTTCAGCAGTTCCATGCCATCAGACTTTCCGCTCACAACTGCCATGTGCACATGCAGATCCACAGGCATATGACCGATGGATCCATCACACCTGAAATCATTTGGCTTATTTGTATAAAGGTGACTGGTTTGCCCAGGAAGAGCACCTGTTTCCATGCACAGCTGAAAATTTGCACCAGCTTTGGGACAAGCCTCCAAGCTTTTGTCTTACTTAGTTTTCAGAGAACTAATAGTTGGGAATCATTAGGAAACAGAGGCATCAGAGAGAGGCTGGTACTGACTGTATGGATGGGAAGCGAAAGGTGTTGAAGAACCAGAACAGCCGGAGAAACCAAATCATGGAAATATGTCCCCTGCCCAACAGAGGCAGAGTATCTCAGAGCGCTATTCATGGAAGAACAGGAGCCAGGTGGCTGTAAGAACTTCAGCAGACAGGGGAGGACCTAATTTAAGAAGCCTCCCACACAGCAACAGATAGGGAAGGCAGATTGTGAATAAGCGCTCACAAAACCACAGCAAAAACACTGGATTTGTATGACCAGGTTTCTTGTTTAACCATTGCACAAGGTGCACATGAGTTGTAAGAGACTGCAGCAGCAATTTGCCTGGGCTGCCTAGGCATGTGGGAATCCCATCAGTGCTGCAATTCATGCCAAGCCAAGTATCCTGACAGCACATCACAAAGTGGCGAAAAGGCAGCAGGGCAGCGAATGGCACAAAAGCAGGAAACCAGGAGTTATGCCAGCTAGAAAAGTGATGTGCTCGCTCAGCTACGGAGCTGATGTGTATCCCCATCTCTTCCCAACCTCATCAACACGTGAATAGGTGGTATTTCTTCAGATTTAGCAGCAAACCTCAGCTGAAACAAAGTCACGCAATTATTTACATTGTTAATGGAAACAACCAAGAAAAAAAATTTAAGCCTGCTGTAAGGCTCTGGCATTAGCTTTTTGACAAAGATGCCAGCTTGCTTACAGGGACAAAGCAAGATTTCCAAGCAAGATGACAAGTCCTTCTTAGAAGCCAGAGAAAGAAGTTTCTGAAATCTATTTCAGGACTTGTCCCCAGACATTTAATTTATTTAGCACATGGGAAAGCTGTACTACACAGTGTTAATAAGTAAAACAGCTCCTTTTCCCTCCAATTCTACCTTTCATGAACACACTGGGAAGCTTTGTGAGGTATTACATAGACAACAGGTATTATTACAGCTCAGTATCATAACATCATACAAAAGCTATCCACAGCAAGAATAAACTGTACTAAAAAATCCCCACGTTAAGAAAGATGCAAGATAAACTGAAGCAGTAGTAAGAAGAGAGTTATGACACAAGCACTACTGGACCACAAAACATATCTTTTGCTAAAAAAAAAAATAATGCTACCTCAAATAAGGCAGCTTTTCAGAGCAACAGCCCTTAGCATTCTATAGCCCAAGTCCTGTGATAAGAGATCTCTTCAGCAACAATGGGGAGGTGGAATGCGGCACTAAAAAATTCATTTGCATGACACACCTATCTGCATTTCTACCACCCAATTCCTGGAAAGTCAGGTACAGTGTATGCAGAAGGCAGTGTGGGGGAAGGAGAAGGGAGTATCCGCCTCCTGAGGTTCTCTTTTTTGTGGAGAGGAGGTTGTTTTCAAGTACTTCAACACTCTCTCTTCACCTTCCCCCTTGCTTTCAAGTATTTAGCTCCAAGAAACACATCTCTAAGCAATTTAATACACCTGAATTATAAATCTCTGTATAGTGGTATTGCCCTTACGGCAGAAAAAAAAGCCCTAAACACAACAAGCCCAGAAAAGAGACCTGCTTTGGTTACAGCTTGGCTAACGGTATGGATCCAAATCCCCTGAAGTTTGGTGTTGGGAGGGTGGTAAGTCAAGGCTCTTTAACCAGTGACTGGACTACTACTACTAAAGTCAAGAGAAAAACATTTCCTCTGCACTTGCAGATGTGCTTTCAGTGCCTTGTTTTCTGGAGCTCATGTCTGGAGTGCTGGCCAGTGGAACGGTTCTGCTTGGAAAGAAGAGCCAAGGGAAGCTGCATTTGCACATATTTTTCAGTTGGAGCCCAAGTGCTTCTGGTTTACTTGTCAAGTAGTAGTATTGATCCAGGTCTTTTGGCAACCACTAGAACTGCCAGAAGGGCTGCACAGGGATACAGATAATTGCAGTTTTCAAAAACAATATATATGGTAATTCTCTGAACTAATTTAAGCTGTCTTCACTCTGTGGAGAACATTTTCCTCCAATAAACCCAGTGCAGACCTTCTGCAGTCAGCATCATTTATCATGCCAGAAAATTCTGAATGTTGCTCCCTTCCTTAAGAAGCGAGAGGCTGAGAATGGAGAAAAGCGAAGAGAATGGTTAATCTGGGATATTTTCTTGTCAGTTCTGAATTGGGTTTCTCTAAGGCAAAGGGTTACGAGGCTGCACTGAAGAATGGTCTGATGAAGAATACGTCTGATCTTTTCACAATACAAGTTCAGGCTGATTTTGACAGAGTTAATAGGAAATTTGATCCCAACCAATATGGAGCTGCCCTAAGGTAGAAAAAAGAAAAGGAGAAGGGAGGGTGTAGTTTTTGAGTCCTAGATCTCACTTCTGGATATGTTTGCCATTCTAGGATACTTTGTTCCTTTAGCCAAAACTCATCTAAAGATAACAGAATTGGAATTATCTTTTACAAGTGCCAAATTGATTAAACACACCATCATACAAATCAAACAGTTGGAAAATAATTCAGCGCGCTATTAAAATCTGCTGAAAATTTATTAGGAATTCAGGTTAGCCCACAAACTGCTGTAGGAGAAAGATTTCCAACTGCACGAGTGCATTTGTAAGAAGAGGAGAGCCCTAGAACACTGGGAAGGGAAGAAGGAAGAAAGGTGTGAGAGAGAGTCAGAGGTAAGACAGAAATATCACATTACATCTACAGGTATATCAGCAAAGTTACAGCTCTTCTAGTTTCATGTATACATCAAGCAACATCTGTCATTACACGCTAGTCCTTACCTTAAACATATTTGCTGTTTCAGGCTTGAACCAGTTTTTGCTGGAGAAACACTAGTCTCATGTAGCAAGGATATTTCACATAAAGGCTGATACGTGTTGACAAACTTGTGCAAGGATATTTGGCACAGAAACACTCGCTTGCAATAGACTGCACATGGCATATTTTCTTGAACTGTGCAATCAGTTTGTCTTGAGGACAGAGGACAAGTGAGGACTAGGATGAGGCCGTGAAACTCCTTCTCTTGTAAGAGAATGGAGGGCATTAAGGACAAGGTCATTGCAATAATGTGAAGAAATACTGATAATTAGTTAGAGACGCTGAACAGCCACACCCTGGATGTTTAAGATCAATGGATTTATTAAAAATATCAAGGAAAGAAATTTGGCTCCCAACCGAAAGTAACTGTTCGTTGCATGTTCATATATTTAAAGAATCTCTTTACCCATATCATTTCTTACATGGGAAAATACTACCACAAGAACAGAAGACGACGTATTTCCATTTGCCATGTATTCTCTGCCCTGCTTATCTTTCATTTCTTTTACATATTTACCTATTAAATCTTACTCTTTGGAGTTCTTCTCTTTCACTCCAGTCACTCTAAAGATAGAGAAGTTATGTACAGGCATATCTTTAATTTAAGAAAAAGCATCTGGTTATCTCTTGAATAGATCTACTGATACTTTCTCCCATACTCCCTCCCTCTAGGCAAATGTAACTGTGCAATACCTTAGGCAATGTCATTTTATGTAAAACTTGCCAATGCTCTGTAAGTTATGTCATCTTATATTTTTTCCTGTTGTGAAATAAGAGATGAAAAAGAAGAGCTCATCCCAGAAGATTTTAATAGGGATAATGGAAATAGCTCTGCACAGTCTAGTACCTGTAGAACAATTTTTCCCATCCTGCAAAAGTAACAGGCATTAGAATTTTTTTTTCATTCTGTATCAAGAACCAAAAATTCTCCATGCTTCAAGCTGTTACAAACAACTAGATAGATGCAACTCTCTTTCAGAACTGTTTGAACTGTTTGCATCCCTTAGGATGTAAGAAACGACTTCAAGTCCTTGCTCTCGGTCAGGCCTGGCTGCCTCATCAGTTATACCCTGAGCATAAAGAAGCCCTCCCTATTTCCAGTGTCACCGAACACTTGACATTTAAAGACATTTTTGTCCCCTTCCTCGACCCTGAGAAGTTCCCAATAAATGTAATATTTTTCCTTGCCACGCTCAGAAAGCTGGTCAATTTCTAAGGATCAATAAACAGAAGGAAAAATGTAATAGCATCAGAAAATGTGATCATTCTGAGAGAAGACATCCCAGCTAACTCAAAAAACTGACAATACTGTTGCTATCTGCATAAAAAGTGCCACAGAATTCCTAAAGTACTAAAATTTCATGACCACCTGTGGAAAATTAGCATTTAGTTTGTAGTGTTGACCTAAAACCCAGGCTGACAACAGTGACTTTGAAATGATTAAGAAATAGAAAGAATCTGCAAAGGGCAAATTGTCTATTACTCCATATGATCAGAGTAAATGTAACAATCTGATGCAATGCAGAAAGATCATCTAAGAACGCTATAAACAATGGACTGATTGTTTCAAAGCAGAGAGTCCTCCAGAGGAACAACAAACAAAAACAAACAAACAAGCCCAACCAACTGCAACTCTTGATTTAATATCAAACCATGCAGAAATCAACCTGGGCAGTCAGGCCACCATGCCCTTCAGGGAAGAAGGGGTTCTGTTATAACCACTGAAGTCTGGACAATATTTACTACGCAAAGATCTGAAAATGCCAAAATTTGGATATTAATCAACATTTTGTGTAGAAATTGAAGCAAAGAGTGATCTACTTTCTTATGGTCAAGATGGAAATCCAACCCAAAAGCAAAATACAGCTATCTGCTTTTTAGCATCTCACCACAAGAGTTAAAAAGTCAGAAGAGAACAATTTATGCTTTGCAATATGACTTAAGCTTGTCAAAAGATCAAATATTTTATTTATAGTTTTCAAAACAGTATTGACAGCACTGTTATACTCCGAGACAGTACAGGATACTGTATCACAAACACCAATATCTTCTTTATAGCTTCTACTTTTATTGTCTGTAAATTCTAACGCCTCTTTCTTCTGACTACATGCTATAAAAAGATTTAATTAATTATTCCATCTCTTCTTGCTCAGATCACAGATAGAAAGATACAGCTGAGCAACAAATATATGAGAAAAGTCGACTCTTTAAATATTTCCTTAATATATTACATTCTGGGGAAAAAGAAAGAAAAGTTAGCAAGATCATTAAGAGTAGTTTTAACTGCACCTTCTCTCTTTCCAGAGACAGGGAACATAATTTCCATATTCCAATCAACCTTAAGAGCATACAGCTGAAGGTCACATTCAGATCTGCCTCTTCCAAAAGGGAAAATGCTCTGATACCACTTCATCCACCCCTTTCATTTCCCATGGTATTTCCATAAAACACAAATAAGTGAGCAAAAATCATGAATTGGTATACAGGACTTTGAAATTGAAATTTTTGTAATTGAAAGTTTTTGGAGTACATCACTTAAGAAAACCATGCAATCACTTCTGAACTGAAGTGCTTGTTATCGTACACAAAGCTCCAGTAATTAGAATCAAGAAAAGTACAAGGTGATTAGAGATTACTGAGAAAAATCTAGTTAACAAGAAGCATAGCAGATGAACCAATTGGTATTTAAAGTTACCCTGAGATACCCTCAATTAATTAAAAATACAAGATGTTAAAAAGCACATTTCCATATTATTAAAATCTTCAGGAATGACTAACAATCAGACCCACTACAGCATCAACAGTAACTCAAGTAAACTCTCAGGTAATACTAGGTTAACAAAAAAGATGGAAAATAGCTTCAACACCTCTCCCTCTCAGCTCTATACTTCCCTGAGCATTGGTTCCACATCTTTCCAAGCAGCCTCTGCATTCATTCTTTCGGATAGCCCGCACCAGGAGATGAGAACATCACTCAATTGGATATCCTTTTGGCCTGTCATGCACACACACAAAACGGTGACTCCAAAGACCCGAGAGCAGGTCTCATGGCCATGTACTCAACTCTGTTGGCATCGAGCTTGCTAGAGTTCAAGAAGCATCCAGACAATGCTCTCAGGCATAGGATTTGTATTTTGGGTGGTCTCATGTGGACTGAGTTGCACTCAATGATCCTTATGAGTCCCTTCCAACTTGGGATATTTTATGTGTATTTATTTTGTGTGCTGCCATGCAGCCACTCAGGGCCACCGCTTCGCCTCCAGAAGCACAGATTGGCAATGGAAGATACTCTGAATGCTTTCTGTCATTCTTTCTTTTATAAGAGAGCTCTTAATTTAGATTGGAGCTTAACTGAAACCCCCTGAACCTTTGGATGGGACAGTTTTCTTCACGTAAAACTGCTTAAAAAACAGTTTGGAATGTGGAAGGAGAAGGTACAAATGAAGTACGTATTTCTTTTGTCTTTAAGATAGCTGCAACACTCATTTACCAAAGATGGAATTTTATTCATTTTTCTCTTTGGTTATATAAGAAGGTCAGGGGTGTTAAATGGACTATAAAAGTCCAAATACAGAAAGGTCTCACCTGTAATAGATATAACTGCCTAGTTCTCTAACAATAGTTCCGTTCTACGATAAGAGTTATTTCCTTTCAGACTCTTGTTCTCTTCCTTAGCGCTCTCTTAAGAGACCCAATGCTCATGCATTTTCTTTCATTTTTTTCTTATTCCTCATAAAATATGCACCAAAGTTTTCACAAGGATGTTACTTACTCTGCAGCAGAGAGCTATTTGTTGGGAAAGATTTTCAATGAAATTGGAAATTTTTATTCCTCAGTGAAATTCTTCTTTTCACATGAAATTTCATAGGCCATTAATCTAATGCATATTCACAGGACTCAGGGAATTAGTTAACTTCGAGAAGCAGCTACTGTGCTTACTCTATAATTGCTCTTCATCAAAATTGTCAAAGATTTTTAATATGCCAAGTTACCACACAGAATAAAAGCTTTTGAAGTATGTCTCAATTTAAGAGGCCCTCATTCTATAGTATCATTATCTGCTATTAATTTTGCAATTAGAGACTATCACATGCTGCTCTGAAGAAACGCAACTGTTCACAAAATGAGTCCCATTATTGATAATGCTCCGGGAATATGACACAACGTCCTATTTTCAGTTGTACACTTAATTACCTTCTATAAATAGATTGCCACATTTTTAAGGGAAAAGTGCATTTCTTACAGAGATACGTGACCTTGTTGACTGAAATCTCCCAGCACTGTTTCCAGAAATGAAGGCTACGGTTCCATGGGCACTGGTAGCTCTGCATAGCCAGGCTGTGATGTCACCCAGGAAGCAGCTGGCAGGGAGGGCATCCAGCAGAGTGTCTGTCCATCCTTCCATGGTCCCAGCACAAGCGCCAGCACCCCTCACATGCCGGTCCGAGCACCAGCAGGTCTCTTGTCTATGGTCTGCTTTTCCATCTCAGCCATGGATCCAGCCCAAATCAAACAGCCCTGTAGTCATTCACTTTGTGGGAAATAATCTAGGTGTGATGTAGCCTTTCAAGGAGAAAGGCTACATCTATTTCTTTTGCTGTTGTTTTTTTGTTTTTGTTTTTGTTTTCTGAAGAAAAGCTACCTTGCTCATTCTGTTCTGGAGCCACCCCTCAGAGGACTGCAGTCCCTGTCTGCAGCACTCATATTGCCCTCACATTAAACAGCAAAGGTACCCCAGCACCTAACTTCTGTTTGATGCTCAGTCATTCAAATCATTTGACTATGGCTTTGCTTTTGTGAAGCATAAAGCAATTTAGCACTTAAAACATATCATCAAACAAAAAAAAGTAGAGCTTGAGGAATAAAAGACTACAAGCTTGCACTGGCTTGTTCGGCAGCTCTCTGCTGTTTCCAGCATTTCTCTCTAGGGTTTTTTCCATGAACTCAGGACGCCTGCACTTCAAGCACAGGCCTATTGCTGAGCACAGGTCCCAGTGCCCCAGACGCAGCAGTGCCTGGAGATGCCAGCCCTACATCCTACAGGCAGCACGACATGACAGCTGCCAGTCTGAGGCTGCTTGCTTTTCCAGTGGGGCTTCCCGCCCAGGCAGGCCCCCTTGGAAGGGACTGAGGCCTACCCTTGCAATTTTTATTGCAAGCTGTACCAGCAATTGTTTTACTGCAATGTACTGGATGCTTTGACACTGTCCACACAGGAAATGGGGCAGCCGCACCACTGCTCCAGCCAGAGCCACTGGCCTATGCAGGCCTATCACAGCTCTGGCTAAGTGCCCACCTCCTGTGGCAAGTTGTGGCCACTGCGCTTGTGCCCACAGAATGTGCAACTGCAGGTATTCCCTGATATTCTGCCTGGGGAAGCAGAAAAAGTGTTTTACTGAACAGGCTGTGCTTCTGCACACACTGTTCTGCTAATACACATAGTACTGACATGCAGCACACAGGGGCTGTCCCCATGCAAGCAGAGCAAGACCATGAAGGTTCAGCCCAAGGAAGATCCATTTTCAGACAGAGCTGATGCCATTACAGCCCAACAGAGCTAGGCAGTACCCAGGTCAGCAGGAAGAGGACAGGCAGAACAGCTCACTAGCCACCCCACCAACCCTCCCTTGGCAGCAATGCCACTTCTCCAGAAGAGTGAGTGCACTTCACCAGCCTCACATTTCCGCATCCCCTTTGCTTTTTCAGGCACAATGAATGGACCTCTGCATCTGCTCCTCCACAGCATCACCACTCATCTCAGTACAGACTTTGACACAGACCCTGATTCACTTGCAAGTGGCCGATTACTGCAGATATGCTGCAGACAGCCATCTCACAGAATCACAGAATCACATAACTGTAGGAGTTAGAAGGGACCTCTGCAGATCATCAAGTCCAACCCAGAGCTAAAGCAGGTTCCCTATAGCAGGTCGCACAGGTAGGCATCCAGACAGATCTTGAACACCTCCACAGAAGGAGATTCCACAGCCTCTTTAGGCAGCCTGTTCCAGTGCTCCACCACCCTCACAGTACAGTTCTTTCTTGTGTTTGTACGGAACTACCTCTGTTCCAGTTTCTGCCCCTTGCCCCCATGTTCTATTGCTGCACGCCACCAAAAAGACTCCGCCTCCATCAAAGTGACTCCTGCACTTCAGATATTTATAAACAGTGATGAGATCCCTTCTCAGCCTTCTGTCCTTCAGACTTAAAAGCCCCAGGTCTCTCAGCCTCTTCTCACATAGGAGTTGTTCCAGGCATTTATCAGTGAATTGGAATTATGTGTCAATATGACTCTGTGCATATATATATGTATACACATATATGTACATATAAATATATGCATTTCCTTTTTTTTTTTTTTTTTTAAGGAAGAAAAAGAATTCCTGGAAAATTTGATTAGAAGACTGGAAAAAAATCTTGTTTTTCACTTGTACCTCCCTGGAATATTTTTTGACTGGTTTCAATTAGCAAATATTGAGAAAAAAGATTTTTTTAGATCACCTTAAAGATGGAAGAGATGGAAAAGAAGATATATTACATTTAAAAGTAAAAATATGAGTAGAGGTGATTAAATTTGTGCACAGACAAGCAAGCAAGGTTGTCACTGTAGAATAACTCTCATGGCCATGCTGAAGATGAAGTCCATGCTAAAATATTGCCCACCTATTTCACTGTTTTACATTCACTTGTCTGTGTCCTAAAATATTTCTTGTTTCCCTCCCTGTAGTACTGGATGATTTCACATAACGACAATAAAAGATCAACTGACAAAATGAATGCATGAAAAACTACATAAGGAGTAAAGTTACATGTCCAAAACTAAGTCCAAAGAACTCTTAGATCTTATGAGATGTTCATCTTGTGTCTGATGACATTGTCCTCAACTTTTAAACTGGCTTCTGAGTTGGATTAGTTGCTCTTTAAATATATACATCACATAATTAGGAAGTCAAACATCATCCAGCTAACATGGATTTTGCATTTCTTGACCTTTTTCTTGCTAATTTTAATGTTAAAATCACATGCCATGTAATGCAGTGAATTCAGCTATGAATGCACAAGTAAGACTGGCACTTAGGTGCTGACATTAATTAGCACGAAAACACTCTAACAGGCAGAAGATTAGATGACATCTGTATTCACACTGGATTACTTTGTTCATTAACAATATGTTATTTTGGAAAAATACATTCAAGAAGCACTTCATCTGCTGTCACATCCCGTTGTCAAAAATCTAGCATTTACTGCTCTGGAGGCATTCTGTTCACTGTGACATATTCAATAAAAAAGTTACAAACTCAACTCTCCACTGTGTCAGTCCTGGCTTGTGAAAAGCATAGTGCCAGTAATGTCATATTTATATTTAGAAAGTCACTTTCATTCTGTGTAATATGTAGACTGTTACATCCTTTTTAAGCCGTTTGCAGTGACACCACTGAACTTTTTTTTAAAGAAACAGGTTTTGACCCCAACTCACTAATACTTTACTTAGCCAGAGCCAGTTAAGATGTTTGTTAAAATACTGTTATTCAGGACTATCTGGTTTGAGTTCGAAAACCATCTGCTTAGGACAGAAAGCATAATCTGTGTTGGCTTTGTAAAGCACTTGGTGCAAGGGCCCTAATCTCTGCTTATTTCAGTATGAATCCTCAGCATGAAGCATTTCTCCCCTTTTGCACACCATGCGTGGGCAGCTATAGGTGGCAATCAAACAATTGTCCAGACCACTCCATTTAGAAACACGGTAATAGATTAAAAACTTAATCCTGAATTCACTGAATGCTAGTAAAGCTCATTAAATTCAATCCCTAATTGGTGTGTGAGAGATACATAAGCTGGAGATCCCAGGTTAGGTGGCTGGGCTTTGTTTTAATCTCATAGGACTGGGCTGTATCACACCCCCAAACCTAATGTGTCCTCACCAATGAGAACTCCATGCAGAATTCATAGGAGACGAGTATTTTATTTTATATTTTGGGGGTGCCCAATTATATCACCACATCACCAATGTGTCAAAAAAAAAAAAAAAAAAAAAAAAGATTTTCATAGAATCATAGAATGACCTGGGTTGAAAAGGACCACAATGATCTTCTAGTTTCAACCCCCCTGCTATGTGCAGGGTCGACAACCACCAGGCTGCCCAGAGTCACATCCAGCCTGGCCTTGAATGCCTCCAGGGATGGGGCATCCACAAACCTAAACCTCCCCTGTCTCAGTTTAAAACCCTTCCCCTTGTCCTATCACTATTAACCCATGTAGACAGTCGTTTCCCCTCCTGTTTATATACTCCCTTCAAGTATAGGAAAGTCACAGTGAGGTCTCCCTGGAGCTTCTCTTCTCCAAGCTAAACAAGCTCAGTTCCCTCGACTTTTCTTCATAGGAGAGGTGCTCCAGCCCTCTGATCATCTTCGTTGCCCTCCTCTGGACCCGCTCCAAGAGCTTTGCATCTTTCTTATGCTGGAGGCCCCAGGCCTGGATGCAGTACTCCAGATGCAGCCTCACAAGAGCTGACTAGCGGGGGACAATCACCTCCCTCTCCCTGCTGGCCACCGCTTTTTTAATGCAGCTCAGAACACAGCTGGCCTTCTGGGCTGCAAGCGCACACTGCTGGCTCATGTGCAGCTTCTCATCCACCAGGACCCCCAAGTCCTTCTCTTCAGGGCTGCTCTCAAGCAGTTCTTCTCCCAGTCTCTATAAATACCTGGGATTGCCCCGGCCCAAGTGCAACACCTTGCACTTGGCCTTGTTGAACCTCTTTAGGTTCACATGGGCCCACTTCTCCAGCCTGTCCAGGTCCCCCTGGATGGCTTCTCTTCCTTCCAATGTGTCAACTGCACTAACTGTTTAACTGTTCCTTCAACACTCTCCTTTAAAAACAAGTTCAGGGCTTTTCTTTTTAGGTCCAAGTTTCCTTTTTTTTTCTCATTTACAATATTGAGCAATGTTAACAACCATGTTTAAACATTCCCTCAAACAGTGAAGTGTCCGTATCTCAGAAAGCACGCTGTCCAAAAGTAGTAACACCACAAAAAGCAGAAGCACACCAGAGCCAAGCTCAGTGCTCAGCCTTACACAACCCTGAGTGTGTTTTGGGACACGTAGCTTTTTTTACCAAATGAATTTTCTGTGAAACATCAAACTTCTCTTTGCAGAGCACATATATGATGAAAGAAAACCAAACACCATAATTTTACTTTAAAAATGTTTGTTTTTCTGGTTAATTGATTTGGAATGGTACCTTTCAAGTATTTTTTTCCTAGCTAGTGATAACTCCATTTAAACCTGGCTCTGTTGCAACAAATCTGTGTCTTCAATCCAATAATACATAAATTACGACAAAGCCATACACCAAAAAATCACGGTGTCAGAAATTGCATCTGTAATACAGATGGAAAGCCTGAAACTTAAGAGGCTCCAGTTTAAAAGAACAGCAGGAGGGACGTGCACATCTGTGTACATATAATTCTTGCATTTTTACTCCATAACTGCCCAAATATTGAATTCTGTTCTGCCTGCAAGGCAAGACAAAACCACATCATCTTAGTGACAAAGACTGCAAAATACTTCAAAAGACACAATTTATTCAGTGTGTTAAAAGCTGCACTATAACTGATTTGAATGAAGAACTTCATGTCAGTGACCAGCACGCTTCAGCATCACTCCAGCGCCGAGTGCCTGAGCCCAGGTGAAAGACCTACCAATTCCCTTCACTTCCATAAACGGGACAGTAACTGAACAGAGTTAATAAGCAGACAGATTTCTAAGAACAGCACCACGAGTTTGTGGCCATTTCCCTCTTCCAGCCTTGCAGAACTTTACTGGGCTGCTTTAACATTCACATATATGCCAAACTAGACTTCATAGAATCAGAATGGCTTAGGTTGGAAGGGACACTAAAGATAATCTAGTTCCAACCCACTGCCATGGACAGGGCTGCCCCCCACCAGCTCAGGCTGCTCAGGGCCCCATCCAATCTGGTCTTAGACATCTCCTGGGATGGGACACCCACAGCTTCTCTGGGCATCTGTGCCAGTGCCTCACCACCCTCTGAGTAAATAATTTCTTCCTAGCATCTAACCTAAATCTCCCCTCTTTTAGTTTTAAACTGTTCCCCCTTATCCTATCACTCTCTGCCTGTGTAAAAAGGTGGTCTTCCTCCTGTTTGTTTAAAAGCTTCCTTTAAGTATTGGAAGAGCCTCTAACAAGTACATACTTAAGTGGAGGCCAGATAACAACTCTTGCCATGGTACTGTGGAAGAACTGCACCTCACAGTTCATTTTTTGGAGCTGCGGCATTAGCTGCATCCTAATAGAGCTTCTTCTGTCTCCTAAATGAGCAGATCCCATCCCAAACAGCCTCCTAAAAACAGAGGCACTGAGTTACTGCAGAAGTTTCTAACTGCCTGGGGTGAAGTACCACATGGCATAGTGCTCAGCTGAAGGCAGTGGCTGCATTAAAGCTTAAGCTAGAAGCAAGAAAATGGAGGAAACCTAGAAATGTTGAATGAGCCAGAGAGAATGACAGTCAACTAACTCTAGATAAGAAATATTAAATAGTACCATGAGGAAAAGACGGAGGAGGAAAAAAGAAGTACATAATCAGAAAGAAAATGGGAAGAAATGATGCTACAACAAGGAAAATGTTATTTTTATGAAAGCCCACCAAAACTTTGTATCTAAAGTGTTTGAATAACTCGTTGAGATGGAATGATCCTATACGCACTAACATTTGAGGCACAAATGAAGACAAAAAGGATATATGCATTTGGGTTTTGTATCTAAAAAAAAGCACTGCATACAAAAGCCCACATCAAAATACTGTTACTTAAAAGATATTTAAAGAGATTTATGCTTGTGATGCAAGCATTTCTAGTGGTTCAGAAGGCAGAGTATGTAAAATGGATTACTTTAACGATAAAATCTCTAAATGTATTTGGGCACCTAACTCCAGGAACTGTGCTTTCTGAACATAGTTCCTTTTTAGGCTACATTTTGTATCATTTCAATTTTAACCTAAGAAAACATGAAAGAATGAATCATTCTGTAGCCCTGGTTCTGGCAAAGGGATCACCCGGCAGTGCTGTTCAGTTGAAGGCAGGAACAACATAATGGGGAAATCCCTGACCCGTCTCCATCATTCAGGCATGCACAGACAGAAAGCAGTCCCAGCAACACACAAAAGTAGGGAAAACATTACAGAGGAATCTGTATGCCCTCTGTAGGGCATAGCAGCTCTCCAAACAGCCTGAAGAAGCAAAACCAGCAGACCCAAGCCGCATATGGAGTTGAACCACTCACTGAAGGAAGAATTCACAAGCCTACAAGCACTACAAGCTACTTCATACATTTGTGGATCTTGTCGCTGGGTTAAAAAAAAAAGTTTTATTTTCCATCAACTGTTATAAATAATGCCAAAAAAAGGCACAAAGAGTATGCAGTACTCTTAACTACCGTCAAATAGTTCCTCCTATTACCTGTGAATTTCTCTCTGCAAGTACTGTACAATCTTTGTAAAATCAGCTGAAGTAATGAAGGGGAAGCAAGGCAGGATGGGGAGGGCATGAACAAGGTTGTGGTAGTGTTTTCAGGGCTACAAAGACCCAGCTGATATGAGTGCTTTAGATGCACCTGAGGAGTACTCCATGCTTTCAGACACAGTATGCACAAGGCTGCTGTTCCTCATGTCGTACCTCTAACCAGGGGCACAGATATCTCTCAGCAGCAGTGCCATTCTTGTGCTCATAGCACAATAGGGTAAACCAAGTACCATCCTCATCCAGCTGTTCATGCAAAGCAGTTGGAAAACCACATACAGTGCATGTGAGCTTCCACAGTATGCACACAAGTATGCAGATAATATTTTTCTTTTCCCACACTTTGAATATAAGAGCTGCATAGCAAATAACACAGCACGCACCAGCACTGAAAGGGAAATTAAACAGGACTTAAAATGAGAGACAAGAAAATAGACGTACCACACAGCAGGCTCAGACCAAGCCATCCACCCACCCCAGGACTACCTCATTCTCACTACAGCACTGGCTCCCTTGAGACCTCCCAGGTATACCATCAGCAAGGTCTGTTATGATGCCTCAGAACACCTCTCTTTTGTTAAGCAGAGAAGCTATGACAAAGTATCACTCAGAAACAAACGTTTCAGCCTGGGCTTCCACACGCTAAGCAATTGATTACAAGAAGTCCTTCCCTTCTACCCACTATTCTCTTCCTGAACACCCCTCTGTGGCCCTTGCAGAGAGCAGTGCCTGGAGCTGGCAGAGCTCACAGTTGGCAGCATGAAAACACTGAGAAACATGCAAAGCTTTTATTTCACGTGGGTCTGAAATGACAAACTATGAGCAGATTAGTAATTTCATATTTTTAAACACTGTCATGATTTCAGAGAGTCTATCTGAACAGAAGCACAGAATGAGTAAGGACACGCTGTCATGTAGGAGAGCGCAGCAAAAGAGAGCAACAGTTATGAGTGGAGTGATGCTACGAGTCTGACATGTAGGTCAATGAAAGAGAACTGCATTACTTCTCAAAAGAACAGCTTTGTCCTTAAAAACCTCACATATGCCACTCTAGATTATAAAAAATATCAGGAATTGCAGCCTGCTGTTACATTTTCATGATTCTTCCTATTACCCTCTTTCTTTCCCTTAGATTGAACAGAGAAACAAGATGGACCCACTTCCTACTTGTTCTCACTAATACAGCAATTAAGCTTTTAGATTTTATAATTAAATTCTTTCTGTCCATATGTATTCTGCTGTGTGCCCAGGAAACGGGTTAATCCAGAGAGTAAACTGACAGCAGAATACACTGGCACTTAACAAACAGAATAGGGCATTGTCTATACAAGCACTTCATTTTTCTCTCTCACGCTTACAAACATCAGAAAACCACATGGAAAAAATGAAGATTTTGTTCAGAACAGAGTGTTTCTGATGCTGTTCTGCATGTTTCTGGCATGAGCTCTCCTGACGCTGACTTGACGTCTTGTTAGGGCTCTAACATCTGATCAGAGTAAACCTCGCTCATGACTCATGAGAAAAAGCACACCAAAGAAAACAGAGAATGAAACCCTCTCAATTATGATGTCTCTAAAGGCAGGGCAAAACACAGAGGAATATAACATCTAAAATTTAAAAGCAAGGTAGCAGCCATCAGATAAATAAAGGATCAATCTCACATTCATGACTGCAAGCATATGGGAAAAATGACATATTCAGAAATTCATATGGAATTGAAGAAACTACTTCTTTAAAAATAACCTAATAATTCTGCTTTGCGTGGGGAATCGCAGTTCAACATGACGTCGTGCACATGCAGATGCAGCTATGGACAAATACAGAAAGACTTCCAGAGCACTAAGTAAACCAAGGATACTCATTCCCTTAGATACATCTAGGTAAATTATTATGCTATCACAAACATTTTGGGGCACATTTTAGTAAGTGTTGTACCCAAGAGAATAATAAATGCAACATTTCTTATTCATTTTCAAATAAAAGTATCTCCCCTTGATTCTGGTGTACTTAAAAACAACCAGGCCGCCTTCTGACAGTTGAATGTGTCTGCCCCGGCCATGGCTTTTTTTAACAGTAAAACCCCTGCAGATATCACAAAATATCTACTGACAAGGAACTGTAGCTTTACTATGCACCAGTATAAGTGAATTCCTGCACAAGAACAGCTTGCACATGCTGGGAGTGGATATCAATTATATATACCTCTGGCCACATCTTTACATGTTTCCTTTACACAGTTGGAAGAGAGGCAGAGGAGACTAAGAAAGATACAGTGGGTTTTTAAAGTCACTGGAAATAAGAACCAGTTTTAAGTTGCAGAAACCAGCATCTGCATGCTGCAGGGAACAGCCTTTCCAACTTCTCTGAACAAAACACCCACCCTACATCTTATCCCTTCTAAGCATGACGGATGGCAGCATCGTCTTTTTGAGCAGTAACCTTTTCTTCCAGCAGCCAGGTAAATCAATACCACCTTGTGTGGAAATGTCAATATAAATGCTCAAAATTCATAATATTAACATTTCAGAGTCTGAAGGCCTCTCGTTTGAAAGCAATTTCTGCAGTAGCCTTTGATCTTAATCAGATTTTATAGTTAAGAAAGATTTAAAACAGAAGATAAGCTGAAAGATAGTGCTTTGTCTTCTTAAGGTAAATTTAATTCCCTTGGGGCAATTCAACCCAGTTGCAGTGGCACTGAGAATTACTGTGGAAACAGGAGGAATCTATTTAATCGATTTTTATTGTTTAACCTAAGGAAATGCTTGTGTATGTAAAATTATACAGCAAGTGCAGGGATATCTTGAAATTCCAGTTTCAACAACAGGAAATCATTAGAAGGGCTCTAGTGACATACTTTTAAGGCAGATATAAATTTACACTTCATATTTAAATTCTAGCTACAGCACCAAATAATACTTCTTTTAAAAGAGTAAAAACAATTTTTAAAAACAAGAGCCAGGCTCTTCAGAAGTAAAAGTATTGCAGGTATCCCTGCTTCACTGCTCTGGAAAGCTATCTAAGTAATTAATTTAGGGGCAGGAAACATTTTGTTAAGAAGCTTTAGCAATACAGTGCCCTAATTTCAGCAGAAACCTTGATATGTTGCTGCTACAGGAACTTAATGTGCCCTTTCCATGAATAATCCAGAACTTCATGCCCTTACATCACTTAAACCAAGGAATCTAAAATAAAGCTTGCTGGAAAAATTCACCTTTTCAACCTCAGGTCCTCAGGTCCTGGGTTCTCCTTTTGGCTTTGTCATAATCCCTGATGGCACAGAAAGACTGGTCAGTCAACGAAACTCCTACTGGCGTTGTTGGTCCTAAGAACCCACACCTGACCCATCGAGTTTTAACCCTGAGCTGAACAATGAGTAATTCTCCTTCTTTTGATTAAACGTATGCATTTTGAAAGCATACTTCAAAATTCACATTTACAGCATGGAAGTACTCAGAAGTTGAAGTTCCTCTATTGCTTCTCCATAAAAATACCTCAGCTGTAAAAGAAATTAGACAGGGGATTCAAATTAGTTGTCAAGAAAAATGAACGTAAGTCTGACTTAATAGCCTAATTTGGAAATGTACCCTGGGCCCACCCTTGGCAGTAACAACACAGTTTAACTCATGTTGTAGAAATACACAAATAGCTCTGCAACTTTGTTTCTCCACCCAATCAAACAACAGAAAATGATGTCTTAAATGAAAAACACCACACATATTTAAGTAAGAGAAACTGTCTAAACTTCTGACATTTTTCATCTTCATATTTTTTTTTAATCCAAAAGATTTGTACAGCATTTTTTTTTAATAATAACTTACAGGATCAAAAGAAAAATAAATGCATAGCTTCAAAACCTTAGACTATAACCTCCCATTGTTGCAGAAGAGTTCAAAGTCATAAAGTGCTGCAGACATGAACACACGTCAGACAAATACTCTAGTAACTAACGTATTTTTTCTGGTTTATTTAACAATATTCCAAGCTTAGGACATTAAATAAAAATCTCACAGACAATGAGTAGGACTAACAATGGCTTTGTTCTTTTTTTCTTCTTTTTTTCTTTTTTTTTT